>OX336391.1:410976035-411306035 GCA_946902985.2 Meconema thalassinum | reverse complement strand
AATAAATAAATAAATGAATAAGTAAATGAATAAATAAATAAATAAATAAATGTATAAAGGAATGAGAAAATAAATAAATACATAAGTAAATAAATAATGTGCACATATTAGGCCTACTTGTTTTAGTGTCACGAATGTACGTAAAGTATAATACTTTCTGGTTGTAGGCCTATTACAGGATGTATTTGTAATTTAGATGAGAATAGTGAAGGAGGTGACCGTGACTTTACGTTAGGAGCCATCCCGGTATATTTTTGGAGTAGAAGTTGGAATCAACGGAAAACCACTTCCAAAATGGATGAGGTGGGAATCGAGCCCACTTCCTCTAAGTTTTGTCTCACGGGCCTGAGTGCACCTACTTCACGCCCCCAGAAAAGAATTGAATTTGAATCTCCGGGGCGACAGCCAAGATTTACTTACTGCTAGACCAAGAGGTGGTTCTTCTATAAGAACCTAAGGTCTTAGTTATGCAATGCTTGTTTCGTTACACATTTACTGTACAGTATTTATTTTGCCCCTCAAGTGGGTTGCTCAGGGGATGAGAAAGATGAATTTTGGAGGAGTGTTGATACTCATCTTCGTTCATTCGCAGAGGATGAATTTTGTGTTCATTGGTGGAGATCTCAATGGTCATGGGTCAGAAAGAGATGGCTATCCTCATTGCCATGGTGGGCGAGGTTTGGGGACCAGGAATAAAGAGGGATATCGCATCCTTGAATGCGCAGAAGCACACGATCTTGTTGAGGCTAACACCTATTTTAAGAAACGGCCAACTCACCTGATCACCTATTACAGCGGTGGTCGAACATTTCAAATCGACTACTGGCTTCTCAGGCGGAATGGTTTCAAGTTGGTAACAAATGTCAAAGTCATCCCGTCAGATGACATCGCTCCCCAACACCGCCTCCTTGTACTAGATCTCTAGTTTGACACCGTACCCACGAAAAGACCTCGAACAACGGTACCTGAACGCATTAAGTGGTGGAAGCTACCGGACCATAGGAACGAATTGGTGAATGCCCTTGGATCACTCACGTTCGACCCATGCCAACCAATATAGATCAACTGGACTAGGATAGTCGACTGCCTTCACTCGGTTGCAGCAGAGACGTTGGGAAAATCGAAACATGGGAGGCGTTTTCTTGACAAGCAAGTATGGTGGTGGAATGAGGATGTGCAGACCGTGATCAAAAAGAAACGGCTTGCATTCAAGACTTGGCAGACCTCGCGTCTTACCAGCGATCATCTGGAATATAAGACCCTCAAGTCTGCAGCAAAGCGAGCTGTTGCAGCAGCTAAGGCCCTACATTATGCAGATGTGTACAACCAGCTGGGCTCACCTGAAGGAGCCAACAAGATATTCCGGCTTGCAAACGCACGTCATCGGTCCTCGCAAGACATTGGTCACGCTATGAACATCAAAGATGAAGACCACCAAATTCTCAGAGACCCATCTGCTATTCTGAGTCGTTGGGAAAGACACTTCTCAGTAATAAGTAACGAAGAGTTCCCTCGTCCACCTATCCACAGTGTGGTAAATGTCCTTGGACCAGTACCGCTATTAACTATGGCAGAGGTTGCACAGTCAGTCAGAAAGATGAAGAACGGGAAGGCTACAGGTCCAGATGACATTCCAGCCGAACTGTGGAAATTACTTGGTCAGAATGGTATTGAACTACTGACATCTCTGTTCAACCAGATTTTGGAAGAAGGTGTAGTGCCTCAAATTTGGACCACGAGTACCACGGTGCCTATTTGGAAAGGCAAGGGCGATGTCAGTGAATGTGGCACCTATAGACCTATTCGCCTCCTCCGCCACACGATGAAGAACTTTGAGCGAATCCTTGACAGTCGAATGCGTGACATTGTCCAGATCACTAGCAACCAGTGTGGATTCGTGAAAGAATGTGGAACAACTGATGCTATTCACGCAGCAAGGCTCCTCGTTGAGAGATACCGTGAGAAGAGCAGATCTATTCATATCGCCTTTTTGGATCTCGAGAAGGCATTTGATCGGGTTCCACATAAACTGATTTTGCATGCACTCCGTTCACATTGTGTTCCTGAAGAATACGTCCGCTGGACACGAATTCTGTATCGTAAGTGCAGTAGTGTTGTGCGATGTCCCGCGGGAATCACATCTCCTTTCCCCATTCAAGTCGGTGTCCATCAAGGATCAGCCCTGTCACAACTTCTGTTTATTGTATGCATGGATACAATAACATCAGATATCCAATCGCAACATCCATGGACTCTTCTGTATGCTGATGATGTCTTATTGGCTGCAGAAGAACGCAACGTTCTTGAAGAGAAACTGCAGGAGTGGAATACGAGGCTGGCTGAGAATGGGCTGAAGCTGAATGTCCAGAAAACCGTGTATATGGAGTGTGGGTCACCGACGCCTGGCACCATCCTTGTAGGTAGTCAAGATCTTCAAAGAGGCGACCAATTCAGGTATCTTGGCTCCTTGACTCGTTCAGATGGTGACACCCTCCATGATGCCCGAGCTCGTGTGAGTGCCAGTTGGTTCAAATGGAGGGAGGTAACTGGAGTCCTCTTTGACCGCAAGATACCCACCTATATTAAGGCCAAGATTTACAAGACCGTCGTGCGCCCAGTCACCTCTAAGGTTCTGAATGCTGGCCAGCCTCTGTCAAACACGAGCAAGCCCTGCATGTTATGGAGATGCGCATGCTTCGTTCGGTACTTGGTCTGTCACGACTTGACCATATCAAGAATTGCGATGTCCGAGGGAGGATGGGAGTTGCGCCCATACAGGATAAAATGCGGGAGGCTCGTCTACGCTGGTACGGCCACATCATGCGCAGTCACGAACACTCAGTGGCTAAAACTGTCTTGTGCCTCAACCCGGATGGCAAACGTCCTCGGGGGCGACCTTAGAAGAGGTGGCTTGATCGCCTTAGAGAAGACATGCGACAAGTTAATCTGTGTCGGCATGATGCCCTTGACCGACAGAAATGGAGATTGGCATGTAAAGTAGCGGACCCTGCTCCAAAGCGGGACAAACGCTAGGAAGATGATGATTTATTTTGCATAATGTTGAACGCTGAAAAGTGTAGAAATTATCGCGAACGGAAATGTGTGGTGAGAGAAGAGAATGGGGTTCAAAATATATTCTTGTCACACCATTCTCCTGTACTATAACCGGCGTAGAGAAGTACGAAGCGTTTCAAAGAAGCCCAGAAGCCAGAAAATTGTAAATCTATCCATGCTCATACGTTTTTCAGTGTAGTGGAGAAAATATACGAGTTGTTGTTCGAAAGTGAATGTTCCTACCGTTTCTTCGTTAGATACAGTCGATTACCCTGAAACAATGGTCAACTATGTTCAGGGTAAAACTGACTAGGTTCAAAACGTTTACGTCCCTGATGTTTGATATCCAAATAAATAGCTTGTATCCTGTTATCACAGCTGAAGTTTGTATTGTCTTTTTTATCCAGTGCAATGTAACCGGTGATACACACAATGAAGCTGATTCGCCATGGACCATAAAGTTTGATGCCCATTTACTCAGTTTGAGGAAGTGTAGATTTAATCGATTTGTCTTCTGAGGGTCACAGTTTATGAATACTAAACCAGGACTTTGCAAAGAAGAATATTTAGCTCATGCTGCCAGTTCCCGTTAGCAACATGCACTGTGATTGGTTTTATAACCCTCGAAACACCACAAATACTAGGCGTTTAGAAAAAAGTGTCTGATAATGCAACATGGGTTGGGGTTTGTCGAAACGAGAAGAAATGTTCCTATAAACATATGTCCGGAAACAAATACCTGTTGAGATATGCACCATTTTACCCGCGTGGAGGAGGCGTTGTGTTCGGTGGTGCAGGCGTCTTTCCGTTGAAGGTCTTTGCATGAGTCGGATGTTCAGTCATAGTATGCGGTTGAGCTGGCAATGCAGTGCGGTACCCGCACCAGACTGGAGGTCCCGTGCTGTGTGGACGACGTAAACTGTGCGATGGGGTATTGCTCGAGGGAAATGGCAGACATAGTTTTTGCTATGGATTAGCCAACGGTAGTGGACGACAGGCCCCTATCATGTACGCTCAACGACATCCATACCGCAACATTCCATCGGAAAGCCTTTTCACTTGGATATTCCAGCGACTTGCAGAAACTGGTTCATTTGCTGCCAGGACAACAGATCGTGGTGGACCATGTACTGTTCGCACGCTGGAAATGGAGAAATGGGTGTTGCAAAACGTAAAACGTGATCCTCAAACAAGTGTACGAAAAATTGCAGCTCCTGAAGGTACGAACGGTACGTGGTCCACCGCGATCCGTTGTCCTGGCAACAAATGAACCAGTTTCTGCAAGTCGCTGGAATAGCCAAGTTAAAAGCTTTTCCGATGGAATATTGCGGTATGGATGTCGTTGAGCGTACATGATAGGGGCCTGTCGTCCACTACCGTTGGCTAATCCATAGCATAAAACAATGTCTGCCATTTCCTTCGAGGAATACTCCATCGCACAGTTTACGTCGTCCTCACAGCAAGGGACCACTAGTTTGGTGTGGTTACCGTACTGCACTGCCAGCTCAACCGCATGCTATGACTGAACATCCGTCTCATGCAAAGACCTTCAACGGAAAGACGCCTGCACCACCGAACACAACGCCTCCTCCAGACGGGTAAAATGGTGCATATCTCAACAGGTATTTGTTTCCAGACATATGTTTATGGAAACATTTCTTCTCGTTTTGACCAATCCCAACCCCTGTTGCAATATCGGACACTTATTTCTAAGCACCCTGTACATGATCATGTGTAGCTGTAATCTTGTTCTTATTAGTTCATATTAATGGCTTAGGAGATCTTGGCCATCAGCGTCGTGTACATGGGTATGTGTTCAATTTGTGTGTACGTAACCTGTGTTTCTGTGGTAACTGTAGTATTGTGTGGAACTGTTCTTATTACGGTACTCTCCTAGGCCACTCGTCCGGCGTGACACATGTCACTATAAATGGTCATTACACTCCTCCTCAGGGATAAATACGAGTACAAAGGTTCAACCGAATATTCAAAAGTACCGACTAAAGGCTTATTATATTTGTATGACCATTTCGTTTGTAATTAGTTCTTTTTATTTTAGGCAGTGGAGTATTTACTATATTAGTTTATTTTAATTTAAGATTTAGGATTCTTAAATCACCTCAAAAGCCAAATTGTATACTTCATTTCCGTTCCTAATTCAACAGTGAAAATGTTAATTTAGAGAATTCAACCTAGCTTATGCTGTGCATAATTTTTGTGTTTGTCTTAAATTTTGAGTGTTATTCTATAACCAGTTTTAAGATACAGAGTTATATATTTAAAATTTGGTTACCGCAAAAAATCCTCCCATTCCTAACTCTCTGGTCCACTTCTTTATTGTATGTGACCGTATGTCGAAACCCAACAAATTCTCTGTTGTAATTCAGTAGTAATTACATTTTCCTGGCACTGTACATTTATTTCAGGTGAAGATACAATTAGTTTTATTTGGTAGTCGACATGAATTATTCCTGCAGAACTATTAATTGTAAGTGTGTAGACTAATAACTTGTACATGATCGTACTTTGCATAACTCATGATGATCCCTTAGAATTCACTTTCAAACTGTACAATACAGACTACGATTGGAACGAATCGTCAGTTAAGGTATATATTTTCAGTTAGCAAAATCTAATTTAATCAACACTAAGTAGATTTAAATGTCTGAGTGCGAAGGCATTAACAAAATCTAAACCAAGTTTTGAATCATTATAAGCAAAGATGAAGGGATGGTTATTAATACTTTTGGAGAATCTTAATATATTGACAGTCCTATCAGCTGTTGCAAAAAAGGGATTTTCTCGAGCCATTAGAGTCTCAAATGTTTTCTTCGATTATTTGTAATTTTCTCTCTTTGTTATTTTTAAGTTTCTAAAATTTTAGATCTAAATCCATCAGTCTCAAATCAATGGAAACAAAATAGCATTAAGGTTGCAAAAGACCAAGAGTTTAACACAAAATCTGACACAGACATAATGAGATTTTATACAAGTAAGTAGAAGCAATGTGAGATTCAGATTGATCTGCTGTAGATCTTATCTTGTGTTTTTCATTTTGTGGTTCTTATTAAAATAATAGCTAATTAATTGATTATCAAAAATGGATAATGTAGTAGAAAGGAAATGCTGTTTTTTTCTAGAAAATACTAGATTTTCTATATCAAAATTTATTGGCCCATACCATTGAAGTAATTTTGAAAGTAATTCACCTGGAG
Source organism: Meconema thalassinum (assembly GCA_946902985.2). NCBI lineage: Eukaryota > Metazoa > Arthropoda > Insecta > Orthoptera > Tettigoniidae > Meconema > Meconema thalassinum. Next base: position 411,299,766 of record OX336391.1, on the reverse strand, counting down.
CTGATAGGAGAAGCAAGCAGTTTTTAATGCAAGTCAGACTGGCGATACTCCTGTACAGTATGATAGAAGATTGAGCTAAATTCATCATTACAACATCTGTGATACCTTTATAAGACTAATGGTCGCATTCGTGGATCTATGTTAAAGAACAATGGTTGTGAAAGCCACCGTGAATTATAGTGATTCAGTTTATGCTGTATCCTTTGTCATGTTAAAACTGAACCCTTCGAATATTATCATTTACAATTATGGACTACTTATTTACACAGCAATGAAACAAGCACTTGTATGAATAACAACATGTTAAATATAGATGCATTTAATGATTAGAGGTATTAAGATGCAGCCTGGTGCCAGTTGTTGTAAAATTAGGAGAATTAGTATAAATCTCCCTACTTAATTCTGTACTTTTCCATATCTGCCATTAATCTTGTAGTTGCAATAAAAGCACATACAAGTTGTCTATTGTGCCAAATTAAATTTCACGTAAATAGCACATTATTGGAAAGGTTCACGTGTTGAATGGTGTGAAATAACAAACAATGCATTAGTGTGTAGAAGCAATCTTCTTATTATCAGTAGCTGAACATAACTATTTTCATTTTCAGGGAATAACCAGGTCTGCAGGAATAATTCTTGTTCTCTACTGAAATCGGTAATGTATAACTGAACTATATTCATTTTAGTTGATATTCCCAAATTCTTACAATGCTGTTCAAACGTCGTATAAACAATGCCTCAATATAGTGCTTTTATACTAAAATTCTGTTCAATTCCCGGCCCTGACAGTGGATAACCTAAGTGTGGTTTCTCCCACACTCCCTCCAGGCAAATGACTGAATAATACCTTATTTCAAGTCCCGCGGCACCCACCCCATTCCCATCCCCAAATAATTACACACTATTATAGTCATCAAAGAAACACAAATTATCCGACAAATGGAAAACTCATCAAAGTATATGTTGTTAGCTAATATTCATTTGAGTGGAAATAACGAGAGTTTGTTAACGAAATAGCAGATCTTATATTTACACGTCCATTATTCTTCAAGGTACAAACAACACAAGGAATACTAAAATATAAATCAATGCTGCCAACTTAAATTGTTAACTACCAACTCCAACATTTCCCCTGGTAGTTAATCTCAACAATAATACAGTTAAGTAAAATTGGCGTCCAATGGAACGGACAGCATGTAATGCAAGATAAATAAAGTTCAGTTATTTTATGTGTATTAAATCTATCCATTGGTGGAGGGCCGAACATTTGACATTTGGCGCCTAGACCACCATTACACGATGATGTAGTACAGTATCTACTATATGTAACGTGACTTGATAGTATGTATAACCTTCAGGTACGGTACCTAACGTCGTAGAACATTTACCTTTAGACTGGGTACGTGGCTCATCGGTGACATTCTCGCCTGTAGGGTGATCGAATACTGGCGCAGTCAGTTGGCATTTGAAGTGCGCAAATGCGAGGGAGCCGTGTCGGTAGATTTACTGGCACGTTAGAGATCCCCTTCGGGGCAAAATAATGGCACTTCGGCGCGGCGTCTCTAAAAGCCACAGTAGTTAAAAGGGACATAAAACCAATAACATTATTCATCATTCGCCTTAATAATGTCGAACGAAATCTGTTTGTAATAGCTGTGCCGCTATAAGGTTTATACATCCGCAGGTTTATAAATGTTTTAGTTGGCTGGAATCAGCAGATAGTCAGCCATTCCTACGACCTTCCAGCACTGGGGCGTTGGGTACCGACTGGTGGTCGAATATGGAACTTCGCTAACTTTCATTACTCAGCTTGCCCTGATGAATGACCTTCTTGAAATGAATATTCACTATTATTTCAATACACAGATGGGAGAACCAAATAAGTTGAGGTTCAATGGATAACGCGCAACGTGAGTCGTGTCTCAAGCCAACAATCGTCATCGTAGTACAATTACTTGTCAAGATATTTCAGTTTTAGTTAAAGGTGAAATGTGACCTTGATGAAATCAATTTTCGCAATTATTATCATTTTAAATGATCTTGTCGACTTCGCCGTTACGCTGGGGTCTGGCGTTACGTTACGGTGACGGGACGAAATGTACCCAGATGCACTGAGGTGTGTAACGTCATAGTACCGCTTGGTGCACGTGTTCCCCGACAATCTCTACTTCGTTAGTATAAGACAAACATCTCCGATTCTTGGATGTCACGGGTAATCTCGAGAACCACTGGATGGATTTTGATGCGGTTTTCACCTTTCTGTAAAGGATAGTTCGAGGAAAGATTCAGTAGAAAATAATTTATGTATGATCAAAGGAAGCCAAGCAGAAACGATTTCAGTGAAAAAGTCGAATACAATCTTGGCGTCCGTGCGCTTCTTAAGCTTACGCTGGACAAACCGTTAAAAATATCAATATACTATGAGCGTAAGAATTGGTCAGCATGAAAAGTTCTACAAAAAAGTCCGCGAGAGCATATCTCTATCTTCAATATATCGCCCACTATAAGTGTTTTTAGACTGGATGGAAGGGGCACGTCCCCGCGCGCTTGACCTTGCTTTGCCCTTGGTTTGCACTTGCCGTTCGCGAGTATTTGAAACAAGATAAGCAAGATAAGTATTATTCAGATAATTTTCTAACATGTCAAGAGTCTTTGGCTTCGAGCGAAGCGAGAAGCCTCCAGCCTTTCTAGCATTTTTCAGCATTTGTAGCATTTAAAATGATACAAAGTCTAGTCTTTCAGACTGACTGTCACTTTTTTTAGGTAGATTTCATTAGAAAGCTAACTATTGCAATGGGTCCCATGTTTCGACTTCCGGAAAATTTCGACATATCTTCGCGTTTCACATCCCCCAGACCCCAAAACCACCGTCAGTTCAAAAGTTTATATATAATTTATGTATGTATATATGTATATCAGTTTCTTGTGAACGCGATAACTGCCGTAATTTTGCACCAATCACTTTGAATTTTTTACATAATATGTATCCCTATAAAATCTCGGTCGAGTTCGTTAATGGGCAAAATCGGTCTAAGGGGGTGAAAATGGGGGGCTTTTTTTCGAAAAATTGAAATTTCGCTATAACTCTCTCAATACGTGGAATGTCGAATCCATTAAAAGTTCATAATATGTGTCGGATAAGTGCCAACAATTTATGTCAAATACGTTTTTTGATAGCACCAACCATTGACCAAAGGGGTGGAAAAAAGTGGGTTTTTCGGGAAACATTAATCATATCTCTCTTAATAGGCACAATATCAAAACCGTACAAAATGGACAATATTTCCCTAATAATTACCTAAAACTTTTGTCTGAAAGAATTTTTGATATGACCCACCATTACGCCAAGGGATGAGAAAAATGATTTCGGAATTATAAGAAAATGCCAAGAGCTATCAGAGGTTGCCATGGCAACACTACTAAATTGATGAGGGATGAGCCGTTGCCATGACAACGCACTTGCACGAGATCAGATTCAGTATTTCCATCTGACTAAGCCGGCCCCGTGGTGTTGGGGTAGCGCGCCTGCCTCTCACCCGGAGGCCCCGGGTTCGATCCCCGGCTCCGTCAGGGATTTTAAAACTGACGTGAGGGTTGGAACGGGGTGCACTCAGCCTCGTGAGGACAATTGAGTAGCTGTCTGACAGTGAGACAGCACCCCGATCACGAATACCAATATTAACGGCCGAGGGGACCCGGCGCGCTGATCACGCGTCACCCCAATATCTGCAGGCCAAATGGCTGGGCAGCGGTCGCTTGGTCGGCCTTAGCCCGTCATGGGCTGGATGGTGCCAGGGGTTGACTTTGACATCTGACTAAGTGGGAAGCGGATTCGGTGACGTAACTGGTAGCATGCAGAATGTCTATGCCCAAGGTCGCGGTTTCAAAGCCGGCCGAAGTCGTCGGATTTTCTAAGAGCGCTAAAATCCCTCAGTATGCTTTCCTTTGGAGGGGAAGTTCCAACGTTCGTTACGAGTTGCTGGTTGGGGTGGCATCTAGTAGCCAAGTTCACAGCTAGGTGTCATTGACGGTAGTACCTGGTAGCAACATTAGGAACTACTGCTTGAAATTGACCGTCTGCAGTCCTTACCTGAATTACAGACTAATACATCCATTACAATTCACACCGTTTATCAGACAGATTCTACACTCACCCTAAGTACACGGGGTTAGATGACCGCGTTGTCGCAGCCCCTAAACTGAGGAACCAACCAGAGGTAGATTTCATTAGAAAGCTAACTATTGCAATGGGTAAGCTACCATGTTTCGACTTCCGGAAAATTTCGACATATCTTCGCGTTTCACATCCCCCAAACCCCAAAACCACCGTCAGTTCAAAAGTATATATAGTTTCTTGTGGACACGATAACTGCCGTAATTTTTCACCATCTGACTAAGTGTGAAGCGGCTTCGGCGACGTAACTGGTAGCAAGCATGCTGAATGTCTATGCCCAAGGTCGCGAGTTCAAAGCCGGCCGAAGTCGTCGGATTTTCTAAGAGCGCTAAAAATCCCTCAGTATGCTTTCCTTTGGAGGGGAAGTTCCAACGTTCGTTGCGAGTTGCTGGCTGCGGTGGCATCTAGTAGCCAAGTTCACAGGTAGGTGTCGTTGACATTAGTACCTGGTAGCAACATTAGGAACTACTGCTTGAAATTGACCGTCTGCAGTCCTTACCTGAATTACAGACTAATACAGCCATCCCTAAGTACACGGGGTTACATGACCGCGTTGTCGCAGCCCCTAAACTGAGGAACCAACCTAAATCTCTGCGGGAGATATAATTTTGCGTGAAGAAGTAACAGACCGTTACATAGTTACACATCAGTGTCGAAACCTTGCATAAGGACAGTGTGACCACAAGTATAAAAATGGACCCCAAATGACAAGAAGGTTACCGTTCCCATAAGACAATAAAATGTTTAAAATAAGCATAAAATGACGAAAAACAAAGTTAATTAAGCTCAAATTATAAAATACCTTCTCGCAATAAATGAGGTCTGATCCTTCTAAGAAAACCTGCATATACTGCCTATTTTCGCCTATCCCCAAGTTTGTCCGGTGAAATCTACCTCCGCCTTCCGGCGTGCCGAGAGGACTTTTTTTAATACACAAATGACTGAATCAAATAAGTTGGGACTCAATGGATAATGAGTAACATGCATTTAGTTTCAAGCCAACAAGCTTAATGATTTGTCACGATATTCCAGTTTTAGTAAAAGGTGAAATTTCTTCTCAATTATTGTAATATATAAGATTCCGTTGGATATTACAAGGTGTGGGCAGGCCTCCGTGGCTTAGGCGACAGTACGCCGGCCTCTCACCGCTGGGTCCGTGGTTCAAATCTCGGTCACTCCATGTGAGATTTGTGCTGGACAAAGCGGAGGCACACAGGTTTTTCTCCAGGTACTCCGGTTTTCCCTGTCACAATTTCATTCCAGCAACATTCTCCACTATCATTTCATTTCATCTGTCATTCATTTAATCATTGCCCCAGGGGAGTGCGACAGGCTTCGGCAGCCGGCACAGTTCATATCCTCGCTGGTAGATAGGGGCTTCATTCATTCCATTCCTGACCCGGTCGGTCGACTGGAAGCAGGCTGTGGATTTTCATTTTCATCACAAGGTGTGGCCGATATCGTCTCTCACCAACGGCTCTCGCAGCTGAGTGAGAATCTTAAGTCTCGATAATACTGGAATTCCTTACTCCCGGCATTGCCGTCAGTGTCGATTTAAAGGAAATACCTCAGGCTCTCTCAAACTGCTACATGTGTCAAGACAACGCTTTCTGTTACCACGGAATGTGAACCATTCCTCATTCTTACCTTCAGCAGCGCATGCTGAATGGATTCTCAGGTAGGATTCTTTTTATATATAACAAGTAGTTCCGCGAAGAACTAAATAGCCTATCTTCATCCTAGTGGTCTTTTCTATTGAAAACTCCCCCTATTATTAACATTATTTTCCCTGTGATGTACTAAACAGCCTTTGGTACACCATCTATGTTGTGATAAAGTATACAGCAACAATTTCAAACTCAAAACTCAACATTTATAAGTTGTAGTCATTTCTTACAAGAAGCATGTTATTTCGAGAAAGTCAAATTGTCTTACTCGTATAATACTAGTTCATGTCTTAAGGTGGCGCTAACTTAGGTTTTGGTGTAAAATATCATTTTCCTAATATGTAGACTAAGGCTTTCACGGACCGGACTACTATACAAATAATTCATGGTTCTTGGGCTAATGAAAATGAAAATCCACAGCCTGCTTCCAGTCTCCGACCGGGTCAGGAATGGAATGAATGAAGCCCCCATCTAGCGGCGAGGATATGAACTGTGCCGGCTGCCGAGGCCTGACACACTCCTCTGGGGCAATGATTAAATGAATGACAGATGAAATGAAATGATAGTGGAGAGTGTTGCTGGAATGAAATGTTGACAGGGAAAACCGGAGTACCTGGAGAAAAACCTGTCTGCCTCCGTTTTGTCCAGCACAGATCTCACATGGAGTGACCGGGATTTGAACCACGGACCCAGCGGTGAGAGGCCGGCGTGCTGCCGCCTAAGCCACGGAGGCTTCTTCTTGGGCTAATGCCGTGTGAAATTAAATTAGGTACCAGACGTTTCGAAGGAACCTTGCCTCCTTTTTCAATGGAATCAAACAATGTGGCCAAAGAAAGTATATCAATGAGATTACAAAAAAATAGATAAATTCCTCTGTTCGTCACCAGAGAGCAGCTGCCAGAAATTACTGTATGGACCATGGTAGAACGGCGGACAGAATAGTAAGTAAGTTAGTTAGTTATTGTTGTTTTAAGGGGTGGAACTACGAGGTCATCTGCCCCTCTTAACAAAGATTAAAGAATACACATTTGGAAATTGAATTTAAAATGTTGGGGTGACACCTAAATTTAAAAAGACCAACAATTAATAAAACAAAAACAAAACATTAAATGAAAATAAAAATTATAAAAATAAACAAAAATTAAGGAAAAACAAAACAATTATCATTCAAAAACGAACAAGTCAAAAACAAAACATTAAATGAAAATAAAAATTATAAAAATAAACAAAAATTACGGAAAAACAAAACAATTATCATTCAAAAACGAACAAGTCGTTGAGTTAATGTTCACTGGAAAATTTAGATTGCTGGCCCTAACTCACTCTCACTTATAAAGCCGATAAGGCGATCAGCAGCCACCGCGGCATCGGCTAATATAAGTTTGAGTGTCGTCTGCAAACCAAGGTTTCTTCGTAAGTCAGCAAGATCCACACACTCGGTTAAAATGTGGGCCACGGTGAAAACGGCTCCACAGGTACAAAGTGGGGGTCTTCCCTTCTTATTAGGTAGTCTACTAGTGGGTGGATCTTGTATGACCTATCCTTAGCCTACCCAAAATGACGGACTCTCTCCGTGACCGGAATTAGCTCCTCCACACGCGAGTAGTTCCCTTGATCGCTCTCAATTTACTGGGCAGTAGGTCAGCTAGCCACTGACTCTCCCAAAAAGCCAGAACTTGTAGGCGTAACTGAGAGCGAATATCTCTAGCGGGTACCTACATTGGTCGAGGTGGTAGTGATACCGCCTCTTTTGCAGCTTGATCTGCTAACTCAATTCCCGCAATTCCCATGTGGCTTGGATGCCATAGAAAAGTGATTCGAGTGTCAGCGTGGCACAGCCCGGCTAGTAGGTCGTGGATTCTCTGCACTAGGGTGTGTTGCAGGAAACATGTAGCAATTGACTGCAATGAACTCAAAGAGTCGGTACACACGAGAAAATGGATTCGTGCATCCTGTAGTGCAAACTGCGGAGTTTCATAGATGGCGACGAGCTCCGCAGTAAACGCAATACAGGCCTCAGGCAAAGAGATCTTGGTATTCGCACCATCAATAACGTAAGCACAACCCACTTTCTCGTCCACCTTCGAACCATCCGTGTAGCTGTAGAGAATGCCAGCGTCCGGAAATTGGTGAACTATGCTGTGGAACTGCCTCCGATAAACGGAGGCATCCATGTTCACCTTAGGACCTCGGTGCAGATCCAACCGGATTTCCGGACGCGGCACTTGCCACGGAGGCACCTCGCTAGGTGTCCGGATCATACAGGGACCTACAGCCACTCCTATTTCAGTACACGAGCTATCAAGTCTAATACCAACTGGCCGAGTGGCACGAGGCTGGTTGGCGTACCCCTGGTGGTTTTGGGCACTGAAGAGTGGTTGATAGCACGGGTGTTGCGACATTTGACGCACATTGGCAGCATATGCTAAAAGCATATGTCGGCGTCTATAATTTAAAGGTGGAACACCCGATTCGGCGAGTAGGCTGGGTATCGGGCTGGTCCGGATGGCACAGGTAGCCAGCCTAGCGCCACTATGGTGGATACTGTCCAGCATTTTCAAGGTTGCCGGCCTTGCTAGTAGTATGTGAGGAGAAGGTAAAGGGGGCGGGGTGAAAATATAGAGACTCCTCGAAGAATGAGGATATCTAAATAAGTAGAAGGGAGGGGGAGGGTGGGGAGGGGCGGGGCGGGGGGGGGGGGGGGGGGGTAGATGAATATAAGGAAACAGAACCAAAAGGGAAAGGTATCTGAACGATACCTAACGTCATACAGGCAACGGCGAATAAACAGATTGAATCTCCTCCAGTGACGAACAAAGGAGATCAAATCCAGGCTCTGTAGCCATAGAGGAAAACGTACAATTTGAAATAGGTGAAGAACAGAGAAACTGAGAGGGACTATCTCCCTAGATCCTTAATAACTGGTAGCCAAGTGTCACTTAGCTGATATCCAGTGTCTCTGTTGATTTTTTTTTTTTTTTTTTTTTACGAATTTCAACTGCCTCCCTTATAATTCTAAGACCAGTTGTGCTTAACAGGGCAAACGCATGAGCATCCTTGAAACATACATCGTGCCCTGAAGACAGGGCATGTTCAGCTATAGCTGATTTGTCAGGTTGGTTTAGACGGATGTTCCTTTGATGCTCTTTGTTGCGAATTGCAATGGACCGTTTTGTTTGTCCAATGTAGACTTTTCCGCAAGTACAAGGGACTTCATACACCCCAGGTTGTAGTATTGGGGACAATTTATCTTTGTTTAATGCTAAACGTTGACCAATTTTCGTCATAGTGCCGAAAACTGTTTTTATCTTGTGCTTGCGGAGAATCTTAGCAACGCGGTCAGTGGTGTTGTGAATATAAGGGGGAAAAGCAGTTCACCTCACGTCGGAGGTCTGAGAAGGTTGTCTATCCCTCCTTCTAGGATGTAGGGACCTATATATAGTGGATTCAATATAGCCATTACCCTTAAATATGGTTTGTAACGCATGTTACTCTTCTTGAAGGGTTGATGCCTCAGACATTTTTATTTCGCTTTTTGAGGACAATGCATGATATGCACATCCACCGTTTTTAAGTTCTAATAAAATAAAATTAAGTGTGTGCCCCAAAGCTACATTTTAGCCGTAGTGAACGAGATAGTCGACTAATATTCCAGATGTGACGTCACAAGCCATGACCCAAAGCTCCTTAGCACACAGCAATCAAGTCTGAACTCGCTAGTGAATGAAAGTTCTTGCTTGGTTGTCGACTTGAACAAAGAATTTATAGATGTTTGGGGTTAGGCACTGGAATTTAAATCTTGTGCGTTTCAGAAGATAAGTCTATGAAGAAGGCCATACTTCAAGCACACATGTCCCAAAGCGCCGTAGTGCGTTGTGAGTAGTTAGTAGCAGTTAGTTAATAGTTATCTGCTTGAGCTTTGGGACACAGCCTTGATTAGAAAATTATAATAATCATACTGCTATTCGCTATACGTTCCTTTATGTTCGACGATGTGAAATGTTAATATTTTAATTATGTCAGAAAACTGTATCATAATGAGGGTCATTATAGTACTATTCTTCATTATGAAACAGTTTATCCAGCCAATCAGAGCTCATTCATTGACCAATTAGGTAAGGATAGCTTCGCGCATGCGCTCAAAATCCAACATGTCGGACATGAATTACACGATTTGAACGTTCAAATTGGATATTGGATCAACCATTGTAGTTACAATCTCAAACACAAAGACAAAATCAGCACGAACCTTTACGGTAACAAGAAAATACTATGACACATGCAAGATATTTATGAATCTACGTCCAGTAGTTAGCAACACAGCATCCTTCTACATGTATTTATTTATTTATTTTTCGTACGGCGTATACATGAGCTACAGATCTATATTTACACTATTTACATAGTTAATCGCTTGTGGCGTCCCCAGGAAAAATTCTCTTCTATCTCCGTCGAAACGGCTCAGTGGGCATTCTTGGGTGATGTGCTTCACAGTTTGCCTCTCAGCACCACAGTCGCAACAAGATGATGACTTTTTCCTCCATTTGTATAGCAGATCTGCACACACACCATGGTTAGTTCGGATCCGGTTTAGCTTGGACCATACTTTCGGAGGTTGTTCAAATCCAGGTACCTTATGTGAGATGCATGGCATTTCCAAAGACTCTGCTGGGGCGAATTGTCTCCATTCATTAGACCATTTCTCAGTAAGGTTGACATTACTCATTGCCAGGTTCTCCGCCGTGCAGATGGGTGGATGTCTTGACTTCAGTCTATCTATATGTAGGTGGTGGATATCCTCATGAATGGGCAGTCTTTGATTAATCTGGATCTTCTTGTATACATTCATCAAAGCATTGCATCTGCGGAGGTGGGGTGGGGGAATATGGCTTAATACAGGCAGCCACTGAATAGGAGTTGATCTGATCGTGCCTGTGATCATTCTCATTGTGTCATTTAATTTAACATCTATTCTCTTCACATGAGGGCTGTTTATCCAGACAGGGGCACAATACACTGCAGTAGAGTAAACCAGGCCAAGAGATGAGCAACGTAAAGTAGTTGCACTTGCACCCCAAGTTGTACCACATAATTTTCGAATGATGTTGTTGCGTGTCTGAATCTTGGCAGCACTCTTTCTCAAGTGTTCTTGGAACGACAGCGTTCTATCGAGTGTAACACCCACATATTTGGGGTGTCTATTGTGGCGGAGAAGGGTGTTATCGAAGTATACCTTGAGATCCCTTGAAGCCATTCGATTGTTCAGATGAAAACAAGAAACTTATGTTTTACTCATGCTTGGTTGGAGTCTCCATTTTCGGAAGTAGTTTCCTAATACAGCGAGATCTTTTTTCAGCGTTTCATCTATCTCCTCGAAGCATAGGTCGTTAGTGGCAAGTGCCCAATCATCTGCATAACCAAATTTCCTGGATTTTGTGGGGGGTATATCTGAAATATATAAATTGAACAGAAGTGGGGCAAGCACTGATCCTTGTGGAAGTCCATTGTTTAGTTTGCTGGATCTGCTGATTTCACTTCCCATGACTACGCGAAATGTTCTGTCACTCAGCATGTTGTTTATAAGGTGAGCCAGACTCCTGCATGGTATCACTTTAAGGAGTTTACTGATAACGCCTTCTCTCCACACTGTGTCGTAAGCTGCCTTTAGGTCTACAAATGCTACCGAAGTCTTTAGTCTTTGTTGGAATCCTGCTTCGATGAAGGTAGTTAATGACAGGACTTGATCGGCACAACTTCTTTGTGGTCTGAATCCTGCTTGTTCAATAGGGATCGTTTCGAACACTTTTGTAGCAAATTCTATTCAAGATTAGTCTTTCTAGTAGTTTATATCATGCACTGAGCAATGCTATTGGTCTATATCTCTCTGGTGTTTCACTAGGGTTTCCTGGTTTTAGGATTGCAATGGCTTTACTCATTTTAAATAAGCGAGGTAGGTTGCCTGTTCGAAGAATGTAAGTTAGAAACCTAGATAACCATAGTTTCGTATTTTCTCCACTATTAATCAGAAACTCGGGGTGAATCCCATCAAATCCCGGTACTTTACCAGATTTCATATCTTCTAAAGCTGCATCGATATCGTGCACACTGGTCTAGTGTATTCCGAATGAAGGGGGCTTGTGGCCTTGAGACTGGTTAATTGCTTTTTGATATTTCTTGTATGATTTCTGTCTCTCGGTGTCCTAATAATAATAATAATAATGTTATTGGTTTTACGTCCCTTTTAACTACACTGGCTTTTAGAGACGCCGGGGTGCCGGAATTTTGCCCCGAAGGGGATCTTTAACGTGCCAGTAAATCTACTGACACGGCTCCCTCGCATTTGCGCACCCTCAAATGCCAGCTGACTGCGCCAGGTTTCGAACCTGCAACCTTGGGCTCAGCAAGCGAGAACGTTACCCCTGAGTCACGCAGCCAGACTCTCGGTGTCCTAGACAAAGCAACTATATGAGCAGCAATTTGGTTTGGAGTAACTGCAGGATTTTTACGAACAATGGGAGTGGCCCCACCAAGCTTCCGTAACAATGACCATGCCTTTCTGCTCGATTCTCTGAAATTCATAGATGTTACAGTTTCAATCCATCTTTCTCTTCGGGCATTATCAAGATTATGAAGCAGTTCATCCCCGATTTCTTGTTCGCCACTGGAAAGGAACTCTTGGTATAGCTTTTCATTGTCATCAGTCCATCCAGGAATGTATTCCTTTCTGTAACCTCTAGGAATGTGACTTTTTGCTGTGGCAATTACAGCACCCACAAATCTCTCATAGTTGTTGCTTGTTGGCGGTATCCATCTGACACATTTATCAAGGTCACTCGAGAACGCTTTCCAGTCTGCTTTCCTGAAGTTCCATCGTGGGCGAGGATAAGAAGTTACCAGAGGTATCTGCATTCCAACCTCAAGACGCACAGGACGATGTTGACTACGTGGGAAATCTTGAAGTACTTTCCGTGAAGTAAACAGAGGTTGTTTATTTTGATCACTGGAAACAAAACATAGGTCTGGGTTGAACTCCTTTTTCCATGCGGCAGATCTAAATGTACCTCTATCTTTTGCATCAAATATAAGATGAATGTCATGTTCCTCGACCCAATTCATGAGAGTGTCTCCATTAGAATCGGTGGCACTATAATTCCATTCTACATGGTGACTGTTGAAATCTCCCACATAGATGGCTGGATGGTTTTGTACCTGAATCATCTGGGAGGGCCACGGAGAAAGTGGAGGCTTGTAGATGTTTGTAATGATGAAATCTCCAACTTTGATGACAACAGTGTGAATGTCATATTTAGAGCTAGATGTGAGCAATGAAGCATTATCAATGGTGCTGCGAACATATGTAGCAGTGCCATATGCATGGTGGTATGTCGCACCTACGATATCATATCCTGATATTTGCCCTCTGGTTTGAAATTGATGTTCGTCCACCACATGTGTTTCCTGAATAGCAACCACATCGATATTTTCATCTTGTAGGATTTTTGACAAGTAGTGGCATTTGGATTTACTTACGCCTTCTATATTTAGATGAAGAACTTTAAGCGTAGGCCCGAAGGTCTTTGCCTGTTGGTTCTGAAAAGAACCATTTGAATGATTTTTCATTTTCATGTACAATAGCCAGGAGATCGCTAAGATAGTCTGGCAGCCTGATCACTGTTGCTCGTTTAGCACCACCCAGGGAGCACGTGTAGGGTAATTTCAGGTTAAGGCCTACGGACGTGAGCAACTCCACTCCTTCTACATAAATTACCGACATGGAAAGTGCACCGTCCCATATGTTCACGTAAATAAACAGGCGAATATGAGTCAAGAAAAAGCACTGTACCTTAATATCCCCAACACCAATTTCTACACAGAGCATTGCTCTCAAACGACTTCGGTGACAATATTAGTGAATGCTAGTTCTGATCGGCACTAGACATCATGCAGGCTGTAAACAATAGCATTGCCAAGCAAAGTAAATTGTTTCTGCTTTCGAAATTCTTTGACCCACACATGCGCTCAGTTCAGTCAGCAAACCACCCAGCGCGCTCTGTTCACTAACTGAAGTTACTGAATCCCACAGATATTAATGAATATTTATGTTAAAACATATAATAAAGTTATAATTATCGTCGAACATAAACAGTCGTATGCAACTCGCCTATAATGGTAATTAAGACATTCGTATGGACATTATAAACATACTCGTGTTTTAATTATTGCCATTATAGGCTCGTTGCATAATGTACTATTTAACTACTGCGGCTTTTAGAGACGCCAGGGTGCTGGAATTTCGCCCCAAAGGGGATCCTTAATGTGCCAGTAAATCTACTGACACGGCTCCCTCACATTTGGGCACCCTCAAATGCCTACTGAAATAGTCAGGATTCGATCCTGCAATCTTGGGCACTTGTAGCTACTGGCCATGACTTGTGTAGATGGAAGTTAGATAATTTAAATGTCTGATGCGTGTGGGAGCCAAACCCGTGCCCTTCAGCTTTAGCCACCGTTGTTCTACCAACTGAACTAAGACACGAGGCGCTTTTAATTTTCATTACAGTGGTGCATCCGTAAAGGCTGGTTCACAATCGCCCGGGAACGAGAACGAGAACGAGGACGGGAACGCGAAGGAAGTTGAAATGCACGTTACCTTATGGGTCGGTTCACAATCAATTACGGGAACAAGAAGCTAAAAGTAGCCCGGGAAGGCCAAAGGGAAACATGGTTAAGTTTCATGCTTGACGTTCTCGGAGCTTTCCGGAGCCAATCAGAAACGTTGTACCTGCACATGCGCAGTACGGAACGAGTAGCTGAAGTACTCTATCGCGATGTCATCGTCCTCGATTACCATCATTAAATTATTTTTAAGCGCATACACTTGATACACAAAATAGAGTAAACAAACTTAGTATATACAAGTGATAGGTGATTGCGCGCGCATGTGTGGGTGAGCTTAAATCCTCATTGGTCAACAATGTGGTCGTGAATATACACGGGACCTTCCGAATATAAGTTTCACAGAGAAGCTGTATTACAAAATATTCAGAATACATATCGCCATGGCAAAGGACAATCTTCCCTGAATTCTCGACGGGCAGAGCAAGAACAGAGGAACACTGGCGCATGCGCTGAGCGCCAAAGTGGAGATAGAAGCAGCAGATAAGCGTGCCCGATTTCATTCGAATGCAAACCAGTGTGGTAGAAATTCATGTGCTGGAAACTTTGACACGAATGGAAGTGCGTCCTATCGTGCGCTATGAATGGGCACGTGGGACTAGTGTTTCAGATATTTATTGCCGCCTGTCTGTGGAGACAGCGTCATATCCCTTCAAATGATTGGGCGCTGGTGTCCATTAGTGAGTGAAGGAAAGGCAGAGTGTGGAAGAAGAAGACAGATCTGAGCGCCCCTTCACGTCCCTGCCTGCAACAAACAGTGACAGAGACAGGGAATTATGTTAGCCGACTGATTAGCCTATTGAACTTTGCCAGAAGGGTTTCTTGAAACTGATGTCAGTGTACAACAAATGTATCAATGTCGGTAGCGACTATGTGGAAACATTGCTAAAAGTTTTTCTTTAGGCACGACAATGGGTTTTCGTAATTCGTAATAACACATCCTTGTGAAATGATTAAAGACACTTATATTCGGAATGACCCTCGTACAATATTTATAATAATTGTTGTTAATTGTATTATTATTGCAAATTATTGTTAAAATATTATTACTTAATTATTATTATTGTATTAGGGTCCTCTATATATTATTATTATTACTATATTATTATTATAATAATCATTATATAATGTTTTTTTTTATCGTTTCGGTCGTCTATGGACCACGTTATTTCAACTGCCTTTTCCCTCGTTCTTTCACATTGGCTCAGTATTCACGCATTCTTCTTCGGTGAGCTTCCCTCGTTCATCGGTCCACTTCTTGCCGATTTGCAATGTAGGTTTTGGCTGAAAACTCTGTATCTCCCCAAGTTTCTTCTTGAAAAAGTCACGTTCCAAGATGTCCTCATGTGATATCCCCAGTTCTTGTAGGTCTTTTTCCACCTCTGTAAACCAGATCTCTTTGGTTTTCTTTCCCACAAAGTAGGCACAGATTCGATTGGATTATTATGATTATTATTATTGCTATATTATTATAATCATTACTGTATTATGTAATTATTATGTTATTAAATTATTATTAAAATTATTATTACTATATTATTATTATATAATTATAATTATTATATTATTATTATGATTATTAGTTCTATATATGATGATGATTATTATTATTATCATGTTTACATTGTTATGTCGAACTGTGAACCGCGATAGAACTTATTTAGCTAACGGTGGTTTTGTCCTCTTCCAAAATCTCTTCACCTGGGCACTGAAAATCTTCCTCCGTTCTTCAGTCCATGATTTATTGGTCTTCGTATTCATACTCACAGTAAAATGGTAGTTGTTAGGCTATAATTATTTTTATTGTATCGTTTCGGCCAACTAAGGACTACGTCATTTCAACTGTTTCCTTTTAGCTTTAAAATGAATCCAGTATTCATTCGTGTACGGTGATGTTCCTTTCTCTCTTATGTCTACGCCTTTCCACTTTACAGCCTCGGCTGGATTGGGAACTTCCATGTTCAAAGAGTTTTCTCTTAAACTGGTTACGCTTCTAGATATCTTCCAATGGGATACCTATCTCGTGCAAATATTTTTGTATTAATAGTATTAAAAAATTGCAAATTCCATCAGATAAAGGAGACCATTATCATTATTATTATTATTATTATTATTAATATTAATACCATTTTTTGAATCATTATACCCAACTAATGAGCGCGTTAGAGCTCATTTAGAACAATGTTTCCTCTTTTCTTCCCAATATCTCTTCATCCGTTCACTGTGCTCTCTTTTGCGTTCTACCGTCCATCCTGTATTCTTCCGTGTAGGTTTCTTGGCAAATATGTTTCTGTTTATTAGGGTTATAAATGTTGGCCTATTGAGAGTCATCTCTTCATTGATACCAATTTCTTGTAAGTCTTGTGTTATTTATACCAGCCAATTGTTGTGGTCGTTTTAGAGATAACACTAGGTGTAAAATGATCTTCGTTAGCCTATTGTCATCCAATCTGTATATGTGACCATAACATTTCAATCTCCTCTTTCTGATGGAATCTGTGATTTTTTCAATACTTTGATAATTTCATGTGGCTTCCGTTTCATCCGAACCCCGTTTTTATATTTTGGTCCTAAGATTTTTCTGAGATTTTTTCTTTCATGTTTCTCAATGTTTGACTTGTTATCTACCCCCAATTATCAAAGTTTCTGATGTGTAAAGTGATTCTGGTTTGATAACAGTATTGTAGTGCCGTAAATTTGCGTTATCATTATAACTCTTCTTCTTTTTATTTCGAATAACCCATTTGGAAGGTACGATGAATCAACTTTGGCTATTTTTCATTGAATTCGATTTACTTTGCTTTTAAATTTTCTTCATCCTTCCAGACCAGGCTTGTTCAAACCGGGCATTTCGCCAAGTGGCCACCCGCTCCATACACGGGCTGCGACTGGGCGGCTTGCATTGCCTGCCCGGTTCAACTGGGCACGCCATCTCGTTTAGTATGCATGCTGTGTAAACCAACCGATTGCCTCACTAAGTAGGGGTAAACTCCTTGAACGTTTCCTCCTTTCGCTTGAGCAGGTAAATCTTTTTATGAATATGAAAGGAAGGTCTGTTACAGAGCTTTCTGACCCTCAATGGATTGTGAACCTAGCATTTGCAGGGAAAAGGTCAATTAATAGTTTCCCTGTTTTTGAAAATCGCATAATGCAAATTAAATTGGAGATATAGCAAAATCAATCCAGGACCGTCATTTCACGCTTTTTCTGAATGAGACGAAATTCACAGCTAACATTAACAATGACCTTCAGTCGTTCGTTCAGTCACTAGATAAGCTCAATGTAGAATTCGCGAAAAGATTCTTGGATTTGAGGGCACTTGAGCTGGAGTTTGATATCTTCATGTCACCATTTTCCGTTGACGTCAAAACTGTGTCCACAGAGGTGCAGTTAGAATTAATAGATCTGCAATGTGGCCCCTTTATTGAGAAGAAGTTTAGAATGGCCAATGTCATCATTCAGTTGTATTCTTACCTTCCACGGGATAGATTTTCTCGACTTCATGCGAAGGCGGCAGCTATAATGTGCATATTTCGTTCTACATATGTATGTGAACAACTTTTCTCCGCTTTAATGCTTTGCGAATCGAGACATTGAACACAAATGACAGATAGCCATCTGAGGGTTGTTCTTTGACTGCACACCAGTAGAAGTATTTGTCCAGACATTCTCTCGCTTACAGCAAAACATGGGGCATATACATCATAATGTACACACATGAATGCCTGCATTTTTGTAATGTAATGTAAATACATTGTCAATAATAAAACAGTATTAGATTGAACCTGCCGCCCCTGAATCCCTATCGCCGCTCGCAATACCTGCCCGGTTCAACTAGGTACGCTCTCTCGCTTCGTCTCGCTGCACTGTGACGTATGCATGCTGGTAAGCCGACCGCCCGACTGCACTGGACCAGGGTAAACGGGCGCCCTGCTGACCATTCCTGTTCTAGAGTGTCGTTCCTTATCTTGAGTCCACTTTCGTCTAGTTGTTAATTTCTTTCTCTTCTGAAATCCTGCCATTTGAGTAACTTCTCGAAAGAGTGTTCCGATTTCTATTGTGCTTGTGCTAATTGTTTTTTAAATCTTTTTCAATTTCAACGAACCATATGGGTTTGGATTTGTAATTATTCAGTAAGTTGAAAATCTGTTCAGTTAGTCACATTATCATCATCATTATTCATTAGTATTATTACTTCTTCTATAATCGTATCGGTCTACTAGGGACCACGTCATTTCAACTGTCTTCTCTGGGCTTTGATCTTAGCGCAGTGCTCATTCATACGTTGCCGGTGTTGCTCTTTTCATTATTTCGTCCACATCTTCCCCGTCTTCAACGTTGACTTTTCTTGAAAACCTGGTGGTCGTTTAGTTTCTTCCTGAGGGGATTGCGTTCTTCAGTATCCCCACAGGTAATCTCCATCGCTTTCTGGTCAATTTCCACTCTTTGAACCAGGCTGACTTGGTCTACTTATTTTTAAAATAAGTAACGATCCGGTTCATCAATCGTATGGGTTTCATTAATATTACATTATTATTATTAGTATTATTTTAAATTATTATTATAATTAATGTGAGCCTCCGTGGCTCAGGCGGCAGCACGCCGGCCTCTCACCGCTGAGTCCGTGGTTCAAATCCCGGTCACTCCATGTGAGATCTGTGCTGGACAGAACGGAGGCAGACAGGTTTTTCTCCGGGTACTCCGGTTTTCCCTGTCAAAAATTCATTCCAGCAACACTCTCCACTATCAATTCATTTCATCTGTCATTCATTTAATCATTGCCCCAGAGGAGTGCGTCAGGCCTCGGCAGCCGGCACAGTTCATATCCTCGCCGCTAGATAGGGGCTTCATTCATTCCATTCCTGACCCGGTCGGAGACTGGAAGCAGGCTGTGGATTTTCATTTTTCATTATAATTAATACTATTATTGTTGTTATATTATTATTATTATTATTATTATTATTACATTTATGTGCACCACCGAGATTATTGATCACCAAACGCCATTGTTCTTATGTTGTGTGCTATTTTTCTCTTTGTTTTATTAGGAAGGCAAACGTGATCAACCAGGTTGGCCACTACACGCAGATGGTTTGGGGAGTAACATATCTAATAGGATGTGGCCGGGCTGTCTACAGAGAGAATGTGGATGGTGATTTATTCCTCATGGAACATTTTGTTTGTAACTATGGACCAGCTGGTAACGTGTTAACTATGCCTGTATACAAGAAAGGACCTCCTGCATCTCAATGTGCTAGTGGCACAATTAGCAAGGCATACCATGGACTATGTCTGCCTCCTCAGAAGGATATTAAACGTATTCCTCCTCCACCAATTTGGCCTGCAACTTCTCAACGTCCATTTACAATGCATAGCCGAAGGACGTCAACACATCATAGTAGGCATTGGAGCTCTCACGCACCTGGAAACAAAAAAGAATCAACAACTCCAATACCCTCATTTAAAGTTATCAATCTATCTTTAGATGGACACAAGTTAACACCAGAAAAAACGACTTCATCTTTAGCTCGTACACATAGAACAGAATATCCCCTATCCTCTCCTTCCAAAAATAGTCAACAACTCACTATCGTCATTGATCAACCCCCAGGAGAACAATTACCCTTGACCGTACTTAAACTGGTCATTGGAACAAATGCAATGTCACAAACTGCTTCAGAGGGAAAATTGGTTAAACTGGCCAAAAATATTGGTGTGATTCTAGAGCCCTTTCAGGGATATAATCATTCTTTGAATGGAACAGCGTGCTCTGGCCACTGCCCTCCAAAGCGTCCTACACGCCGCGGTCTACATGACCGCAGCACACTGCATGCAGCTGATCTTCAGGCGTCTAGAAGGTTCAACAGGAATTATCAGCCGAATCCCACATATTCCACTGAAAGATATAATCAGAGGAAAAAAATGGTTAAGTATGAGGTGAAATATCCAGTATATCCTGGAAATATATACTCTACAAGCCGCCGGCACTACATGGATATTCGACCACAGGTAGTAACACCTATATATTATCAACGCCGTTTTAATAGAAATTATGGAGTGGCGTATGATGTTAGCTAACACTGCATATTTTTGGATGATAACCCTCTCCTTCCATATACTCCAGTAAATTCTATTATGAATTGATAGTAAATGGGGTCAGACAATAATGTTGTCTCTCCTTGGTATTTGTGAATATTTTAAAATATCCGTGTGTTATCCAATTTGTTTTTGTTTTTGTGCAGCATTATTTGTGTCGTGATGTAACCTTGTAATATTTGATTAGAATATACAGCCAATGGCGTAGACACTAAATTTTGACTGTTCAGTATCGGATACATCCTAAGTAATTTGTAGACTCATCGTAATGATGTTGTTGTTTGAGTCTTCAGTCTTTGGACTGGCTTGACGCAACTCTATGCCTCCATATCCTGAGCTAATCGTTTCATATCTACATAGCTAGCACACCTTACATCTGAGGCAATCTGTTTAACATATTCTAACCTTGGTCTACCCCTACATATCTAATCCTCAACCCTTCCTTCCATAACTAAGTTTGCTATTGCTGGGTGTCTTAGTGCGTGTCCTACCAAACCTATCTCATCTCTTCTATAGCAGTCGCCAGAAACATCTCTCCTCTCCCATTAATCTTATTACTTTTTTCATTTGTTACTATATCTAACCATCTGATCTTCATCCTCCTCCTGTAACACCACATATCAAACGCTCTTATTCTTATAATAAATACTATCATAATGATACAGTCATTCAAACCAGTTGAGCCATCTAGAAGAATTAGTTCTGAATATGCTCGTCCCATTTCTCTTGACAATGTGTTGAAGTAGCCTTGAAGGATATGGCAATTGGTAAAGCACCGGGATTTGGTGGACTACATCCAGAATTTAAAAGTTTTAACTTCGCTCGGCCGCCATGATGGTTTTGGGATAACTAGGTTATTAAAAGTCCCATAGGCCTCTATCAACATACAAAATAGCTTGCCACGGTGGGTGAGTGGTTATAGTGTCGGACTACCAACCCCAAGATTGCAGGTTCGCCCCTGGTCGTGGTAAGTGATTTTTGAAGGCGACAAAAATCACGACACTCATGTCATACGTTGTTGGCATGTTAAAGAACCCATTTGAATTCAGTAGGCCGTGTTCAATGGCAAAATTAATCTCGGGATTTTCCGCCAACACAAAGTTCCTCCATTCTCTACTTGAAAGCGTTGTAGTGTCAAGGAGTTTAGATATCTAACCTCCTTGACCTTTGACTTTCATAGCGTTCAAAGGAACGACGAAATTCGACATGCAAGCTACCCTCTGGGTGTCAATTATCAAAGCTTGCACCAGGCACCCGAGGCCATACGATATTATTATTATTAACTTACAAAATTTCAGTTTCATTGCTGAAATAGATTCGTAGATATTGTGATCCGTCTAAATATTTCGTATGGTCGCCATGTTGGCTTTTTATATATATAGACCGTAGAGTTATGTACAATTAGATGAATATTATTGCGTAGGTTCATTACTCAAACTTTCACTTCGATTGCATGATTAGGACACAAGAAAGAGGAACCTAATTTTAAAATTTCGCACAGCCGCCATCTTGAGGTTATGTCAACAATTGAACTAAATTAGATATCCATGCATTACAATGTGTATAAACACTTGCTGTACCTGGTTTCACTGCGCTCGGATCGTTAAATCGCGAGAAAAGTCTATTTAAATGTTTTAACTTCGAATTTATTGTCAACTGTGGTAGAATGTAAGTTTGCTACCAATATCCTGCAGACTGGTAAGATTCCCCACTTGGTAAAGTAAACAAAAATCATCGCTATTTTGAAACCTGGGAAACCAAATAATAAGCCAGAGAGTTACAGACCAATATCTCTATTGAGTGTATGCTACAAGTTAGTGGAACGACTCCTGAACAGAATTGCTTCAAGATTGCTTGCGGTGATACCCATTGAGCAAGCGGGATTTAGACCACATCGCAGCTGTACAGACTAGGTGTTGTCACTAACGACATTTATTGAGGCAGGATTCCAAAATTGCCTCTCAAGGCTGCATACGACACTGTTTGGAGGGTCTTATTTACTTCGCTTACAATAGCTTAATTCTGTAAACGGATTATTAACCGGAACCTAAAAATACATATATATTTTGAATATGAAGCTTGTAGGTAGAGAATGTAAATTTTGAATATTTTTCTCAACATTGACCCCCCTTTATAATTCACCGAACTATATATTTTGGTATTTCGGAATTTTCCTGTTGATTGCTACCTATCTTCTACCATCATAGCTCTGTACGTGATCGGAAAGTACATTAGGATTTTGATTCTCATTATTATTATTATCATTATTATTATCATGATGTCAACATGTGGCTTTAGATTCATATATTACAGTGCTCAAGAAAGTTTTGTATATTACGATTTAGTGACTTGTTTATTTTGCTATGTGTGTGTAATTCCATTTTACACAATATGGGGTACATACAAAGAAAAACAACACACAATTTACTCTTGAAAGGGAAACACTCAACGAATAACAAAAGTGACAAACCGTCGACCAACGTACGCCTCTAATTCCTATCCATGGTAACATGTCTGGTCTGTTGTACAGAGACAACATCCTTGAACCTGTCGTTACAGGATTCGCTGCCACAATGGGCAAGAGCTTCTCACTAGTGGACGATAATACTCGTGCCCATCGAGCTAGGCTGGTCAATCAGTTCCTTCAGATGCATGGCATACAGAGAAAGGAGTGGCCTGCCTGTTCTGCGGACATGAACTGTTTTGAACATGCATGGTAAGATCTCAAGAGGGCAATTTCGCACCGTCCCTATCCTCCAACGAACATTCAGCAACTGATTGAAGCTGCTGTCCAAGAGTGGGGTAATCTGCCCCAAACCACGTTGGATTCGTTGGTGCTCAGTGTGCCTCATCGTCTGCATGCATGTCTTAGAGCTCGTGGTGGCCATACACGGTATTGATATGTGTGTGCTCAGTTCCACATTATCGCTTTTGTTATTGGTTGTGTGTTTCTGTCTCTCTTGCACAGCAGACTGTGTGTTGTTGTTCTTTGTATGTACCTTATATTGTGTATAATGTGATTATATGCACACAGAAAAATAAGCAAGTTACTAAATCGCAATATGTAAAACTTTTTTGAGCACTGTATATACACTACACCCCACCCAGTCATTGGGCATATTCGTGTTGACCGACTGAAGAGTTACAAATGCCAGTTTGTGTTGGCAACACTCAAAGAATGCCTTCAAAACTTTACAACTATATGCTGTAAGCCTACTTACAGTATTTTGCGATCGGTATATCACAAATGTTTAACATATTTACTACGTATCTCCATAACTCGAAATTTCGATAAGTGGTATTTGTTTTGACATTCCCAAACGATTCGATATATCGAGGTTCCACTCTATTATTTGCTATTATGGTATAACTCTTGGCACTACAGCCCATGAAGGGCCTAGGCCTACCAAGCAACCACTGCCCAGCCATTTGGCCTGCAGATATTGGGGTGAAACGTGGTCAGCGCACCGAGTCCCCTCGGCCGTTTATCTTGGTTTTCGTGAACGGGGCGCTGTCTCACTGAGCTACTCAATTGTCCTCACGAGGCTGAGTGCACCCCGTTCCAGCCCTCACGCCAGTTTCGAAAATGTCTGACGGAGCCAGGAATCGAACCCGGGGCCTCAAGGTGAGAGGCAGGCGCGCTACACCTACACCATGGGGCCAGCTGTCTTTTCAACATGGCCAGATAAATAATAATCAGACGTGTACTCATTTCAGCAAGATAGAAAACATCAATGAGAGATGTCAAAGCGTATCCGCGAATTGACTGTGGAAGCGATCATAATGCCTTAGTTGCGGAAATCAGCCTCAGATTAAGAAAAATTCCTAAAGCTCCACATGTGAGGAACAGATGGGAGTTAGGAAACACGACGACATATTGCGTTCAAGTGTCAAGAGCAATGAACGGAATCTCCCAAGAATATAATTATACGTGATGTTGCCACGGAGGAGCTATGGAATACCATGAAGATCAATCTGGAGGAAGCTATTATATAAAATATATTATACAGGGTCTTTCATATAAAATAAGAGCGCCAAGCGGCGGCTTTGCTAGCCGTCGCTGCGGTCACTTTGGCCCATCTTTTGGCGTGCCAAGGCCCCCTGGTTAAAGCGTGTGTACAATCCTATACGATGCAGCGGCCTTGCTAGCGTGTATACAATGCTGAAATCTTACTTTAGTTAGTTATTGTTGATGAAACCGAAACCCCTATAGTATTGAAAGCGCGCGCATAGTACATACGATGGCTGTTTTTTTCAAGTTCCGATGGACTGTATAAAAAAACAGATTGACATTACCAAACTTGACCTTGAAATAAGCGTGCAGGTGTTCAGTCGCCAGTCTAAACCTCAAGTGCTAACATGGTGAGACAGTTATTATCATTGCAACATCGTATTTTTTACGTAAAACTTATTTTAAGTACGAGTCGGCTCGGCGGGTACGTGATGCATTTGTTCAGCAAATTCCTGATGAAGTGCCACCTTCACCAGCACAGATTCACGTAATTGCAAATAAGTTTGACACTACTGGCTCGGTGCTCAATAAAAAACATGCCCGCACACGAACAGTTTTAACAGAGGATGAGCTAGATGGCATTGGCGAGAATCTTGAACGGTCTCCTAATAAATCACTCACAAAATTAGCACAAGTAGGGGTTTCGGTTTCATCAACAATAACTAACTAACTAAAGTAAGATTTCAGCATTGTACACACGCTAGCAAGGCCGCTGCATCATATAGGATTGTACAAACGCTTAAAGCAGGGGGCCTTGGCACGCCAAAAGCTCGGCCAAGGTGACCGCAGCCGCGGTTAACAAAGCCGCCGCTCGGCGCTCTTATTTTATATGAAAGACCCTGTATTTGCTATTATATTATTTTATATTTTATGGCCAACATTGGACCATTGTAATTAGTTATACATAGCCTTAGCCAATTTAGTTCTTCTATTTTGCCAATAGGTTTTCATCCTCTCAGATGTTAAGTTCTTGTCTGCAGCAGTGAACACCCTTCCTTTATCTCTTTTATTAATTTTGGTTGGTAGTCTAATATGTGAGCCTTAAAATGTTGATTCTGACAGTTTTATTCTTCAGGTCGTCGCGTGTTATTTCGAGTTCATTAATATCATCCTTAATTTCTGTGATCCATTTAATCCTGGTATTATCCCATAATTAGCTTAATATTTTTCTACTAATTCAAGTTTCCGGTGTTCGAAGTTGATGCCCAAAAATGAGATCCGTTTCTTTCTTATACAGAGAGGCTAGTTTGGATGTATCGGAGACCCTCGCTAGCCCGCTCGCCCGCGGCGCGAGCCTATCTCCCGCCACGCACTTTGCCGTTATGCGGCGCTCGCGCAGCATTGAGTCATTGGGTATAGGAATTTGTACTTAAATTTGTACTTCAATGTGATCCTTGACCAATTTTTTTGACGAACTGACTTACGGAGAGCGATTGTTAACTTATTTTCAACAAGATTCTGCCACTGCTCACACTGACGAAGCATCCATGACAGAATTGTTCGCATTTTTGGTACTAGGATTATAAGTCGGAACGTGTGGCCCCCGCGAAGCCCAGACTTATCACCATGTGACTTTTATTTGTGGGGGACGCTTAAAAATAGAATGTATGCGAGAAACCCTCCACTATAAATGAGCTTAAAGACTATATTACAGCTGAAATACAGTCAATCGGTGCTGAGGAACTTCAGAGAGTACATGCCAGTTTCATAAAAAGGTGCCAGCGTGGTGTAGCAGTGAATGGCGAACATTTCCAGCACCAGCTGTGAACTAGGTAAGTACAAATTCCCATACTCAATGACTCAGTGCCGCGCAACGCCGCATAACGGCAAAGTGCCTGGCGGGAGACAGGCTCGCGCCGCTGGCGAGCGGGCTAGCGAGGGTCTCCGATACATCCAAACTAACCTCTCTGTAGTACTCGATACTGGTTCAATTTCCTTATGGGCTGTATTATTTGATGCTATTCTCCTATGATCATAACTTGATATTGCTCATTTATGCATGCCCTAATTATTCTTCCTACTGTTTTAAGTATTTTATCTATTTCAGCTGTATTCGTAGTTTTGGAAATAGTTTCACTTGCATAAGTCACCTCTGGCTGTGTAACTGTATTATAATACTAGCAGTAGTGCCCGGCTTCGCCCGGTGGATTTATTTGTTTTATGGATGATAATGAATAATACTACAGAACTGGAGCGCTCAAGGATAA
Source organism: Meconema thalassinum (assembly GCA_946902985.2). Lineage (NCBI taxonomy): Eukaryota > Metazoa > Arthropoda > Insecta > Orthoptera > Tettigoniidae > Meconema > Meconema thalassinum. Next base: position 411,272,934 of record OX336391.1, on the reverse strand, counting down.
GGATCTGAAAGCACCAACGCTTATTGCAGCTGATAACCTCAGTGCACGGCACCAACAGCATCGCCCTTATACAGAGGCATACTATTGTCATGATGATAACTGTTGTAAGGGGCCTAAGAAATCTTTTTGCACTAATTACTCCCCGTGACTGCAATTTATAAACAGCTCACAATTCTGCACCAGAACACTGATAGGGGCGACGTGATGCAGCCCGCATTGCCTGGCAACAATAGACTTAAGGGGGGAGACCCAGCTTAACAGAGGAAAAAAGGCCAATATTCATTTGATTGTTAAATATGCTACCCATATTGTTGACAAATGCTGCACATATCCCAGTATTGGTATGCTTCCTGACAACCAGAAGCAACTTCAATAATGTAAAAATTCTAATTATAAAATTTTACAGTAACATTTTCAAAATGTCCCGCCTTTTTAACAACATATCACAGTTTCCCTTATAAATTCCAAGTTTATAAGAATTTTCGTACTTTTCTTTTTTTAAAAGTGTGTATTAAACCTCAACCTACAAAATTAACCTCAATCACTAACATACACTGTGATTTCGATTTTTATAGACTTTTTATTCTGAGCACCTGAATAAAATAAAATAAAATAAATAAAAATCTAATGAATATTGGCCTTTTTTTTCCTGTGTTAAGCTGGGTCTCCCCCCTTAAGTGTTATTGAAGCTGTTCAGGAGCGCTTGTTTTTCCGACTTACGGAACAAAAATCAATCTTTAAGCATAATGCTGCATAGCCTAAACTATTCCTCTTGGATCTGGCTATCATATACAAAAATAATTTTTCGAATCCGACTGGTAGTTCCAGAGATTAGCGCATTTAAACACACAAACACACAAACTCTTCAGCTTTATTATGTTAGTATATATATTATTTGCTATTACCGACAGTAGTGGCTACGCTGGCTAAGGTGCGGCGTTAGGCCATGGGGCCAAGCTCTCTGCTGACTCGGCAGACGCGTGGGTTCGAGCCCCACCGTCGGCCGTCCTTGAAATGGTTTTCCGTGGTTTCCCATTTTCAACACCAGGCAAATGCTGGGACGGTACCTTCTGACAGGCCACGGCCGCTTCCTTCCACATCCTTGCCCAGTTTCATTCACCATCCTTCATTTCATCTCACATTAACTCCTCTCATGAGGTTGGCGTCAGGAAGGGCATCCGGCCGTAAAAACCATCGCCACAAAGACTTCCATCGCATCTCATCCCCGACCCCGTTGGAAAACGGGATTAATAAGGGGTAGACATACATACATACATTATTTGCTATTAAGCCTATTTGTACGAAATTTTCTTGCAGTTAAATAATCCCAGTTCCTTCTTTCTTTCCTTCACTGGTTTCATTTCAAGTGCAACCGAGTTTGCCGTGAAAATGAAGTTGCTGGAGTTGTTAACACAAGTTTACAAACATGTTAAGGGCAACATGAACAATGTACATTAACTGGACTGGTCTTACTGTGAGCTATTTGAACTTGCGTAGTTAGTGGAATGGAATCTGCAAGTTCAGAGCGAAACTCATCGGAGGGAGCTCAACCCACATAGCATGTCGATAAGGTATCCATACCGACAGAAACTAACATCTTACAAATTCTACTTGAGTTTTTTTCTTTTAGAAATTTTAATTATCCCACAGAATTTGCTGTTGTAAATTTATTCATGGGCTTTGGAAATATTGGTCATCAGCTCCGTGTAGATGAATGTTCAATTTTCCTGACAACATGTTTTCCTGTGGTGATTGTACAGTGCGTTCCTTCTCTAACGGAACAACGCAATGGCCGCGTGGCGGGTGGCAGCCCATCGAGCAAGGCACTGCCACTAACAGCAGCGTAGCGCCCAACTAGTTTAACATATTTACACTTTTAAACGTATTTAATAATCATCATTACTAACATGAAATGCAGAGTAGTTGCTGGAAATTCTGTCCTTTTTTCCAGACGCACATTGCACCGACGTAGTATGATATGTTACCCTTGCTGTACTTCATTCTGACTGATATTTAGTATCAGTGCAGTTATTTCTCTTGAGAGCCTGCATAGTACACGGATTGTTTCTGTATACCATTTGTTTGGGGTTCCCCCACAAGTATAAATCGCACGACGCTGAAACTTATAAACACATTTTCTGTAAGACTTCTTCATGAGAAGGTATGTTTCCACTTGGAAAATTCTATGTTTTGTTCCATACCTAACCATGTTCACGGGATACGAGATAGGCCATAGTACTTCACCACACGTCATAACTCTCTCAACTAAGGTATGTTGCCAGAAGCGTATGTAATCAATACTATGACAGCATCCAGGGCTTCCTGATTCACTGTTTTGTTATCGTTATATGTTAGTTACCTGGCCGTGGCTCATCTGAGCCCACCCACCACGCAACCCCTGTGAGGTTCCGTCATTTAGAGAAGGACCTCACAGTAGTGCTATAAGTGTCCAAGTGAACTGCTCGCAACAGGACTGTCTGGACATTACTGTGTGTGAGGGTCTGCTATCTCTCTGGGCTGTTCCCCCTCCCCACATTCCTAAGTGCTGTGTACTCCAGGTGCAAGTGTACCTGTAGTGGGTTGCCAAGTCTAGACTCTAAAATGAGGTGTATGTTACTGTATTCAGAACGGTCTTCAACTATTAAAGACGCTGGAATGGAATCAATTCTCGCCACGCATAAACTAGTAGTCATATACGCGCTGCCTGGTCTCTGAGAATGTCCCGGTACCTTTAATACTGCCGTGAATACCTAGTCAGGAATGGCGTAGGTGCTCCAGGACTTGAAATATCGTGCTGGTCCGGCATTTTCTTGGAGTAATTGTGGAAATACTCGGGGAAATACCGATCTCACGATAGCCGCTGTCTGCCCCTGGATTCGAACCTCTGATTTCCGGAATCCCATCCCAGTCGTGGTGTTCAATTTAAAGCGCTCATGAACACTTAAGTGCCATGTGGATGACCATTGGTCATCATTGGTCATATGTTTGTTACATGAGAGAAACGGAAACTATAAGTGGGTGAAAAGTTGCAGCCTTGCCTTACACCTATATGAATACCAGCTTCTCTCTCATGTCCTTCAGCACGAATGACTGCTGTCTGGTTTCTGTATAGATTGTAGATCACCCTCTTATCGCTGTACTTAATTCCAATCGTTTTCGAAATGTCAATTTAGCCCAATCAACGATATCAAAACCCTTTTCTAAGTCTACAAATGCCGTGAACGTTCTCTTATCTTTCATTATTCTACCTTCCAAAATCAGCATAAGACTTAGTACAGCTTCCCTTGTACCTACATTTCTCCTGAAACCAAACTGGTCTTGACCCAACTCCGTTTCTATCTGGCTTTCAATTTTCTTGTAAATTATTCTAGACAGGACCTTTAAGCATGAGTAATCAAGCAGATTGTACGGTAATCTTCACATTTGTCAGCTCCTACTTTCTTCGGTATAGGGATGATAACATTCTTCTTGAAATCAGAGGGTACCTCACCTGTCTCATAAATCCTACACACCAAGTGAAATAGCCTGATCAGACTATTATCACCTATGCAGCGTAGCAACTCAATCGGTATTATCATCTATGCCTGGTACTTTGTTCCTGCTTAAGTCTTCCAATGCTCTGTCAAATTATGATCTCAATATGAAATCTCCTTTCGCATCCTCATCCATTTTCTCTTTCCTTACCATTACATGATTCTCAATCTCCTTTCCCTTATACAAACAATCCGTAGCCTGCATGTAAATATGATGGTAAGAAAGAATGTTGGTAAAATGTTAACAACTTGTGGAAATATTTTGACAGTTTAGAAAGGTTTCCAAAAGACAATGTACAGTATTGATAAATATTGAACGAATTTATGCCATGTGGACGTATTATATTGTTGGTAGACAACAGTGACGAATATATTATGAAACAGTATTGCATTACCAGGTATTTTAAGTGGAAGTATGAACCAGTAACTAGAGAAAGTATTGTTGTTAGGATATTTGCAAGCATTTTGAACTACAAACTTGGAATATCTTGTGTTCATGGGCACCCGCAGGATTTTTGCCAGAGGGGGGGGGGGGGGGCAAGTTAAAATTTTCATTTCATTACCCCCCCCCCCTGAATTTTCGTTTCATGTCTTATTTGCTTCGTGAAATTCATTATTTGACTGGTCTGAAACCGTTGGCTGCTTTATGGCAAGATTGGGAGGAATGTTTTGTTTTTAGTTTACAGTTTTAGTCCATGGAAGTTCGCGTTTCTTCTTTTGTGATTCACTGTCATAATGTTCAGTTCTTAAAGACAGGTAAAAAAAATAGTGGTATCAACATGTATCGACAATAATATACAAATCAAGCAGTTCATTAAAATGTTAATGTAAATCCAGTTCGCCTATTTTCTAAATACGGTAACTGGAGGACATATTTTCAGATATTTCCAAATTACTGAGTTAAATTAAACTGTGGAAATATCCCTACATCTGAATCTGCCTAATAATTCAAATAGCACTGTTTCCAAATATCTAGTTTGACCGGCCTTGGTGCCTCGCTGGCATCGCGAGAGCGTGAGTTCAAGTCCCACCTCGGCCGTCATGAAAATGGTTTTCGTCGTTTCCCATTTTGACTACCAGGAAAATGCCGGGACGGTTGTTTTCAATAGGTCCACGGCCGATTTCCTTCCAATATTCCTTCCCTGACCCATCCTAAAAAGAAAATTACATGGCCATTGGCTGCATTAATAAAATTATAAATATCTAGTTTGTACTGGCCATTACAGCGGATCCGTCACGTATTTCCTCTTCTTAACAAGCTATCAGGAATACCTCGTAATGCTCTTCTTAGCATAATGAATTTTGTGCGAAGTGATAAATTCATATTGTACCTTACCGGTACTCGTTGACTACTTGTGACGCCCATTGTTTTAGCAAATCTTTATTTTAGAATGGAAATATTTCATTTGTTTATTGCTGACCGTTAAGTCGCTAAATATTGTACTTCTTACTTAGTCGCTTTGATAACGACACACATCGACGGATCATTTAACTACCGTATTATACATTCGTACTTAATGAAAATCCACAGCCTGCTTCCAGTCTCCGACCGGGTCAGGAATGGAATGAATGAAGCCCCTATCTAGCGGCGAGGATGTAAACTGTGCCGGCTGCCGAAGCCTGTCGCACTCCTCTGGGGCAATGATTAAATGAACGACAGATGAAATGAAATGATAGTGGAGAGTGTTGCTGGAATGAAATGTTGACAGGGAAAACCGGAGTACCCGGAGAAAAACCTGTTTGCCTCCGTTTTGTCCAGCACAGATCTCACATGGAGTGACCGGGATTTGAACCACGGACCCAGCGGTGAGAGGCCGGCGTGCTGCCGCCTAAGCCACGGAGGCTTACATTCGTACTTAATAATGTCCCATAAATATTCCTTGAGTTTATTTATCGTATGATGATACAGAGTTAAAATAAAAGTTCATACACTACATATCAAGTTATATATACAGTTATATACAAAGTCATAAACACAAGTTCTTGGTTTAAACTTCTATGTCCAGGCCATCAATCCACTGAAGTGCCTCAGAAGATGTATGATGAATGTCACTTACTGATCCTTGGAACGCTCGTTGCGGACATTCACCAACAATATGTCCGATGGTTTGCAAGGTAGCTCCACAATCGCAGTTAGCAGAAGTAACCCAACCCCATTTGTGAAGCAGGAATCCACATTTGCCTTGTCCTGTACGGATCCGGTTAATAATTCTCCATTGGCGTCTGGGGAGTTTGAAACCTTCTACCCGGTTGGAAGGGCTTTCAATCAGATGTGCATTGAATACTGATGATTCTTCCCACATAGTTTTCCATGCTTCTGAGATGTTAAATGAAGAGTCTTCAAGGAGTACTGCAGAGCGCCAAGGTGTTTTTCTTGACTTCAACCGTTGATTGCCTGCTTTTGCTACATCAGTATGTATGGGTAGCTGGGGGTTCTTCTGAATGGTTTTCCAGATCTTCAGGAGAGCCTCTGATCTTCGGAGAGCTGGAGGTTGGATGTTACTTAGAACAGGTAACCATATAGTGGGTGTGCTACGTATACAGCCCGTAATCAGTCGCATTGTCTGGTTAAGTTGCACATCTATCTTCTTGGAGTGGACACTGTTTAGCCAAGATGGGCAGCAGTATTCAGCAACGGAGTATGACAGTGCCAGAGCAGTTGATCGTAAAGTTTGAGCGCTGGAACCCCAGGAGGTACCAACAAGCTTCTGAATGATGCTATTACGGGTCTTCACCTTTTCGGCCACGTTCGTGAGATGTTGTTTGAAGGTCAAGGACCTATCAAGTGTTATCCCAAGGTACTTAGGCATGCTGCAGAACTGCAAAGTTTGTCCTCTGAATTTGACTTCTGGTTTGTAATTAGAGAACCTATTGCGTAAGTGAAATGCGGATACAACTTTTTTCTGATAATTTAGGCGTAGGCACCATTTCTTGAAATATGTGTCCAAGACTTCCAAGTCGGCAGTTAGTGTATTTTCAGCATCGGTGAAATTGGAGTTCTGGGTTACCAAACAGATGTCATCAGCATATATGAATTTCCTTGAAGAAGTTTCTTGCAGGTCGTATATGTACAAGCTGAAAAGGAGAGGAGCTAGGACAGATCCTTGGGGGTAATCCGTCATTTAATTTGAAGAACTTGCTTCTATCATTGCCAGAGTAAACCTGGAAAAGTCTATTGCACAGCATGTTGTTAATTAGGTTTGTGAGTTTGAGACACGGAATGATGCTCACAAATTTCAGAAGGAGGCCTTCTCGCCATACTGTATCATAAGCGACAGATAGATCCAAGAAAGCAGCTAGGCTTACAGATTTCTCCTCGTACCCATTTCCAATATGAGTTGTTAATGCAAACACTTGATCATTACAGCTTCTGCCAGGTCTGAATCCAGCTTGTTCTATGGGGATGTGGTTGTTAATAGTATCAAAAATTCTGTTGTAGATGAGTCGCTCAAGTAGTTTGTAAGTGACACTTAGTAGAGCTATGGGGCGATAACTTTCGACTTTTGTCGGATCTTTGTTCGGTTTGAGGATCGCTAATATTTTTGTTTTCTTGAATAATACAGGGAGATTTCCAGTATTAAGGATATCTGAAAAGAAGTTAGTAAGCCATTTAATTGTAGCTGGTCCACAGTGAGCGAGGAGTTCAGGATAGATTCCGTCGAATCCAGCTGCTTTCCCAAGTTTCATGTTTGTGATGGCGACTCTGACTTCCTCTACAGTGAATAGAGTGGAAAGTTTTGAAGAATTCTGGGCTGCTCTTTTCTTGATTTTCAGCTGAGATTTGATTTCCCTTCTTGTCTGCTTATCTTTTGGGCTCATGGAATTTGAGATTAGATGATTGGCAAAGTCATTTAGCTTAATGGCAGTTTTCGATCTGATTGGTGTTGAATTTGTTGGGTCTAGTTTTCTAATAACAGACCAAGCTTTCCGACTCGAGTGTGTGTGGTCGAATGATTCCACATTTTCATGCCAGATCTTTTTTCTATTCTCATCTAGTGAATGTAGGAGGCCAGTAGCATTATCAGCAGATGGATTTGCTTCATATTTTTTCAGTAAGCTTTCACTATCCTCACTCCAACCGGGTGTGTATTCTTTACGATAACCTCTAGGAATACATCGTCTAGCTGCTCCTTTAATTATGCCGATAAATCGTGTGTAATTACTACATGTTGGCTTGATCCATCTGATGTTGGAGTCTGTTTGCTTTGCAAATTCAGACCAGTTTGCCTTCTTAAAGTTCCACTTTGGTTTTGGATGGGACTGTACAATTGGTACACATATCCCAGTCTCTAAAATAATAGGTCTGTGCTGACTGTGGGGGAAATCATTAAGTACCGAACGGCGTATCTGGCTATAGGAGTTTTGAAGCTGAGTTGTGAAACACAGATCAGGCGTATATCCTCTGTTCCAGCGACCTGAATGAAAAGTGGGTAAACTTTTACCATCAAAAATTAATTTTAGGTTTTCAGTTTCCATCCAATCACAGAGAGCTTCGCCATTACTGTCACTCTCGCAGTATCCCCAGAGACTATGATGGCTATTGAAATCACCCAGGAATAGAGTTGGGTGTTGCTGAGATGGAAAAGGAGGGGTTGGCCAGTTTACTTCAGGAGGCTTGTATACATTTACTATTGTTACACTATCAATTTTTGTTATAATTGTAAATATATTATTTTCACTGCTCACTGAAAGTACCTGATGATTTTTTATGTTATGCTTGACGTAAGTCGCTAGGCCGTACTTTTCATGGTTGTTCGAGGCTATTAATGTATATCCTGGTATTTTCCCTCTACTTCGTAACTGTTGATCATCTGCTGTATGCGTTTCTTGGAGTGCAATGACATCGATAGCATGTTTCTTTGATAGTCTGGATAGATAGTCACATTTAGCTCTACTTATTCCTTCAATGTTCAGTTGACATATGCGGAGAGATGGTAGATTGCTGTTCATTTGTAGCAATAATTGCTCTGTTCTCAAGAAATGGACCACAGTACTATGGCACACCTTGAATAAAAATATACGGCATTTCGCAGTAAGGCAGAACGTCGCAAATTTTGACGAGTGTACAACACAGTCAGGCCAGTATTTAGGGCTTCTGAAGCCCCTGGGGCAAAAGAAATAAACAAATCTTTAAAATACCGTATGTAGATATGTTCAAGTTCCCTTAACATATGGGACTGTATCTTCTCTGAGCGTGTATTTAACTATGAGTGGCAAACACTATAAATATGTGTTTACTAAAATTACAAATAAAAAAACCTTAGTCTAATACAAAGAATTTAAATTTTAAAAGATATACACAACCAATGACAACAAATCGGGTGAGTTAGCCGTGATCGTTACGGCGTGGCTGCAGGCAGTCACTCACATCCTGGAGGCGAGGAGGTTTGAATCCCCCCGCCGGAAAACTTGAAGATGCTCTTCTGTGGTTTCCCATCGCCCATCCAGGCGAATGCCGGGGTTGGTCCCTAACTATAGGCCTAGGCCACAGCCACTACCTTCCAATTCCTCGTTTTTACATCCACACTTTCTTCCCCAAACAACACTCCACACGTGACGGTACTTGTAGCTCACCCCATGGGTGTCTGCACAGAAGCAGCTACAAACTCTGGTGAGCCGAACATGTCCTCGGACACTCCCCGCACTAAAAGCCATGCGTAAAAAAAAAAAATAAACACCAATTATTTAAATAACAAGGAGATTCCTTCCTGCCTTGTCATTTGCGAACAAGATTAGGATTTCATTAGTCCAATTTCACTTTCAAGTCAGATTCAAAAGCAAGAACACCAAGATGACTAACACTATCCCGTTTTATGTATCCTTAAATAATCAACATTGGAAATGTGCGACAATGAATAATTCTCTTGTGTGTGTGTGTGTGAGAGAGAGAGAGAGAGAGAGAGAGAGAGTGTGTGTGTGTGTGTGTGTGTGGAGGGGGTTAAACTTTAATAACTTGGCGTTTAATGCCCAAGCGGTTTTGTACAGTTTTCCAGACTTCCTTCCCCCCCCCCCCTAAATCCTGCCGCCGTGGGTAGCTGCCCTGTTTGTTCCCCCGTAATTACGGGCGTGAATACAGTAAATGACCCTATATTGTAAGCGCGACCTTAAGGGACCAGTGTTTTACTAGTCAGCAAAAAAAACTTCATTTTAGGGGCTGACATTTGCTATCGGTGTTGCAATGTATAATAATATCTCCAGAACGTGCTTTCATATCGTCACTGCCAATGTGAGGTGGCGAAAGTAGAAGCCAGCCTAACCACTTTTGATAGTGTTGGGTAAACATACGGTATTTACACTAGGCATAACCATATTGAAAAATGGAGCTATGATTCCATTGGTGGTCTAGTGCATGACATCATTAGAACCATTTATTTTTGAATATAAATACATATTACGTCAGCAACATTAAATAAGTTTTCTATTGTAACATTTGTCAATTGATTATCAGAAACTTCAATTTATGAAATAAACTGGTGATAATGACCAATCGAATATCAACATTCTAGGAAGTCAAGGGAGGGGGGGGGGGGGGCACGGCCCCACCTTGCCCCTCCCTGCGGGCGCCCATGCTTGTGTTAGATATTGTCCATGAAGTCAAGAAGGAAACTTAGGCAAAGTTGAAGTTAATTGAAAGTTTATTGTTGTTGATACGTGAAAGCTACGATGTGAGATATGTTGTATGAACAGTTTTGGAAGTATTCCCAGGTATTTGATGAGAATATGCATAGTTAAGCGATGTAACAGCGAGTTCTGATAGTATTGTTGTTCTGAGAATGGAAGTTTGTTGATATGAGATTATTCTGCGATGATATGCAGTTAATATGGATAGAGATGAATATTAGGATGGAATACTAGGTGTTGTCAAGAAGTTTTCGTCTTTGTGAAGTTAGTTTGACGGTTATAAGCGATGTTTTATGGCAGATATTTGGAACACGATGCAGCGTGAGTTAACAGCTGATCGAGAGGAGAGTGAAAGTCACAGTCAGATCATATAGTTCAATGTTAACAGAGAGTAACTAATACTGGTATTTATTTGAAGTTCGTGAAAGAATATTGTTATTATTATTATTATTATTATTATTATTATGGAGATACATGAGAGGTGTTACTTCCAAAAAATCTAGACAATAATGAACGGATTATAGATCTCTATATTACTGGATTTAGCTCAATTTAGTGGAAATGCTATATATATTTGAAGGAAGTAAGAAATGAAGGAAACGTGTAAGATATGTAAATATTAGTGATAGTTCGATTAATATATATAGGTAGATAGTATTATTTAGATGAGGATTAGTGTAGGATCAAGGAGTTTACTGTATAGGGTAATGAATAGTGATTGTACTAGCGAAGGGCCATTGCTAATAGTATTTTCTTGCCACTTTAGGTAATTTAAAAGATTTTTATGTTCCTGAAACCTAGGACACAGCAGTATGTTTCCAGAATCTAGTTTTTATTTGCGAATTTTACTTTATTTAGCTAGCATTGATTAGGAAGTTTTATTTTTATGGTTATTGCGTTCACATTTGATTTTCTTATTTGTTACGTGTTTACCATTTGAATAAATAGACGAATTCTTACGGATGTTTGTAATATTTTTATAGGACACTTGCATTATCTTCAGTATATTAGTTAAGTTTAGAGTGTTATAGTGGTAGAATAGATGTCACTACCACAGCCTTTTCCAGTTACGCCCGAGATTCGAAAGTTTCTCACTCTCCAAACTGTTTAGTTACCCAGAACCCAGTTAAGTAGAACTATAGCACTTCTGTAGATACCTGATCCTTCTCCCGTGTGTATTTGCCAGTAGCTCTTAGAGGTTTTTCCAGCCGGGGACTACAAGTTGCTGCAATCCATCTCCATCTCCGGATGACGGCTGGTATTACGCATGGAAATAAGGGTACAGTACCAATCTTAAGGCCACGGCCACCTCCTACCTAAATCCTAGCTCCATTACCAATACACGCACTAGTACAGTCATCACAGTGTCATAGGTTATCAGACAAATTCTACACACATCCTAGTACACGGGCATACATGACCAAAGCTCCTAAAGAAATCAGCAACAACAACTCATTTTCAATTCATTTCAGATCTACTGTCAATGTCTCTACAATGATGAAACTCTAGACAAATCTCCAATTATAAAATACGCCTTGTCAAACACTAAGAAGATTAATAATTAAATTAAAACGTACATGTTTCGGTATACAATGATACCATCGTCAGCGTAGATTAAATAAAACGACTCTTATACTGTAAACTATGTTAACAAATACAAAGTGAAAGAAATGAACGTTCACAAAAATTTAGAAAATACATAGTTAATATAAATCTACCTTAATGTATATCCATTTTCTGTTTGTATTTGTTAACCTAGTTTTTAAGAGTCTTTTATCATTTTAAATGATCTTGTCGACTTCGTCGTTACGCTGAGGTCTGGCGTTACGTTACGGTGACGGGACGAAATGTACCCAGACGCACTGAGGTGTGTGACGTCATAGTACCGCTTGGTGCATATGTTCCCCGACAATCTCTACTTCGTTAGTATAAGACAAAAATCCCCGATTCTTGGATGTCACGGGTAATCTCGAGAACCACTGGATGGATTTTGATGCGGTTTTCACCTTTCTGTAAAGGATATCTCGAGGAAAGATTCTGTGGAAAATAATTTATGTATGATCAAAGAAAGCCAAGCAGAAACGATTTCAGTGAAAAAGCCGAAAACAAACTTGGCGTCCTTGCGCTTCTTAAGCTTACGCTGGGCAAACCGTTAAAAATATCAATATACCATGAGCGTAAGAAATGGTCAGCATGAAAAGTTCTACAAAAAGGTCCGCGAGAGCATATATCTCTATCTTCAATACATCGCCCACTATAAGTGTTTTTAGACTGGATGGAATGGGCACGTCCCCGCGCACTCTGGTGAGCGTGCGGCATCCCGCGCGCTCGAACGTGCTTTTGCCCTTAGTTTGCACTTGTCGTTCGCGAGTAATTTGAAACAAGATAAACATTATGCAGATAATTTTCTAACATGTCAAGAGTCTTTGGCTTCGAGTGAAGCGAGAAGCCTCCAGCCTTTCTAGCATTTTTCAGCATTTGTAGCATTTAAAATGATACAAAGTCAAGTCTTTCAGACTGACTGTCTCTTTTTATTTATTCTACGCTGACGAAGGTATCATTGTTACACCGAAATATGTACGTTTTAATTTAATTATTAAACATCTTAATGTTTGACAAGGCGGATTTTATAATTGGAGATTAATATCAGTCAACACAGATAATATTTAATACCATATTCATAATGTCTATGCATTCTACTCTAGACAAATATAATCTGCAAGGTCTAAGATACTGCCTTGTGTGGTCTCGGGACGTGTACTGAGACTCATGTCTCAAAGGTCCTGGGTTCGTTTTTCGGGTAACGTAACTGCAGTCTCACTTCACTTTCTAGTCTTACTCAACACATAAACAGTGTGTATCAAGCAGATTCAGCACACATCCAAATATATGGAGATGATGACCACGGTGTTGTAATACCATAACTTCTTTTTTCATTAGCATATGGCTTTTAGTGCCGGGAGTGTCCGAGGACATGTTCGGCTCGCCAGAGTGTGTAGCTTCTTCTATGTGGACTCCCATTGGATGAGCTACAAGTACCGTTGCGTGTGGAGTGTTGTCTGGGGAGGTGTTAATGCAAGGACGAGGAATTGGAAGGTATCGGCTGTGGCCTATAGTTAGGGACCAGCCCCAGCATTCGCCTGGAAGGAAGATGGGGAAACCACAGAAAACCATCTTTAAGGTACCCGGCGAGGGGATTCGAACCTCCTCGCCTTCCGAATGTGAGCGGCTGCCTGCAGCCACGCCATAACAACCACGGCTAACTCGCCCGGTATACCATAATTAAATTTATAAAGCTATGAAGAAATAATAATGTAGATCCTGTTCTAATATGCTATCCACCACAGTTGGTAAAGCCTGACGATCAAATGCAATACCCTCAGAGTGGGGAATCCTGCACAGTGCCAGTTCTCATTTATAAGCTAGCTTCGCAGTCGCATTTTGAGCTCTCGCTAGAGTACCACTCCATAATGTACGCACGCTTCCAGTGAATCATTCATAGCGGTGGAGGTCCAAACCCCTGACCTCCACTATAGTAGTCCTCATTAAAGTCAGCACTGCACAGAGGGTGTTCATACCCCAAATGAGACCATTGCCACGTTTGATCCATTCCACAGCATCGGATAGGGCATCCATTACAAACTAAGATAATCACACAAAACTCGGTGTGTACGGTACCGTGAACATCCATGGATTTCAATATGAATACAAGAGACATAATTTAACAAGATGTTCAGTAAAGAACATATAGCCTACTTTCCCCTAAATGCAAGGGTATAGTTATAACTCTTTGTATAATTGAATGTTGGTTGTATGTAGTAGCTTGTTGAAATACAACGTGCTATATTATACGTTGATTAATTGAATCTTCACCTGAGTTATCAATACACACACTAATACAGCCACACAATAACACAGGTTATAAGACAAAATTCAACACTCACTAAAAGAAACGGGGCTAAATGACCATGATGTCCAAGCTTCTCAAATGAAACAACAATAACAAACCCGGCCGAAGCCGTCGGTTATTTAAGAGCGTTAAAAATCCCTCAGTATGCCTTCCTTCGGAGGGGAAGTAAAGCCGGCGGTCCCATGTCATAGATTTATGGCATGTTAAAGATCCTTCCACTAATTACACCTGTGTGAAGCTAAATTGGATAGGTTAAGAATGTTAACAACGCCCTTAGGTTTCTACGTTCGTTGCCAAGAGCCGACTGCGGTGGCGTCTAGTAGCTAAGTTCTGAACTTGGCCTAGTAGTCGTTGACGGTGGCGCTTGGCGGCAAAAGTAGGAACTATTTGACAAATTCTAAGTTGCAGTCTGTACTTAAATTTAAAAAAAAGAACAGATAACACACACTAATACAGTCATCACAATTAACACCGGTTTTCAGATAGATTCTACACACCCCCCCAAAGTACACGGGGCTACATGACCGCGTTGTCGCAGCCCCTAAACTTAAGAACCAACCAGCCAACCAACCAACCAACAAAAACAGATTCCTATCCAAACCTTCGTCGTATAAAAGTACACACACTAGTACAGTCATCACAGTGACACAGGTTATCAGACAACTTCTACACACACACAAGTACACGGGGCTACATGGCCACGATGCCGCAAAGCCCCTATAGAATCAACAACAACAACAACAACAACCAACACTCTACCGCGGATCAAGGACAAAGAATTTTAATCCCTGTAGTCGAATGTTGAAATATGTGGTGTTATATGTATACTTATAATATATTCATTGCAAATACACACTATACAGCATATTCTTAACATTATAACGTATGAGTAGCTATAAATCAATACATACGAAAAAAGAATCACGTAAAATATTGAGGCCGCCTAGATTTGAATCGTAAACCTCGAGGTTGGGAGTCTGGGACGCTAGCCCACAGCTACACATGCCCACTGTTTTTACTATATTAACAACTGCTTTAGTCTACTTACCTAGTTTTATTGTCTTGGAATGAACGATTGCATTAGTTTTCTGCCATTTTCATAAACCATCTGATACTAAATTAATATTATTTTGCTCAGTTCATTCCTAAAAGGATATCAAGTTATTGAAATATAGACTAGCGAGCAAACAATAGCCTCCATTTGGACCCAACGGGATGGCATGGCCCAGCGCGATCAGCTTGAACTGAGAGTCACTGCTACGTTATAGTTTCAAAAATAATCATCTGCATAATATCATCTGTTGAAGATGGTTTAAACCAGCCTCTGTACGATAAGCGGATTTGGTGAGGCCGGGCCTTCTTGAATCGTAAGTTACGGTTAAGCTATAATACTTGCATGATTCATACGTCCGCCATCTTGTAACTATTTTGCTGAAGACCTTGTAGTTTGGGCAAAGGACGCTTCTCACATTAAGGTATATTGTTGCAAAATGTGGTAGAGATCGGATGATTAGGTTAGTCGTAATTTGATTTAAGCTTAGAACATTTGGGTGGGTTGTATTATAGTTTACATTTATATACAACTATTATCTAACTACAGTACGTCTAGTGCGATTAGTTGGTGTTTATATTACGATTCGCACAAAAACTAAACGTACTACACTACAACGTAATGTGCCCGTTTAGACCGGAGTCCGCACGACCACATATGCATTTTACCAATAATCAGTCAGCACGAGAGTCAAAATATCCCGGAGCGCCAGATGGGTTAAAGCTAATGGCAAAAACGACATCAAATAAAAAAAATGCTTTACTGATTTTTGGCTCAATGCAACAATAAGGATAGAAGGAGATTTAATTGGGCGTAAGACATCATGTAAAATTATCTCATTTTATTTTGAATTTAAAATTGACTGCAAAAATGCTCTAAGCAGCATCACTCACGTGTGGCGACCCACACTCCTATTTACACAATATACAGAAATTTTCCAAACACATTTGACAATTATTTTTTTGGAAACACAAGTCTGATTGTTAGTCCTGTAGACTGTGTTCCAAAATTATTTATAATTAATGATTAAATCCAGTTCAAATTTAATTGTCTCTACTGGAAATATCGTAGTTCACTGTTTGAATTTTTTTACATAATATTAACACTCGTAGAATAAATGTTCATAGAATTTTAACTTTCACTTATTTTTCCAGTTTCAAAAATACATTGTCGAAAAATATTATTATTTCTGAATCAACACAAATTATTTACACATATTAATAACATCTGAAAAGTATTTGACCTTGAGCATAGCATCGAAGAACTTGTGCGAAGCACAACAAAAATTAATTGTTCTTCCGACATTAAACATTTCGAGAAGTGACTCGATTATGAACTTCAAGTTCCTAACAAAATATATGATTTCTGAATCATCAACTTGATCAATAAATTGTTGAACCATTCAACTATTCAATTTTCCACTTGGAATCATTATTATGAAAACATATTTTTATTCTTGGCCATTTTAGCAACTTTCACAACTTGCAATTCTTCGACAGAATGCGGAAATAAGAATTGTAGCTTCAAAATAAATTCATTTAGTTCATGGCACTAGGATTGAAAATATCCTTCAAATTATTCGTGGTTATAGTATTATATTTAATTGGCAGTGACCCATTCTATTATTTGTGTAAGAACACAATATTCCAACAACAACGGCAAAGGTCTTCCTCTGAAGAAGAATAAACTACTATCATGACAAATCCGGGTTCTAGCAAAATCAAAGTCTTAATGGAATCCGTAAACAAGGTTGAAATAAGAACTGATGGTTTCTAAGAAATAACCTTCGGGTCATTCATACGACGAAATGTGTAGTTCCAATACTCCTATAAACCTGAGCCATCGAACCTGCTATTTGATTGATGCTCGAAAAAACCTCTTCATTCCTGCGACTTAAACATGCGCACCTGGGAATGGCATTTCAACTACTCCACACACATAAATTTTCTTCCCAAAATTTATACAATAAATCAAGCCTCTGCTTGTTATCAACACTGGAAGATTAATAAACTTACAAGTTTATTTTATTTTACCATTCAGTTCAACCCGTGAATTTACCATACTTATGAAAATCTTTATTTCACTTTCGAGTGTATTTACGTCATGATTTTATATAAATACAAAAATATCCTAATTGATACAAATATCAATTGCTTCCCGTTTCATGCCTCTCCGTGTTATCTGAAAAGTATACTTTGCTCATTGCAAATATTAACTGTTCAACCAGAACTGAAATGTTGGTTGAATGCGGGCTTGCGCTAACCACTCTCCTTCGGAAAATCTCCTGTTCCAAACTAGAAATGATTAAACTACTTCATAGGCTCTCTCTCAATACATATGATTATTAGAAAATATAATATCCAATAATTATTTAGAAAAGTTATAAAAAATATTATTATTATTATTAGTGGATTATTATTATTATTATTAGTTATATTATTTTAAATATGTTTAATTATCATCTCATTATGTGAGAATCCACATGTTCGAACCTTCGAATATGGAAAAAAATATCCATTCCTCAACAAAAAATAATTTAACTTTTACAGTTACATCGGCTGATTACCGTGATTTCCCAAAAATATGAAATATTCAAATAAATGCTCGATATGCTCGGTCGTCGATCCTAAACTGTTCTTAGTGCTGAAAATACTCAAAATAACTCTAAGTCTTGCGTAAATCATTGCAAGATTTAAATACGAAGAAAAAAATAAATGTGTTGGTCATCTGCAGAAAAATAGTTTGTTCCAATTAGCTAGGCATAATATAATTCAAATGTGGCTTACATTTCTTGATGGTCATGAAGCGTAGTGAACCTGGTCTGTACCAGATTTATCCATAGACATGCCCTATCGGACAAGCATGTATAATCCTTGTATCGGCCGCCATTATATACCCACAATCCGTCTAACAAGACATAGTGGTAGTATCTCTTGACGTTTGAAGTAACTGTTGATCCATTTTAATACTGGCTTCTGTTAACTCCATAACAGTTTGCTAAAATGGGGTCAGATCTAAGTGATCTATTCTTAGATATGTCAGTTGTAACATAAATCACGGTAATCTTTTCAATACAAGAAGACACTGACAATCTAACCAATCAACGGCTGTTCTGAAGATCGTTCCCTGGGCATGGCTTAACACCATCTACCATGTGCGAAGCAACATGTAGTTTCCCTGCGTAGACTAATGAACAACACCGTGATAGACTGGTCTTCAATGTACTGATAGATCGAAGTGGTTATTAAGTTACAAATATGAAAACTGACTGAAATGGATTTAAATATCCAAGTATTAGGTTATTACTGGACTGTGACAAAATACTAATTCTAGACAAAGTCTAGCATATGTCCATGTCGAAATAAAAATATTTCTACCAGTGTCTGTAGAAAATAATCAATCACCTAGTGATTCTCCTCGCCGGAAACATACTAAGTTCCACCTCGTAGCGCAGCACTTTTGTGACTATCACAACTTTGAAAATAACTTCTGCGTAGATCCGGCAACCATGTGCCTTGGCTCAGCGTAGTAGCACCTTGCTAAGCAAGTGCTTGTGTTGAAGTGAGCTCCTGATGCCTGCGCCAGCCGGCTTTTATTCAAAACTGTCAGGGTCACGCTGCATCAGCTGATATCTGGAAATCCTCATATCTCTGGTATCCCTGGTCCGATTTACTTGATACTAATTGCATTCTCTTTCATTTGGCCGTGCCAGTAATCTGACCCCAGTCTCAAGTCTCTACTCCATGGTTAACTATTTAATCAATAAATAGCCTCGACCTCTGCTATTACTCGCTACGTCACTTGACATGCTAGTATCGGTATATTCTTTCCAATTCCTTCTCGAAGCAATGTAGCGCGATATTCAAATATCTCAACTTTCAAAAGCGGCTGTAGCCTTTCCCTTGATATCTAGGTGTCTGAATCTTGGAATACCCATTCCTAGAGTTGGGCACATCCATCCCACACCTAGCAAAAAATAAAAATTGAAATTTTTTTATTTTTCCTCTCTACACATTAAATCATCTGGTTCTTGAATAATAAATCTTCAAATTCGATGCATTATAAGTTCCCACGATGTTACCAGTTCGTGTATTGGCGACTTCATAGCTTCCATTGTTGTTTACTTCCACAATACGATAGGGTCCAGCGTAAAGGCTTGCAAACTTCGAGTACACTCGATTTTGCACGTCAGAGGGTGTAGTAGGTCTTTTCACTAAAACAAGAGTTCCTACGCGCAAGGGTCTGCGAAAACGCTTTCCTCTTACTCTGCGCTCTCTTTTCTCAGCTTGGCTCCTCAACTTGTGTAAAGCTAGAGTTTCCCTCATCTGACGACTTGGTTCAATCTCAGGTGGAATAGAGATGATTCGATCCCATAATCTTGTTGGATTAATTCCATGATGAAGCAACATGGGAATCTGTCCAGTACTCTCATGAATTGTAGAGTTGATGGATTCGGATGCTAAAGAGAGAACATCCATCCATTTCCAATGCTCATTTGGACAATAGAGGCGGCAAAATTTTGCTATTTCAGCCATCACGCGTTCTGCGGGATTGCTCTCTGGATGTCTGATAGAACAAAACAATTGTCGAATCCCAAGATTATTCATGATGGTTCGAAATTCTAAAGATGTAAATTGAGGTCCACGATCTGATCAAAGGAATTCCGGTTTGCCTGCTTCCGGAATCACGTTGTCTCTAATTCTCTTCGCACAATATTTTGCGTTTGCCTTCTGGATTGGATGTAACATAGTGTATTTGCTGAATACATCCATGGTCACCAGAATATATCGGTTACCTCTTTTAGACTTTGGGAGAGGACCATATAAATCAGTCGCGAAGATTTCACAAGGCTTAGAAGGAATAATAGGCCTTGGTAATTCTCTCAATAATCTAGAATTATGTTTACTCCTTTGGCATAAGTCGCATTCTCGAATAGTGTTCCTGACAGTTTGTCGCATCTGCTCCCACGAAAATTTCTCTTGAATCAAGTTGACTGTCCTATCTACTCCAGCATGACCTGCGATTCGATGTGCCATCCAGATAATGGGTTTTTGCATTCACGGAGGTATCACTACTCTCAGCTTCGTTTGGTCGGGATCTGCAAACTTTTAGATTAAACCATCTAACATCATAAAATCTCTGGAAATTCTTTCAGTTTCCACAAAATCATCATCATTTGGATCCATGTCTCCCTGTAGAAAACGAAAAATGTTTCTAAGACGTCGGTCTCTCCTCTGGGATAAATGCAACAATCTTAACCTTCTCAAGGTATCTTCATCCTCCTGCGTCAGGTTAACTTGAATAACCTTAGATGTAGACTCCACTGCTCTACTCAATAAATCAGCTCCCACGTTCAACTTTCCAGGAGTGTGTTCAATAACTAGGTTGAATTGTTGAATAAAAAGTGACCATCTAGTTATCCTATCACTGGCAAAGTTTGTTCTCAAGATAAACTCCAATGCGTGGTGATCAGTCCTCACAATGACTGAATGTCCAATTAACTTTTCTTCCACGACTCCAACGCGAATATTACAGCAAGTGCTTCTAACTCTGTGGTGTAATAATTCCTTTCTGATGGACGAAGTTTCCTGCTAATGAACGCCAGGTAACGTCTCTTGTGGTCGTCATCTTCTTGAAGAAGAATAGCTCCAATCCCTACGGTGGATGCATCAGATTCTATAATGAAATTCTTGGTAAAGTCAGAAAGTCAGGATACTCCAATTTCACGCTGTTTACCAATAACCTCTTGGCATCTTGAAATGATTGTTCACAATCTTCATCCCATTTCTATTTGTTTCCTTTCTTTAATAATTCCTGCAATGGCGCTACTGTCTTGGTGAAGTTTGGACAATGCCCTGCAAAGAATTGGCATGTTCCAAGAAAACTGCGGACATTCTTCACTCTAGTAGGTCTAGGGAAATTTGCAATTGCCTGTATCTTCGTCTCATTGGGACGGTATCCTTCTCCATCCAAAATGTGGCCCAAAATTTTATTTCCTTCCGAAAGAACTGACATTTTCGAAGGTTTACTTTAAAGTTCGCTTTTCTCAAATCTGCGAATAACATCTGAAGATGTAACAAATGTTCCTCCATAGTCTCAGATGCAATTAAGATATCATCTATGTAACGAATTGCTATCTCTTTTACTTCAGGACTCAAATTTTGTTCCAGTGCTCTGATCAAAACTGATCCCGATGTTTTGACTCCAAATGGTAGACGGCGGAATACATATGTCTGCTGGTCAAACATAAATCCTGTAAACTTCTTGGAATCTTCACTAAGCCTAATGTGATGGTAGGACGAAGTGAGATCAATATTAGAGAACCAGACCTTGCCTTGGAATTTCCTTAACAGTTCCCTAATGATTGGTGGTCTGTCATACTCTGGCAGTAATCTTGAATTCAAATTTCGCGCGTCTAAACGTAGTCTCAGACTTCCATCTTGCTTGGACACTACTGCTAATGGATTGACATAAGATGTAGCGTACTTTTCAATCTCATTGTTGCTTTCCATCTCCTTGATAAGCACCTTTACCCTTTCTCGATGCTTTTCCGCAACCGGATACAATTTAGCATGAAAAGGTGCATCATCATTTACACGAATACGATATTCAAAATCCTTAATTTCACCAGGTTTAATATCAAAAATATCGTGATACTCTTCCAAAATCTTCCCTAGTTCTGGGGACTCCTCCTCAGTGTCGACTTCTCTTCCTTCAGCTTCATGAAAAATCAGAGACCATTGAGCATCTCCCTCGATGTCTTCCTCTTCTTTTCCCTCGAAGTTTATCTCTTCGGTATTCTTGAATCTGATCGTCTCTGTCTTCATGTCTATCACTGCTTGATATTTCTGAATGAAATCCGCTCCCAATATCATGTCAAAAGCCATGTCCTTCATTACTACAAACACATGTCGGAAATCATGTCCTCCAATAGTAATACATAAGTATAATTGTGTTTTACACAGAGATATTTTGTTGGGTATGATTCCTTGGATCTTAATTCCTGATACTGGGATCTCCTCTAAATTCTCTTTGAGCTTCCACAGAATATAAAGCTTCTCACTCACAAGACAAAGCATAGCCCCAGTATCAATCAAAGTATCGACAGGCATACCGAATACTTCGCATGATATGATTGGCATTCTAATTCTTGTACCCATTTCTTTCCGTTCGTCATTCTGGTGAATTAAGTCATCATCCTCTGCTTGCCATTTAATAATTCTGGAAGTGAAAGTGTTCAAAATTCTATCTTCTACTGTGAATTATTTTTTTTTTTCGTTTCCATTCCCTCGGGATTGTTGTGTTCCCGATGGACCTGGTTCATTGGGCCTCTGCTCCAAAAACTGCAAGTTATCCTGGTGTCTTGCTTCTAAGTTCTTTCTCGTCTCCTTATTGAACTCTTCATTGGACTGACGAGTATCCAAATTCCCTCTGTTATTGTAGTTGTTTCTACCATAGTACCTTCTTTCCTGGTACCTTCCTTGGTTATCCCTTGGCCTTCTCCATCGAGTATTATATCGATTTCCACCATCCGGTCTCGCATAAGGCTTGTAACTGTATCTGTTACTGTACTGATTCCATCCTCTTTTATTGGGATCTTCCCTCGGCGTTTTCTCTTCTCGCCCCTCTCGAATCTCTCGAGGTGTTTGGGAATAACTGTCGGCCATAACAGCGTACACAGCGTTGTTATTCTTTCCTCCCTTCTGATGGAAGAATTGAGCGTTCGTATGATCCAGCTTCTGTAATACCTCGTCAAATTGCTCCATATTATAGATGTCAGAAGCGATCAAAGTCCTTTGGACGTCTGCTGGAAACTGACGTATTAACGCAGTAATTAATTCGTTATCTGGCATCGGCGGATCTAAATGTTGCAGTTTAGAAAGCTGTCCAGAAAAGTATGTAGAGTATCGAGTAGGTTGTGACGTCGAGAATCTCTTCGAATATAATTCTGCTCTGACTTGCTGTTGGGTTTCCGGGGACCAACACTTTTTCAATAACCCACGAGAAAACTCCTTAAATGTGGTTAGAGTGGATCTAAATGCTCTGAACCAAAGAAGTGCAGGACCTTCCAAAAATTTCCCTATCACTCGGATCTGTCTTTCTTTAGGGATCTTGGAATCTTTCAGGTAATCCCCTGCTTCTCTCAAAAATTCCACGGGTGTCACAGAATCTCGCCCTGAAAATTTAGAAGGCTTATCCTCTACATTCTTGAATACAGTTATGGGGTTGGATTGAAATACTGCCCTGACCTCATCCTGTCTTTGACTATCAGTTTCTCTAGCTGCTCCTAGATTTGTCTGTATCTGTTCTTTTCCCCTTACACTTGGCATTTTCAACAGATGGTCAGACTGTTTCTCGTCCTTGATTTGGGTTTTCATAGCCTCAAGTTCCTTATGGTTTTCTTCTGCCATTTTCTTAATTGCTTCAGTTTCTTTACAATTCTCCTTGACATCAGTGGATATCTGGTTCATAACAGCCTCGTGACTTTTCAATGACCCTGTCATATCTGATATGTCCTTCTGAGTTGCTTGGATATCTTTGGAAATTACTTGAATATGGGATGACAAAGATTCCCTAATCTCCTTGATTCCCTCTTGATTCTCCAGCTTGAGTGTGTCTTTAATTTCATTGACAACTGTGGTTTTAATTTCAGTTTGTAACTCATTAATCACACCTTCTCTTATTTCTCCCATTACAAGTTCTTTGAATTGTTCTGTCAACCGTTGAACAACTAGAATTCCCATCTCATTACTCTCCTTCTTCACTCTGACTTCTAGGTTGATCATGTCTTCACCAACTTTCCTAAGACCATGTTCTATCCTATCAGCTAAGCTTTGGGATCTAAGATCGGCATCGCGAAATGTATCGTTCATTAAACTTGCGTTAGTAGCTAATGAAGTTTCGAGCTCATGTGTTTTTTCGCATAATTTAGACATTTTACTCTCAAGTGACATTTTCAAAATTTCGGAATTCTCTTTAAATTTATTCTCCATAGAATTAAATTTACTATTTAAATTTTCTTTCAAGTTAACTTTTAAAGAATCAGAATTTTCTTTAAGTTTATTTTCTAAAGAATCAGAATTTTCTTTAGGTTTATTTTCTAAAGAATCAGAATTTTCTTTAAGTTTATCATTTAAACTTTCTTTAAGTTTATTTTCTAAAGAATCAGAATTTTCTTTAAGTTTATTTTCAAAATTTTCTTTAAGTTTATTTTCTAAAGAATCAGAATTTTCCTTAAGTTTTTCATCTAACCTTTCTTTCAAGTTATCTTTTAACCTGCTTTCTAACAAATCGGAATTTTTCTTAAGTTTATTTTCTAAAGAATCAGAATTTTCTTTAAGATTCTTTTCTAAAGCCTCTGTATTTTCTTTCATAATGGCAGCTACACGCCGTCCAGCCTCTTTTGAACTCTCCTCCAAACTCCTCATCATCCTCATCATTTCTTCCATAATTTTCAATTATTATTCAAAACTTAGGGGTTTACAATATTGGCAAACACAAGCTTATAACTAGAACAAGAAATATGAATAGCTAATTGGAACACTCTAATAAAATGAGATTTGTCCTAATGTCGACGTGATGGAAAAACAAAATTCTCTACTTTTACGAAGTACATTTACCACAATATCACAAGAAAAATATGCAAGTTCTCAAATATCCTCCACCTGGATTCTAATAATGCGTATGTCCAGTCATCGAAAGTTTACTACTGAATTTACTTGACGCCCTAATGGTTAAGCCATTAATTTTCCCCACTAATTGGGTTTCCGACTAATTTATTCATCCAAACCAGACATCTCTCAACTCCCAAAATATTTATAGAGAAAAGAAAAATTATCACAATTTAAATCGGCATGCGATTGACCATGTCTAACTCGAGCCCCACGTTCGAAGCCATTTCTCTCTCTATCTTATTTTATGTGCCCGTTTAGACCGGAGTCCGCACGACCACATATGCATTTTACCAATAATCAGTCAGCACGAGAGTCAAAATATCCCGGAGCGCCAGATGGGTTAAAGATAATCGCAAAAACGACATCAAATAAAAAAAATGATTTACTGATTTTTGGCTCAATGCAACAATAAGGATAGAAGGAGATTCAATTGGGCGTAACACATCATGTAAAATTATCTCATTTTATTTTGAATTTAAAATTGACTGCAAAAATGCTGTAAGCAGCATCACTCACGTGTGGCGACCCACACTCCTATTTACACAATATACAGAAATTTTCCAAACACATTTGACAATTATTTTTTTGGAAACACAAGTCTGATTGTTAGTCCTGTAGACTGTGTTCCAAAATTATTTATAATTAATGATTAAATCCAGTTCAAATTTAATTGTCTCTACTGGAAATATCGTAGTTCACTGTTTGAATTTTTTTACATAATATTAACACTCGTAGAATAAATGTTCATAGAATTTTAACTTTCACTTATTTTTCCAGTTTCAAAAATACATTGCCGAAAAATATTATTATTTCTGAATCAACACAAATTATTTACACATTAGCTTGCCACGGTGGGTGAGTGGATAGCGTGTCGGTCTACTAACCCCAAGATTGCAGGTTCGCCCCTGGCCATGGTAAGTGATTTTTGAAAGGCGGCAAAAATACGATACGCATGTCATACGATGTTGGCATGTCAAAGAACCCATTTGAATTCAGTAGGCCGAGTTCATAATGGCAAAATTAATCTCGGGAGTTTCCGCCAGCACAAAGTTCCTCATTTCTCTACTAGAAAGCGCTATTGTGTTCAAGGAGATTAGATATCTAACATCTAACCTCCTTGACTTTCATAGTCAAGGAACTACGAAATTCGACATGCAAGCTACCCTCTGGGTGTCAAATAGCAAAGCTTGCACCAGGCACCCGAGGCCATACGATATTATTATTATTATTATTATTATTATTATTTACACATATTAATAACATCTGAAAAGTATTTGACCTTGAGTATAGCATCGAAGAACTTGTGCGAAGCACAACAAAAATTAATTGTTCTTCCGACATTAAACATTTCGAGAAGTGACTCGATTATGAACTTCAAGTTCCTAACAAAATATATGATTTCTGAATCATCAACTTGATCAATAAATTGTTGAACCATTCAACTATTCAATTTTCCACTTGGAATCATTATTATGAAAAAATATTTTTATTCTTGGCCATTTTAGCAACTTTCACAACTTGCAATTCTTCGACAGAATGCGGAAATAAGAATTGTAGCTTCAAAATAAATTCATTTAGTTCATGGCACTAGGATTGAAAATATCCTTCAAATTATTCGTGGTTATAGAATTATTTTTAATTGGCAGTGGCCCATTCTATTATTTGTGTAAGAACACAATATTCCAACAACAACGGCAAAGGTCTTCCTCTGAAGAAGAATAAACTACTATCATGACAAATCCGGGTTCTAGCAAAATCAAAGTCTTAATGGAATCCGTAAACAAGGTTGAAATAAGAACTGATGGTTTCTAAGAAATAACCTTCGGGTCATTCATACGACGAAATGTGTAGTTCCAATACTCCTATAAACCTGAGCCATCGAACCTGCTATTTGATTGATGCTCGAAAAAACCTCTTCATTCCTGCGACTTAAACATGCGCACCTGGGAATGGCATTTCAACTACTCCACACACATAAATTTTCTTCCCGAAATTTATACAATAAATCAAGCCTCTGCTTGTTATCAACACGGGAAGATTAATAAACTTACAAGTTTATTTTATTTTACCATTCAGTTCAACCCGTGAATTTACCATACTTATGAAAATCTTTATTTCACTTTCGAGTGTATTTACGTCATGATTTTATATAAATACAAAAATATCCTAATTGATACAAATATCAATTGCTTCCCGTTTCATGCCTCTCCGTGTTATCTGAAAAGTATACTTTGCTCATTGCAAATATTAACTGTTCAACCAGAACTGAAATGTTGGTTGAATGCGGGCTTGCGCTAACCACTCTCCTTCGGAAAATCTCCTGTTCCAAACTAGAAATGATTAAACTACTTCATAGGCTCTCTCTCAATACATATGATTATTAGAAAATATAATATCCAATAATTATTTAGAAAAGTTATAAAAATTATTATTATTATTATTAGTGGATTATTATTATTATTATTAGTTATATTATTTTAAATATGTTTAATTATCATCTCATTATGTGAGAATCCACATGTTCGAACCTTCGAATATGGAAAAAAATATCCATTCCTCAACAAAAAATAATTTAACTTTTACAGTTACATCGGCTGATTACCGTGATTTCCCAAAAATATGAAATATTCAAATAAATGCTCGATATGCTCGGTCATCGATCCTAAATCATTGCAAGATTTAAATACGAAGAAAAAAATAAATGTGTTGGTCATCTGCAGAAAAATAGTTTGTTCCAATTAGCTAGGCATAATATAATTCAAATGTGGCTTACATTTCTTGATGGTCTTGAAGCGTAGTGAACCTGGTCTGTACCCGATTTATCCATAGACATGCCCTATCGGACAAGCATGTATAATCCTTGTATCGGCCGCCATTATATACCCACAATCCGTCTAACAAGACATAGTGGTAGTATCTCTTGACGTTTGAGGTAACTGTTGATCCATTTTAATACTGGCTTCTGTTAACTCCATAACAGTTTGCTAAAATGGGGTCAGATCTAAGTGATCTATTCTTAGATATGTCAGTTGTAACATAACTCACGGTAATCTTTTCAATACAAGAAGACACTGACAATCTAACCAATCAACGGCTGTTCTGAAGATCGTTCCCTGGGCATGGCTTCACACCATCTACCATGCGCGAAGCAACATGTAGTTTCCCTGCGTAGACTAATGAACAACACCGTGATAGACTGGTCTTCAATGTACTGATAGATCGAAGTGGTTATTAAGTTACAAATATGAAAACTGACTGAAATGGATTTAAATATCCAAGTATTAGGTTATTACTGGACTGTGACAAAGTACTAATTCTAGACAAAGTCTAGAAAATGCCATGTAGAAATAAAAATATTTCTACCAGTGTCTGTAGAAAATAATCGATCACCTAGTGATTCTCCTCGCCGGAAACTTACTAAGTTCCACCTCGTAGCGCAGCACTTTTGTGACTATCACAACTTTGAAAATAACTTCTGCGTAGATCCGGCAACCATGTGCCTTGGCTCAGCGTAGTAGCACCTTGCTAAGCAAGTGCTTGTGTTGAAGTGAGCTCCTGATGCCTGCGCCAGCCGGCTTTTATTCAAAACTGTCAGGGTCACGCTGCATCAGCTGATATCTGGAAATCCTCATATCTCTGGTATCCCTGGTCCGATTTACTTGATACTAATTGCATTCTCTTTCATTTGGCCGTGCCAGTAATCTGATCCCAGTCTCAAGTCTCTACTCCATGGTTAACTATTTAATCAATAAATAGCCTCGACCTCTGCTATTACTCGCTACGTCACTTGACATGCTAGTATCGGTATATTCTTTCCAATTCCTTCTCGAAGCAATGTAGCGCGATATTCAAATATCTCAACTTTCAAAAGCGGCTGTAGCCTTTCCCTTGATATCTAGGTGTCTGAATCTTGGAATACCCATTCCTAGAGTTGGGCACAGTAAGCCTAGACATGCATCTACAAGGTTTGCGCTATTTTTTCATTAAGTTTTCACGTCCTAAGTGCTCAAAGCCCTCATTTATCTTTATAACACTCGAGGAAATAATAATAAATAATAATAATAATAATAATAATAATAATAATAATAATAATAATAATTATAATAATATATTAATAATAATTTACTTGAAACCTATCAAAGCATTGGAAATAACCACAGTTTCTATCAGAAAAAAGAGTATGCTATTTTATGCTCATTTGTTGCAACAGTGACATAACTCCAAATATGATGTTTGTGGGAAACTAAAATAAAGGGTTCATTCCAAAAACCAGAGAAGTCAAAAAAATAAACAAACTTAGGCTTTCACGGCCGGCGTTAGAATCTAAGAAGTGATTATCCGGGCTGTTAGGCCGTGGTCCAGTAGGGCTGTTGTTTCCCGACGTTTCAGCGAAGACTGCGTTCGCCATTCTCAAGGGTGTTCTCTTCCCGATGGTCAGAGGTAGACTGAAGTTGCGCCAGTCTAATGTTTGAGCAGTTGGCTACGAGCGGAGCGAGCAAGGCAACTTCGTTTGGACCAGGTGCCGTTGCGCCATGCGCTACTCTACCTGGATTTGTAACTATGTGGTGTTTGAATAGAGAAAATCTAGTAGTAATAATAATAAATTTTTCCGCCGTGGGCGATTGTCGGCCGGCAGCCGCTCCGGCGGCTAAGAGGAGTTTGAATATCGTTTGAGCGATGTCACTTGTTTAATTGGGTTTGGAATATTTCAATTTCATTTCCTAGTGTGACAGCAGCAGCAGCTTCAGATGGTAATAAGTATAAAATAATGGTGTTTGAATTTGTTAATTGTTTTAAGAAGGAAGAGACAGACCTGTAGTAGGTTAGCTTTTGGAGTATGAAATGTTTGTTTAGACCTTTAGTAGGTGGTTGTTGATTGAATTTTATATTATTAATAATAATAATAATAAGCCTCGCTTTGGTGAGATGATTTATATGGATGAATGTGTGTTTGTTAGTAAGTGTTGGTCCTAGGCCCGCCGAATGCCATCCCGGTTGGGTATGCCGTGGCCCACCCTTCGAGCAGGCACGCGACGTATCCTAGGTTGGAGTTTATGGTCATGTAGTTTATGTGGCGTTGTTAATGACTTGGCTGAGTAGCTGTATTAGCTGTGTAACTGCAGTGGCGGTTGTGACTGGAAGGGGGGGGGGGGGGCTGTGTGAAGAGTGAGGAGGGAAGGAATGTTTTTATTTGTTTTGTGTCTGGTGTGTGCCTTCTGCCGTTGCTTGATAGCGTCTTTAATGCATTTGCACCCCTGGAAAGACGCCGCGTGATTGCCCCCACAGTTAACACATGTGGGGTTGTCCCTAGGCACCGTGCATTCGGTGTGTCGATGTTCACCGCCACAGCTGTTGCATCGGGCTTTATGGCTGCAATTCGCGGCGTCGTGGTACAATCTTTGGCAGTGAAAACACTGGAAGACTAGTGTGTTGTGTTGGCTGTGGAAAGGGCGGCGTCGCGACGCCAATGTTGGTGTTTTTGGTGTGCTGCAGGTCTTGGGTTCGGGCGACGCTTGTGCTGGAGAAGCGTGTTCCTTGTTAGCGGGGGTGTTTGATGATGCAGAGCCTTTTGTTTTTGTGTCAGTGGCGTGTGATTTGGTTTGGGCGGATGGGGGGCCAGTTTGTTTTTTGTGTTGTGCTGATGACCTCGGTCTTTGTGTCTGCGTGCTTTTGTTTCCTTGTTCTGCTTGAGTTTGCGTGACTTCATGAATTTTACACTTGTTTGTTTGAGCGTGTTTTGTGTGTTTTGGAGGGGGGGGGGCATGGGAGGGGGAATTGGGATGGTTTGAGTGGCAATTGGTCGTGAGGATGGCTTGGATTCGGTTTTGGTTTCTGGTTCGGTTTCAGTGTCAGTTTGTGTACAGGCGTGTTTAGGTCCTTCATAAGTAGGAGTGTTGTAAAAGAAGTTACAAGCTATTGGGTGTTTTGCGAGAGTTTGGTGGAGATACCAGAGGTATTTCTCGTGCTTGGGAGTGATAATTATGTAGTGGTTGAGGGTTTCTTCTAAGTCTGCAATGTATCTCCACAGAGGCTCCAGTAGCTCTATTACTGATATGCGGTGGCTTACTGGGTCAACAACTCGCGGGGGCCTGATCATGATGTGAACGTTCCAAGGGGAATAGTGTTTTGGGTGTTGATAGAGTAGGTTTTGTTCGTAATCGAATTGCTGGACTTGATTGTATGACATGTTGTGAGTGAACGTGTAATGGATGTAGAACGTGAATGTGATGAATGAAACGGTCAAATGCCTGGGCAGACCGGAATGGGGGCTGTGGCTTCACCGAAGAAGACTCAATAATGGCACTGTCGCACAAGGTTACCAGTTTTGACGGATGGGCCGTGACAGTGCGCGAGCAGTACCGTTACTTGAGTGAGAATGGAGGGGTAGGGGTAATTTGGGCTGAACTTGGGTTGAAGTCTTGCTGCGGGGAGGATAATAGGTTCAGGGTGAGAATTTGCTTGGCTGAGATACTAGGCGGGAACTTTTCTTGGCTGGGATTATGGGTAGGATGCTGTATGGACGTCGCTTTAAGCCTCGGATGACGTCTGAGCACCTAGGTTGCAGCTGTAGTGAGGTCCTCTGCGATTGGCTAATTATCGTGGCAGCGCTCTGGGTGGCAGTCTTGAGTACTACAGTGCGCACTCGGTGATCGCTGTGTCGCTTGCGGGCTCGGCCGACGTGCTTCCTGCTTGGTAGCTTGCTGCTGTGTGTGTGTAAACCTGTGTGTCGACTGAGGTTCCGCTTTTTTTTTCGGGGGGGGGGGGGGGGGGGGCGAAAAGAGTACCCGCACCCCCCGCGTGACACCCGACCTTACTACTGGTGCCTCCGACATGCAATTAGTCTACGATAGTAGAAGAGAAAGCATAGGGGAGTGGATAAAAGGAATGTCTTTTAGGACTTAGTGCCTGTCCCATCGCGGTCGCGATCTACCAGGCATAATTAGTAGATATTAACATAGGTATATATTATATATGAGCACATATAAATATGTACTCATATATAAGGGTAAGATTGTAGGGCCAGGGAAAACCGCATAGGCAGAAAGGAAAGATTGCCTACACGTAAAACCTGGCGGCTTGGTTATTGCCACATGCAAGGATAATGTGGGTATGGAAATGAGTAGGTATGTTAGTTGGGAGAAGGTATCATGCACCAGATCCATGTCCGTCTTCTCGCCAGTTCGTCTCCGGGAAATCCGTTAGAACTCGGCACTGCTGGGATCAGCGCGGGCCTTTCTGGCTACCGAGCAATGGTACAAGTATCCGGAGAACCTGCGCCACTACCCGATCTCCATGGGGTCCCTGGTACCGAGCCTCCGTCACCGGAGAGTGGAGGGGGTGCCTCGCCTGCCGAAGCAGGGGCCTAGCGGGCGGTCCATGGGAACAAGCCGCCTTCTTCTCTGCTCTTGCCATGGACCTGTAGACGGGGCAACTGCGATGGGATGACGGATGGTCACCCATGCAGTTGGCGCACACCGGAGCGTCTCGCGGCACCGTGCAGCCGGTGTGGTGGTGGCCACCTGAGCACCGGTTACAACGGACTGGAGAGCCGCAGGATCCCTGGAAGTGGCCCCATCTCAGACAGCGGAAACACTGTAAAAGCTGGCCTGAGCGGGGCTTCATACTACCTGACTGTAGCGGCTGTTCCTGGCTGCGGCTGGTGGCCTCGCGGCGTCCTGGCTCCCCCTCCTGGGGACGCTGCGGGCGACGGTCCTCTGGGCTGATGCGCTTCGTCTTCTTCCGCTGCTTTGGGGCCGTCCTGGTTGCTCCGGCCGTCTCTGGAGTCCCCTGCCTGGTGGTGGTGGCGGGCGCGAGTTGCCCCGCTAAAGGCCCCACCTGGGGCTCCGGTTGCTGCACATCCTGGATGGCGGGCGCGGGTTGCCCTGCTAATGGCACCGCCTGAGGTGCTGGAAGAGGCGCCTGCGTCGTCTTGGAGACGGTCAGGGGGCCCACTTGGGTCCCAACCTCTGCATGCGCCGTGGTGGCCCACCTCTCTCCGAAGTCTGGGCGAGTCTCCCCCGCATGACGGAGGATGTGCGGAGAGGCACCTGGCTTACAGCCTGGTGCCGCCGCGACCTGCCAGATCTTGGAGATTGCTGCCAGGTAGATGATAACCACGTCCGGATGTGGCCTGATCAGCACTCCAGTGGGGAGGTAGGCTTCAATGTCCGGGCGGACACGTTCAGCTCCTCCCGTCGTGACTTCATGGGCCTGGTCCATGTAGGCCCTGATGACGTACTGTTCTTCTTCCTGGTTGACGCCGGGCCTGTAAGACAAACAGAGCCAGGAGGCTGGGGTCGTAGCCACTTGCTTGCTCGGAGCCTGGGGAAGTGGCCCCAGGGTGCCCTTGCACGGTGTCCGAGCTCACATCGCTCGCCCAGCTGAACCTGGCGTCCGGGCTGCTGCTGCTCTCCTGTCGCGGGGAGCTAGCCTGTCCTGGCGTCCGACTCTTCTCTGACTCAGCTAGCTCAGAGGGCCCTGGGGAGGCGTCGGTTGGCTCGGACCGCAGGGACACATGCGATATGTCCGGGCTACCTGTGCTCCCCGGGCCGGGAGCTACTCCAACGTAGAGTGCGCCAGCGGGGCTGTGAGGCACCCGCACCTCTTCAACGGCTGGCGGCTTCTGCGCCGCTGGCGTCTTCTCACCAAGGGCCTGCTGGCGTGCCCACGTGACCGGAGGAGAGGGCCCTGTGGATGTTAACTCCCCACCCAAGGAGCCTCCCGATCGTGGCCCTCTACCTCTCCGGGCGCGGCTGCGCCCGCCCTGACCCTTGGCTGGCTCGCCGGTCCTCTGCTTCCTCCACTCGATGGTCCCGCTGCTCGTAGTCTCCATCCTGGTGAGCTGTACAACAACTTAGGCTGGTCTGCTGCTGCCACTGGCAAGGTGTCCTTCCTCTAACGATTTAGAGACAACCTCCGAAGTTGCGCTTTTTTTGGGGGGGGGGGGGCGAAAGGTTTCCCGCACCCCCCGCGTGGCACCCGACCTTACTACTGGTGCCTCCGACATGCAGTTAGTCTACATAGTAGCAGAGAAAGCATAGGGGATTGGAAAGAGAAGGATTGCCCTTTGAGACTTTGCGCCTGTCCCATCGCGGTCGCGATCTACCAGGCATCATGGGTTGATATTAACATAGGTATATATTATCATATATGTGCACATATAAATATGTTCACATATACAACGGTAAGATTGTAGGGCCAGGGAAAACCGCATAGACAGAAAGGAAAGATTGTCTACACGTAAAACCTGGCGGCTTGGTTATTGCCACATGCAAGGATAATGTGGGTATGGAAATGAGTAGGTTTTGTTAGTACGGGAGGTGTATCATGCAACAGTTGCAAAATCCGTTTCCTCGCCGAGATTTGTATTTGTGGGAATCAGTTGGCTTGGCACTGCTGGGACTAGCGCGTCCGCAATGGCGGACGAACTGCACTTCCGGGGTTAGGTTCGGAGCACAGTCCGCCCGCCTAGAGCGTCCTAGTACCAAGTCTCCGTGATCCGGAGAGGGGAGCCACGCCTGCGAACAGGGGCTTCTTTTCTCGTGTCCTGGACATAGCTGATGGTTGTTTGCGCTTGTCCGCCAACGCTATATATAGTGTGCGACCGGGTCGGTTCACTGCGCGGTCCGGAACTTTCCGCGCCAGGAGTGGAGCGCGCTGATTGGCTGCCAGTACCGAGAGGTGTGCAATGCTCAGCCAATGGTTTGATGTTAGTTGATCTGAGGACGGGATGCCAGATTTTGTTCACCCGTTCGCTCTCTTCTTTCCGGTTGAAATTGTTAGGGTGATTGGAAATTTCAATAGCCTCTCGCTGCAGCCTCGCGTGGTAGTGCACGGTGCTGGACAGCACCTCTGTGCACCCGTAGTTAACATCATGGCCTTAAAGAAGGGAATGCTCTGCCACCGAGGACTTCTCCATCTGGCCCAGCCGGCTGTGTCGCTCGTGTTCCTTCAGCCTGGTGGCAATACTGCGCTTCGTGGTACCAATATAAACCTGGCCGCAGCTGCAAGGTACCCTGTAGACGCCCGCACTGGAATGGGGATGGCGCTTGTCCTTGGCAGATCTGATTAAATCGCGTATCTGTCTCGTAGGCCTGTATACGGTCCTGATATTATGATGGCGGAGTATTTTGCCTATTCGGTCAGTCACCTTGTGAACGTACGGGAGGTACGCCACTGCTGTCGGCCGATCCCGTTCCCTCTCCGTGGACGCCGGTCGTCTGGGATGACATGCCCGTTGGATCTCCTTACTGGTGTAACCATTGGCGCGGAGAGCTGTGTTGAGGTGACGTAGTTCCTCTTTCAGGTGGTGGGACTCACAGATACGCTTAGCACGGTTGACCAGAGTCTTGATGACGGCGTGTTTTTGTTTAAGGTGGTGGTTCGATGCCTTCTGTAGGTACCGGTCAGTGTGGGTAGGCTTCCTGTAGACAGTGTGCCCCAAGCGAAGGTCCGAAGTTCTCGTAACCATGACATCAAGGAAGGCGAGAGAGTGGTTTTTCTCCTTCTCCATGGTAAACTGGATGCTGGCATTTAGGCTGTTTAGGTGATCCAGGAACCGTTGTAGCTCTTCCTCTCCATGACTCCAGACCACAAATGTATCGTCCACATACCGTAACCAGACTTTCGGCTGGAGCGGCGCAGTCTCCAGGGCCATGCTTTCAAACTTCTCCATGAAGAAGTTAGCAACAACCGGGCTCAGTGGACTACCCATGGCGACGCCATCGGTCTGCTGATAGAAGTTACCATTCCACAAGAAGTAGCTAGCAGTGAGGCAGTGACGGAACAGATCAGCGATGTTAGAAGGGAAGAACTGGGAGATGTGGTCCAGAGTGTCTCTCAAAGGTACCTTGGTGAAGAGGGACACCACGTCGAAACTCACGAGACGATCAGTGGTTTCCAGTTCAATCTCCTCGAGTTTCTGGATGAAATGGCCGGAATCAATGATGTGAGTCTGTGTGTTGCCAATGTGAGGTTGGAGCAAGGATGCCAGATGCTTCGCCAGGCTGTAGGTCGGTGAACCAATGGCACTTACGATGGGCCGTAATGGTACGTTCTCCTTGTGAATTTTAGGCAAGCCGTAAAGTCTAGGAGGCAGGGCTTCACTCTTGATCGTCATCTTCTTGGCATCATCTGGTAGTGAAGAGGCTTTGATCAGAATGTTAGTTTCCCTTAATACACGGTTCGTGGAGTCTTTAGGCAGCTGTTGATAAGTCTGAGGATCCAGCAGTTCCGTGATCTTGGCGGTATAAGAATCGGTGTTCATGACGACAGTGGCGTTTCCTTTGTCAGCCGGTAGAATAACGATGGTGTCATCTTGGTTCAGCGTTTTTATGGCCTTCCTCTCCATCGCCGTGAGGTTGCTCTTGGTAGCAGGTGCTTTCCGAAGAATTCGCGAAGTTTCGCCTCGGATTTCCTCTGCCTGCGCTGTAGAGAGATAGCGGATAACTGCTTCAAAATTCGCGATGATGTCTTCAACAGGAACCATACGGGGAGTGACCGCAAAATTCCCACCTTTAGCCAGGAGGGACGTTTCCGCTTCAGATAAGTTACGGTCCGTCAGATTGACGACCGTGCTGGAGGTCTCGACTGCCGTACCAGATGAAGATGGAGCCGTCTGGCAGCGCTCGAATTTGTTCTTCTGGCGTTTGCTTGCCTGGTCGAAGGTGGACTGCATAGAGTAGTTAGTTATGCTGTCTACTTTATCCCAATCCTGCGGTGCTGAGTCGGAAGTGGAGTTCCAGAAGTGTCTTGTCAGTGCCAGCAAGTTCCTTGCGAGTGTGGTGAATCCGTTCCCGTAATAGCGAGAGCTCAGCCCGGTCGTAGATGCGGTACGACTGCGCTGAACCGAAGTGTCTTTTCATCCTAAGAAACTTAGGAACTGTCCGAGAATCTCTGCATCTGAGAAGAAATGTAAGCGTCGAAAGCAGGGTAGCTTTCTTCTTCCGAAGCTTCTCGAAGCGTCGAATTGAAACTGAAGTTTCCTCCCCGTAGAGTCGACGTATATACAAACTTAGGCTTTTACGGCCGGCGTTAGAATCTAAGAAGTGATTATCCGGGCTGTTAGGCCATGGTCCAGTAGGGCTGTTGTTTCCCGACGTTTCAGCGAAGACTGCGTTCGCCATTCTCAAGGGTGTTCTCTTTCCGATGGTCAGAGGTAGACTGAAGTTGCGCTACTATTCTCTTGCAGTGACGAGCATGTCACCTTTGACAAGGTGCATGCAGGAGGAAGAAGAGTCTGGTGCCCGTAAACCGGGCTCCTTTTACTCTATTTTAGGGGGTGAGAGTTTTGTAGAATAATTAAATAATGATGAATTTAGTTAATTTCCTCTGGCTATAGCTTAATGGATAACTGATAGCCAGAGTTTTTGCAGTGCAATGGGTTTTTAATTGTGGAAAGGTGATAAATTTTAAATTTAATTAATTAATTGCAAGCAATTAGTCAATTAATTTGGGGCAGTGCAAATAAGGAAGAGAATAGCAGAGCTGTTCCAGCTTAAGTTCGGGTCAGGATGTGCCAGTTGGTCATTGTTGGCCAGTGCACACTCCTGCCGATGCTGTAGGTGTTGTGATTTTCGCTACGCTCGCCATGATTTATGTATGTGATATTGTA
This sequence comes from Meconema thalassinum, assembly GCA_946902985.2. Classification (NCBI taxonomy): domain Eukaryota; kingdom Metazoa; phylum Arthropoda; class Insecta; order Orthoptera; family Tettigoniidae; genus Meconema; species Meconema thalassinum. Next base: position 411,235,532 of record OX336391.1, on the reverse strand, counting down.
GTGTGTGTAAGGGTTTTAATTTGTGCAGCAGCTTCGTAAGTTATTATGAATAAGTACAGACCTTAAGTAGGTTGAAATTAGGCAGTGATTGAGAGAGGAAAGAAAAGACCTGTAGTAGGTTTGATATTGCTTTATAGCAATAAAATGCTTCAAAAAGGCCTCAGCTACCACCTCATGCGCTACTTTTGTGTGAGAAGTATTTGTATCTAGTGTTATTGAGGTAATATGACTGTCACTGGAGCGGGGAGTTTGAATTTAGATATACTGAGCTCTGATTGGCTGGTGATGTGCTGTGATTGGCTGGATACTGAATGATGTTTATTAGTGCTTGTATGTGAGAATAATACTGTATTATGGATAATTATGTTTAAATGGGTTTGTTAATTGCGTAATTTTGTGGTTTATAGATGTATTGAGGCTTGGAGGCCAGTGCAGCGTAGACCAATCACTGGGATTGGTCCAGCTAAACTGTGCCTCCTTGTGTGTACTGAGTTCGTATCTCATAATACGCTCCAGTGTAGTTTGGTATTTATGGTTTTCCGCCCACGGTCCGCCTCCCCGGAAGGGGTCTGCCGTGGCCGACGTCCTCCCAGGGATAGGCCTGCCGGGCTGGATATGTATTGTGTGTAGTTGTTTGATGTATTGGCCATGAATCCAAGGCAAAGGGAGGGCTTAATTTGGGTCGGGTAAATGAAGTTGCCTGAATGATTTAAGGGGGGTAAGGGGGGGGGGTAGGGGGGGCTCTGCGGGTGTGTAAAAACGGCTTTACTCCGTGGTAATGATGTTGTTAGAGTGAGTTAATTCCTGGATTGGTATTGGTTTTATTCACAGAACACGCGAGGCCCCATCCCGGGCGGAGCCGGCCGTGGTCGTCCCCCGAGCAGGGACCCCCGTAGTTCTGGACTGCTTATGGAGTTCCTTCGGAGTTCAGGGCTGTGGGTTTGGAGAATAGTTGTGCTATTGGTATTGATATTTATGTTTAACCATTGCTGATGCGGCTGAATAAGGTGAAGGGTGTCTTTAGATGTCTGGATGTTCAAGTTGTCTTCGTAATGTTAGTATGTATTTTGGTTGTCGTTTGATTTTTTGTGTTGGGTCCACCTGATATGTTCCAAGTTGTCTAATGAAATAGTTCGGATGTGTGGCTGTCTTCTGGTAGAAATTTCTTGTTAATTCTGTGAGGTAATCGAGTAGGAAAGGTGTCTTTGTTTTATTATGATAGTGATGAATGGGTTTGTGATATTCGCCTTTCTTTGGTTTGGTGGCTATTCTCAGTAGCCAGTTTTGTATACCTTGTAATTTCTTAAGGTTAGTAAAGGATTGAAATCCTATGGCAGGGTAGGCGTAAGTGAGTATTGGACGTATTAATGCTTTATATATTAATGTGACATTTTTGCTGATGAGATGCGATGAAGGGTGAACCAATGGATAGAGTGTTTTAATTTGGGTTTTGGCCTTGTGAACGGTGTTAGTAGTATGTCTGACTAGCGTCAGTTTTGGATCTAGTGTAATAACTAGGTATTTGTAATGGTTTGTGTAAGCTATATCTGTATTGAATAGCTGTAAAGGAAGTTGGGGCTGTCTATGCCTCCAGGTGAAATTAATTGCTTGTGTTTTGGCTATGTTTACCGCAATTTTGTTTTGGACTAGCCATGGTTCAAGTTGATTAATGTGGTTTTGGAGTTTTCTTCTGGCTAGTTCAGGGTCACGTGACTTGACCATTATTGCAGTGTCATCTGCGAATATAGCAGTTAATGTGTCAAGGGGCTTAGGAATGTCGTTGATATATATTAAGAAAAGAATCGGGCCTAGGATGCTACCTTGGGGGACGCCCGCCTGAATTTGTTTGATTGTGGATTTAAAATTGTTTATGCTTATATAGAATTTACGGTTAGTGAGATATTGATTTATTAATTTAATGTAGGTGGAGGGAATGTTGAAGTTAATGAGTTTGTGAAATAATGTAGTGTGGATTACTCTGTCAAAAGCTGTTGGTAGTCAAGGAATAGTGCTAACGTGCCCTGATTATGGTTATAACCATGCGTTATATATTCAGTGACTCTCAACAGCTGGTGGGTAGTTGAATATCCTGCTCTAAAGCCAAATTGTTGCCTAATGAGGCGTTCGTTAACTTGGGTTACAATTTGTTTATATAGTATTTTTTCGAATAGTTTAGAAATTATGCTTAAGAGGCTAATGGGTCGGTAATTTTCAGGGTCCTTTTTGCTTTTTCCAGCTTTTGGAAAAACTATAATTTTGGCTAATATCCATTGTTGCGGAAAATATTCAAGCCTAATGATGGAATTTAAAATGAGTGCCAAATGATTAAGGGCTTTTGCCGTGAGATTTTTCAGCATGGCTGAATGTATGTTGTCATCCCCTGGGGCCTTATTTGGTAATTTTTTAATCAGATGGCTAATAAATTGATTGGAGATACTTGGAGTTTCAGCGGTATTTGGAGTATGAAGAAAGTTTTGAACTGATATATTTGTGTATTTGTCATAATTATAGTCATGAAGATTAAGGTTTGGTTGGAAATGTTTCTCCAATGTTTCGGCAAGTAGTTCGGTTTTCTCTTGGGTGCCCGCAATTATTTGCCTATTGTTTTTGAGGAGAGGGGGAATGTTGGTATTTAGTCTAGTTAATATTTTTGTGGTTTTCCAGAAATTTAGATTGGAGGTATCTGCGTTTATATTTTGCAGCTTTTGGTTCCTAATTTCGTTTGAGTAACGATGAAGTTCCTTTTTGACTTTCGCGTGTAGCCTATTGTATTCAATTTTGGCTTGTATTGTGAGTGTTCTTTTAAATATCTTATTGGCGTTATTTTTATCTTGTATTAACTGTTTGATGTCTTCAGGAAGGGAGTGTGGAGTTTGCTTTAAGGGAACCGTGCTAGTTTTGGCCGCGGTAATTAAGGTTTGAGTAAATAAATTTAAATGTTCGTCCAATTTTGATGTAGTGTTAATATTTGGAAGTTCAGTTGGTAGTAGTGAGTCTAATTGCTCTTTATACTTTTCAAAGTTGATTTTTTTAGGATTAATAGTTTTGTGGCTGTTAATGTAAGGTAGTTTTGCACCTACGTCTAGTATGACTGGAAGGTGATCTGAAGAGAGGGCGTGAATGACTTCGAGTTGTGTATTGTGAGTGATGTTTTTAATTAATACGATGTCCAATACGTCACCACTTAGGCTGCCGTTTCTGAAGCAGTAATGAGTTGGTTCCGTGGGTGCTGTAATGAAATAATGTTTATTGCTGTTATGTTTTAGTAGATATTTGCCATTATCGTTAGTGGTTATGCTATGCCAGTTTGTATGTTTGGAGTTTAAGTCCCCAAAGACAATTGTTTTACGGTGGGCTAATATAATGTCTAAATCTTGGTTGAGAATGCGTTTTTGGGGAGGATTGTAGGCTGAAATAATGCGATAAGTGATGTTCTTGAGAGTAATAATTATTGCGGTGGCTTCCATGTGTGTTAGCAGTTCTAATTCGTCTTCGTAATGTGGTATGTTTTGTTTGATTGCTATTAGAGTGCCACCGCCCGGGTCGGGTCGGTCATTTCTGTAAATTCTGTAATTTGGGATATTAAAGCGAGTAGCGTTGTTAAGTTTGGTCTCTTGTATTAGTAGAATGTCTATGTTATGTTCTTTGAGAAAATGGGTAAGCTCTATCTTTTTGTAGCGGAAGTACGCACCATCGGCGTTCCAGGAGCATAATCTTAAGTGTTTTAAGCCCATTGTTGTTGCAGATTACCCATGGTGTTTGTGAGCTGAGTGAGGCTATTGCTTAACTGTTGTATGCCTTTGAATAGATATTCGACCAGGCTGGCTAGTGTAATTTGCAGTTTTTTTTAGTTTAATTGGCTCTGCGATGTTGTCTGGAATTGCGATTCTATTGAAGAATGTAGGGCGCTCTGCTGAACCCTGGTTGTGGTCGGAAGGCTGTGAAGTACTGGCAGAAGTGCTGGCTGTGTTAGTTTGGTCTGATGTTGTATTATTGTTTGCTGCCCTGTGGGCGTGTGTATTTGTTTGATCTAATGATGATGTACTGTTTGTTGCCCGTTGGACTTGGGTCCTATCAGGTCTTGCGTATTTCGGCGGTTGGTTGGTGAACGTCTAGAAGTGTTTCGTGGCTTGTCCGCCACCGCTATATATAGTGTGCGACCGGGTCGGTTCACTGCGCAGTCCGGAACTTTCCGCGCCAGAAGTGGAGCGCGCTGATTGGCTGCCAGTACCGAGAAGTGTGCAATGCTCAGCCAATGGTTTGATGTTAGTTGATCTGAGGACGGGATGCCAGATTTTGTTCACCCGTTCGCTCTCTTCTTTCCGGTTGAAATTGTTAGGGTGTTTGAAAATTTCAATAGCCTCTCGCTGCAGCCTCGCGTGGTAGTGGACGGTGCTGGACAGCACCTCTGTGCACCCGTAGTGAACATCATGGCCCTAAAGAAGGGAATGCTCTGCCACCGAGGACTTCTCCATCTGGCCCAGCCGGCTGTGTCGCTCGTGTTCCTTCAGCCTGGTGGCAATACTGCGCTTCGTGGTACCAATATAAACCTGGCCGCAGCTGCAAGGTACCCTGTAGACGCCCGCACTGGAATGGGGATGGCGCTTGTCCTTGGCAGATCTGATTAAATCGCGTATCTGTCTCGTAGGCCTGTATACGGTCCTGATGTTATGATGGCGGAGTATTTTGCCTATTCGGTCAGTCACCTTGTGAACGTACGGGAGGTACGTCACTGCTGTCGGCCGATCCCGTTCCCTCTCCGTGGACGCGGGTCGTCTGGGATGACATGCCCGTTGGATCTCCTTACTAGTGTAACCATTGGCGCGGAGAGCTGTGTTGAGGTGACGTAGTTCCTCTTTCAGGTGGTGGGACTCACAGATACGCTTAGCACGGTTGACCAGAGTCTTGATGACGGCGTGTTTTTGTTTAGGGTGGTGGTTCGATGCCTTCTGTAGGTACCGGTCAGTGTGGGTAGGCTTCCTGTAGACAGTGTGCCCCAAGCGAAGGTCCGGAGTTCTCGTAACCATGACATCAAGGAAGGCGAGAGAGTGGTTTTTCTCCTTCTCCATGGTAAACTGGATGCTGGCATTTAGGCTGTTTAGGTGATCCAGGAACCGTTGTAGCTCTTCCTCTCCATGACTCCAGACCACAAATGTATCGTCCACATACCGTAACCAGACTTTCGGCTGGAGCGGCGCAGTCTCCAGGGCCATGCTTTCAAACTTCTCCATGAAGAAGTTAGCAACAACCGGGCTCAGTGGACTACCCATGGCGACGCCATCGGTCTGCTGATAGAAGTTACCATTCCACAAGAAGTAGCTAGCAGTGAGGCAGTGACGGAACAGATCAGCGATGTCAGAAGGGAAGAACTGGGAGATGTGGTCCAGAGTGTAAAGGTACCTTGGTGAAGAGGGACACCACGTCGAAGCTCTCGAGACGATCACGACCACGGCCTAACAGCCCGGATAATCACTTCTTAGATTCAAAAAAAGTAAATTGTTCAGAAGCTAAAAAAGACAAGGTGCTCAGTAAAGAACATATAGCCTACTTTTTCCTCAATACATGGGTATAGTTATAACTCTTTGTCCTTTTCGAGGAGTATAATTGAATGTTGGTTGTAGTAGCTTGTTGTAGTACAACGTGCTATACGGATAGTATACGTTGATTGATTGAATCCTCACATGAATTATATACACACAAACTAATACATCCATCAAAATGACACAGGTTATCAGGCAAAATTCAACACTCACCCAAGTACACGGGGCTAAAAGAACATGATGTCCATGCATCTCAAATGAAACAACAACAACAACAACAACAGCTTCCAACCCAAATATTTCCTCGTATAAACGTACACATACTAGTAATCCAACAGACATCACAGTGACTCAGGTGATCAGACAACTTCTGCAAATACCCAAGTACACGGGGATGCATGCCCATGATGCCACAAAACCCCTAAAGAACAACAACAATAGACTCGACCGAGAATCAAGGACAACGAATTTAATCACTGTTGTCGAGTGTATGTGGTGTTTTAAGTATACATGTATACAGGGTGATTCTTATTAACGTTTAAAACTCTTTATCGCGACGTAGATGGCATTGAGACAAGTATTTTGATATAGGACACTTAGGGTCGCAAGTGTCCGGAAATACCTTAAAAGTGAACCACAACTGTTAAATATATAACGTCATCAGATGACTGCTCAGCTCGAGCGATCAGGCCCGTGCTCTCTTACCCACACCAAAGCATCCAAAGCAAAAGTTTGAATGTCATATCACTCTGTTTCCGAGTCTGCGTGAACGACTCGGGCGCGTGGGGTTCGAGGTTCAAATCCGGGGCCTATCCATCAGCTTTCTTTGTTCTTTCTCTTCTCCTTTCAAGTGAAGCAGATTGTTTGTTGGCATTAAGACACGGAACCAGAGTGATATGATATTCAACGCTTGCTTTGGTGTGCGTAAGGGAGCATGGGCCTGACCACTCGAGCTAAGCCGTCATCTGATGACGTCATATGTTTAACAGTCGTGGTTCACTTTTAAGGTATTTCCGGACACTTGCAACCCTAAGTGTCCCATATCAAATTACTTGTCTCAATGCCATTTACGTCGCTATGGAGAGTTTAAAACGTTAATAAGAGACACCCTGTATAACAAATATCCAATGTGCTATGCATAATAAAAATAAAATAAACAATTTACATCAGTGGAATATCCGATGGACCACTACTTCAAAAGGGTCTGTCACATGAGATATTGTTATGTCCCGGTGTCGGTTCAAGGCAAAACCGTACCGAACATTCAACCCCAGTTCAACCAAAAGTTGCGGACTCATGTGTGAGGGGTCAGTCAGGCACTGCAGAGACGGAAGTCTGAGGTTGAGGGGTCGTTTTCCTGACGATCGGGAGATCGGGCAAGATGAGTCGAACGCTCGTTGACCAAGAGGCACGGAGCTGAGCCGGTACTTGAGGTAACCAGCTGAGGAAACAGGTGAGAACCAATACTTCTATTTCCTTTCGGGATTGAATTATCAACCTAGTATCCATATGGTGGATTCCTTTACTCCCTTAAGGAATAAACTGCGAATTAAGCTTTCAATCTCTTTTATTGGGAAGCATTCCCTGATTCCTGAATCTCCTCCCACTCCCACTTTTTTGTGTAATAGGAGTGTGCTGTAATCGCTATCAGAATCTATCGGAAGGACACGATAACGATCCTGGTACTTGACCTTGGAGAACCCCTTATCGGCCTATGGCTTATGTCCGTGCCATCAGGTGAGGACGCAACAATTATTTTCCCTCGAAATACATCTCAGACTCCAGCGTAAACTTCTACTATTGAACATTCCACTAACTGAAAACGTATCTAACTATGGAAAGTTATACAATCTATATAAAAGATAACATTTTCTTATTCTCTACAAACAGTAGATCTCCTGTCCCTTAAAAGCCTGTTTTTGACAGAAGATATGTCCATAAATGTTATGTTAGCTGCAACCTGGAAGTTTCTAAACGACTTGATCATGTATACAGAAAACCATATTGTCAGGCAAACATGTGAAGGAAATTTCCCAGTAGACAATCGGGGCCATTTATTCTAAAACGAACCTTTCTATTAGTATAAGATTTACATTGTATTCGCACTTTCAAATTTTACTCAGCCACCTCAATACCTACCATAAGATAACACCTCAAGTACCACCAGACAACACCTCAAGTACCATCAGACCCCTCAAGTAACACCAGACAACACCTCAAGTGCCACCGGAAAACGTGACTTGCATTACTGGGCTTTAAACTCGACTATAAAGTTGAGCGTTTCTCAGGGCCGTCATACGGTCGAAACGTAGGCTAAGTGTTGAAACTGATAGCCTATTATTTTCAGTACGCACCGCACAGGAATACTCATTTCCACACCACCATGAGGTAGAGTACATGGCGCGTTTTTTTTAACGTGGTTTCCCCGGTAGGCCTAGTCCACGGTTACTGTGGCATTTGAGGTTGTCAACATTGAAATTCAGGTTCGTTTCCTTCTGAAACCACGTACGTTCCACTGTAAACTGCTCGTAACGTTTGGTTAAGCTGTTTGTCGGAGATAACGAGCCGTCCAAGAAGTTATAATCACGTGCGTTTTACTTTATTTTCTAAATACTTCAGTTGAGTGTATTTATTCTTCACCCTTGTATGTATGCTGGGTTATTATTCCCTCTTCATGCAATTTCCACTTGTGTTTATATTTCTCTCTATCTCTTTCTCTCCCTCCGTCTTCTTGTTCTTATTTAAATGTGTCTCAGAGTTGATGTTTAACTGCTAGCTGAAACATGTGAGAGTTCTCCGGTATATTCATTCAACCTTAACCCATTCACTATAGTTCGAACTATTGTACACTTGGGTATTTTTTTACAGTAATAATAAGCCCATAATCGAAGCCTCCGTGGCTTAGGCGGCAGCACGCCGGCCTCTCACCGCTGGGTCCGTGGTTCAAATCCCGGTCACTCCATGTGAGATCTGTGCTGGACAAAACGGAGGCAGACAGGTTTTTCTCCGGGTACTCCGGTTTTCCCTGTCAAAAATTTCATTCCAGCAACACTCTCCACTATCATTTCATTTCATCTGTCATTCATTTAATCATTGCCCCAGAGGAGTGCGTCAGGCCTCGGCAGCCGGCACAGTTCATATCCTCGCCGCTAGATAGGGGCTTCATTCATTCCATTCCTGACCCGGTCGGAGACTGGAAGCAGGCTGTGGATTTTCAATAAGCCCATAATCATTGTGATTCTGCATTATCATTTAACTAATTCCATTGCGGTAGATTTGTTATGAACGATGTTTACCCTGGGAGACTATCGATGCCGCCCAACCTCCTTCCAAAAACAATGCCTGTTCTTGCGACCAAAGGTCAAAACAGAACTTCACACCACACAAATACTCGCTCACACAAACTGCCCATTAGGGTATTGAAGGATACTGCAGTCTCACAGCCAATTGTGGTCCAATTACGGGAACATAACCTCCTAACTTACATGGTGCCGTGTAGCGACATACTGATACTACTGTATGGCACACACACACATTATATCTGTTAATAAACTAGACACTTAGCCTACTGATTCTCAAAACACTTAGTGATCCTTTGTTAGAAAGTTACCTCACAAAAAATACTCATGACTTGCTTTCTTATAGGGGCAGATGACCTCCTGTTCCACCCATTAAAACAATAATAACTTACTAAACTCGCTTTCTTGATGCTTGCAGATGGCGATGTAGTTCACTGAAATATTGAATCTGACAGGCACATAGGCAGGCTGGTTCTTGCAGACCAATGAAATATTCCAAATGACACTAAAACATATCGGGAACGGCCATTATGACTGGTTTGATGCTCTTTTGACCATTGGCCGCAAGAACAGGCATTGTTTTTGGAAAGAGGTTAGACAGCATCGAATCACTATGGTTATGGGCTTATTGTTAAACGCATGGTTTGTTGCGTTCGTTTCATGGCGCACTGAGATAACACTAATAGAGTGATCAAATAGCCATCTTATTATTAGCTATTTGGAGCGATTATCTAGACTCTATGGATGAGGCCAAGCCTGCGACTTTGTAGCCGCGTCAGAAATGCCATGGCACGGTCGCCTTAGTACGTTGCATTGATTCAAATGTAGGTGGCCATACTTGGTTGACATGGCGACAAAGACGCAGCAGAAAGCGTTTTCTTGGCGCTACGACACAGATGCTCTGCGTAGTTTCTTATCGATGTGGCCATGCTGGAGCGACACTGGGTGCATATGCAGGGTGTCTCTTATTAACGTTTAAAACTCTCTATAGCGACGTAGATGGCATTGAGACAAGTAATTTGATATAGGACACTTAGGGTCGCAAGTGTCCGGAAATACCTTAAAAGTGAACCACAACTGTTAAACATATAACGTAGTAGTAGTAGTAGTAGTTGTTATTGTTGTTTTAAGGGGCGGAACTACGAGGTCATCTGCCCCAAACATATAACGTCATCAGATGACTGCTCAGCTCGAGCGGTCAGGTCCGTGCTCTCTTAGGGCCAGTTGTACGAACTCGGGTTATACCTCGGCTAAAGTTATCTCCGTAGTTAGCGCAGAATTGAGTTGTACGACATTGGTATAAGAGATAATCCGGGTATAAACGACGGCATAGCTAACCGGGCATGGAATGGCGAGCTATCTGCTTATACCGAGTATATATATGGCGGACGGGAGAGACCGCTACAACATCCGAAGTTAAATCATCGCAAACTCTTAATTTCAGTGAGCTATTCGTAAATGTACATGAGAATGTATAATTTTAATAGCAGCACAATAATTACATACACATTTTTACAGACAAAATACCAAAGCAAGCCAGCGACATTACAAATGTACGCATCATATGTATTGTCTTCAGCCTTGATTGATAGGTCGCAGTGGTCTAATGGTTAGCGCGCCGGACTCACGATGAAAGAATGTAAATTTTGTGGATCGAACCTCACCAGTTCCAACTTTTTTTGCTTATTAGTTTTTGTTTCTATGTTATGCTTGGTGTTTCTGCATTATCTTTTATATGTAGCCTACCAGTAATCACTTGGGGGTGATCCTAGGTTCAACAGGGTAATTAATAGTCTAATAACTCCGCGTCAATCGAGAGCATCATGCTGGAGATGCCAGGAATTAATGTAGAAAGTGATGCAGAGGCTCACTTCTTCTTCTGCGCGAATGGGTCTCCTAGGACCACGCGGAATCAACACTTCTTGGCCATGATGTTTGCCCAATAACTCTTCATGCGCAACGATTGAGCTAGTCTTCGTGTCTGGTAGTTCTTCTCTCTTCTGCCTCAAAACCCCGTACATAAAAATGTATAATCTTAACAGCAGCACAGTAATTACATGGTACATATTATTACAGAAAATAACGAAAGCAGGTCACTGACATTACGTACGTAAGCATCATATGCGCAGTCTTCAGGAAATTACGTTAGGTAGCGGTGGTCCAGTGGCTAGCATGCTATTCTCGCGAGTATAAGTTTACATTATTTGCGGATCGAATCTCACCAGATCCAACATTTTTTGCTTATTATTTTTTTGTTTTTATGTTATGCTTGGTGTTTCTGTATTATCTTATATATGTACCGGTAATCATTTGGGGTGATCCTTGGTTCAACAGGGTATTAATAATAACTTTGCGTCAGCCAAGAGCCTAGGATACCGTACTCATAATTATTCAAGAGAGCATTCATGCTGATGCTGAGGATCCATTAATGGAAATAATATTTCTGCGAAGGAGAAAAGTAAAGAAGATCAGACAGAGGCCGGCTCATTTTCTGAACTGTGATGAAAATTAATTCTTTATACGGTTCAGACAGGAAATATACACAGTTTTGAGGTTATTAGATCAAATTATCGATGGACTGGAACATATGACTGACAGGTACTTAATTCTTGGATTATGCTATATTATATTTATGTATAGCCTACGATTTATACTATTATTTGTAATTATTATGTTTGTTCACGGCCGTGGTTTGTTATTCTCACGGCCTCTCATGGAGTATCGCAGTGGTCAATTCGATATTCATCTGTTTCCAAAGAAGTTCAAATTTCGTGTCAATATGTGCACAAAGTTAGCTCCGTTTGTTACCAACTTAGCTAGTCTCTCAGACAAACATGGAATAGCGAGCCCCGGAATAAAATCTTGTCGTACAACCCACCCTTGGAGATATACCAAGGAAGACGCTAGCCCAGGTATAACTATTCCGATGGATAACCCGAGTTCGTACAACTGGGCCTTACGCACACCAAAGCATCCAAAGCAAATGTTGAATGTCATATCAGTCTGGTTCTGAGTCTGCGCGTGCGACTCGGGCGCGTGGGGTTCGAGGTTCAAATCCGGGGCCTATCCATCAGCTTTCTTTGTTCTCTCTCTCCTCCTTTCAAGTGGAAGCAGATTGTTTGTTGACATTAAGGCACGGAACCATCGTTTGCTTTGGTGTGCGTAAGGGAGCACAGGCCTGACCGCTCGAGCTGAGCCCTCACCTGATGACGTCTTATGTTTATTAGTTGTGGTTCACTTTTAAGGTATTTCCGGACACTTGCGACCCTAAGTGTCCTATATCAAATTACTTGGCTCAATGCCATCTACGTCGCTACAGAGAGTTTTAAACGTTAATAAGAATCACTCTGTATAATAATTTGGATTACAGATGCACACTATAAGTCTACTTAACATTGTAATATGTGAGTAGTTATAAATCAATAAATACAAAAGAAAATCAAGTAAAAAAATTGAATCTGCTTGTATTCAATCCACGGAACTCTATGTTACAAATCTACGATGCTATCACTACGCTACACACGCCTAGTACTATCTCAAGGTTAACAACTGGTTTAGTATAACTGCATACCATATTTTGTCTTGGAATTAACGATTTAGTTTCGTTTTCTGCCATTTTTATAAACCATTTGATACTAAGTATGTATTATTTTGTTCAGTATATTCCTAAAAGGATATAAACTTACGAAGTTACTGGAATATGGAATAGTGAGCAAACAATAGCCTCCATTTTGACCCAACGGGTCGGCACGGCCCAGCACGATACGGCACGGTCAGCCTGAACTGTTAGTCACTACTAAGGTTTAATATTATATTGTAAAATATTAATGTCCTACCAGTCACCTCCTTGCGGACAGTTTAAACTTCCCTATGTACGATAAGCGGATTTGGTGATGCCAGACCTTGTTGTATCGTAAGTTACGGTTAGGCTATAATACTTGCATGATTCATTCATTCGCCATCTTGGAACTATTTGATTGATGGCCTTGTAATTTGGTCAAAAGACGCTTCCCACATTAAGGTATATTGTTGAAAAATATGGTAGATATCGGATGATTTGGTTAGTAGTTATTTGATACTAGCTGAAGTACCCGTGCTTCGCTACGCGTCATAAATAAATGGAAATGTGAAGGTGACAGTTAAAACATGGGATAGGCGAGGTGCTGCGCAGAGGGAGACGTCCAACTACACCGCTCGCCGTTGACCGTGTTTTATGGCACAAATTTAGATTTTACTCCCTAACCGTTGGAGACACCTTTCGGATAGAAAATGTAATTTTAAACCTCGTATATGCCGTCAAAAGTTTGCTATTTCTTAGCGTTCTCTTTTTATTTGAAATGGAAATATGAAAGTTTGAAACCAAAGGGTGTAGTGACGTCACTTAAATGGTCGCCATCTTTAAATAGTGCAAAGTATTGAAATCAAAAGTAACCTATATGTTATCCAGGTAAATCAGCTACTTCCATGTAAAATTCATGTAAATCGGACCAGTGGTACTTGCGTGATTGAGTAATACACGGACACACACCATCTCATTTTTTGCCTCGCTTCGCTCGCGTCATAGTCGTGTCATATTGTTATTCAATGAAATGCAGGTTTCACCCCGTTAACACCCCTTTAGAACCTGAATATCCAAAAATCTCTCCTTAGTAAACGTTTTCGACACACAACAAACATATCCCCAAAATATCATTCTTCTAACTTTAATAGTTTTGGTTGGTCGATGAGAGTGAACATCCAAAAATCCTTCCTTAGTGGACCTTTTTCTTCCAGAATTTCACCCCTCCCCATAGGCCCCTTAAATTGCATTTATGAATAAACGGTCGAACACCTATTTATTTTATTTATTCATTTATTTTTAAGCTGATTGATTTCCTTCGAGTTTCAAACTCCTCGCCTATGTCGTTTAAGAGATACACGCTCCGTTAAGAATCTTTCAACCCCCACTTTTCATTCCTTTCACCTCATAATATACACTACATCGAAAAAACATTAGACATGTGTCAGCTTAATTTAAATGATTAGTATATATGCCAAGTATCACATCCCCAAAATGAAACCACTCGTGAGATATTGTAATTCAATGAAATGCACGTTTACCCCCTTAACACCTCTTTGGAACCTGAATATCCAAAACTCGTTCCTTAGTGGACGTTTTCGACATATAACGAACATATCCCCAAAATGTAATGTTTCTGACTTCAATAATTTTGGCTGGGTGATAATGAGTGAGTGAGTCAGTCAGGACATTTTCTTTCATTTAATTTTGATAATTTCACCCCTCCCCATGAACCCCTTAAATTGGATTTATGAAACAAACGTTCGAACACCTATTTACTTATTTAAAGCTGTTTTCCCCCTGAGTTTGATGAGTGAGTAAGTGAGTCAATCAGTTAGAACACTTTCTTTCCTGTTTTTTTTGTTTTTTGTTTGTTTTTTGTTTTGTTTTTTGTTTTTCTTCAGAATTTCACCCCTCTCCAAGGGCCCCTTAAATTGGATTTATGAAAAAACGGTCGAACACCTATTTACATGTATTTTAAGCTGTTTTTCCCACCGAATTTCAAACTTCTCGCCTATGTCGTTTAAAGAGATACACGCTCCGTTACGAATCCCTCAACCCCCAATTTTCACCCCTTTCACCTCATAATATACACCACATCGATAAACCCTTAAACATATGTCTGATTATTTTTAATGATTAGTTTATATACCGATTATCACATCCTCAAAGAAACAACTCACGAGATATCGTTATTCAATGAAATGCACGTTTATCCCCTTAACACCTTTTCAAAACCCGAATAAACATAAATCATTCCCTAGTTGACGTTTTCGACATACAGCGAACATATTCCCAAATTTCATGTTTCCAACTTAATAGTTTTCGCTGGGCGTGATGAGTGAGTGAGTCAGACAGGACATTTTCTTTCAATTATTTTTACCAGAATTTCACCCCTCCCCATGGGCCCCTTAAATTGGATTGATGTAAAAACGCTTGAACACCTATTAACTTATTTTTTTAACCTGTCTTTTTCCCCTGAGTTTGATGAGTGAGTGAGTTAGCCAGTCAGTTAGGACACTTTCTCTCCTTTTCTTCCCCAGAATTTCACCCCACCCCATTGGCCCCTTAAATTAATTTATGAAAAAACGGTCAAAAACCGATTTACTTACTTTTTAAGCTGATTTTCTTTCCGCTGAGTTACAAAATTTCTCGCCTATGTCGTTTAAGAGATAGGCCTACACGCTCCGTTAGGAATCCTTCAACCCCCACTTTTCACCCCTTTCACCTCATAATAATACACCACATCGAAAAAACCTTAGATACATGTCTGCTTATTTTTAATGATTAGTTTATATGCCGTTTTTTCATAAATCCAATTTAAGGGGCCCATGGAGAGGGGTGAAATTCTGAAGAAAAACAAACAAACAAAAAACAAACAAACAGGAAAGAAAGTGTTCTAACTGATTGACTCACTTACTCACTCATCATCCACAAATGAAACCACTCGTGAGATATGGTTATTCAATGAAATACAGGTTTAACCCCCTTAAGACCCCTTTAGAACCTGAATATCCAAAAATCCTCCCTTAGTGTACGGTTTTCACTTACAACGAACATATCCCCGAAATGCCATGTTTCCAACTTCAATATATTTGTCTGGGCGATGATGAGTGAGTGAATGAGTCAGGACATTTTCTTTCAATTTTTTTCTTCAGAATTTAACCCCTCCCGATGAACCCCTTCAATTTGATTGATCAAAAAAAACTGTCGAAAAGCTATTTGCTTACTTTAAAGCAGTTTTCCCCCTGAGTTTGATGAGTGAGTCAGTCAATTATTAAGGACACTTTCTTTCCTGTCCTCCCCCCCCCCCAGAATGTCACCCCTCCCCATTGGCCCCTTAAATTGGATTTATGAAAAACTGTTCAAACACATATTTACTTATTTTTTATGCTGCATTTTCCCCGCTGTGTTTCAAACTATGTCGTTTGAGAGATATACGCTCCGTTAGGAATCTTTCAATCCCCACTTTTCACTCCTTTCACCTCATAATATACACCACATCGAAAAACCCTCAGACACATGTCTTCTTATTTTTAATGATGAGTTTATATGCCGAGTATCACATCCCCCAATGAAACCAATCGGGAGATATTGCTATTCAATGAAATGAAGGTCTACCCCCTTAACACCCGTTTAGAACCTGAATATCCAAAAATCCTCTCTTAGTGGGCATTTGCGGCCCTTGAGGAAGCTGCATACCAAATTTCATTCCAATCCGTTCGGTGGTTTCTGAGATTTCGTGATGAATGAATGAGTGAGTGGTATTTGACAAATATATAGTCGAGATAGTGTGAAGTCTTTGTTATGCTATACTCGGTTGACAGTGCTGTGTGAGCAGCTGAGTAACTAACAGGATTTCAAGTAAAGATACTCATTTTCTATACCGGTAGTGCAGAGCGCATCTGGCATCCAGTCGGCCGTGTCTCGACTTGAGCTATGTTGCCATGGAAACTATCTGCCTTGCCATTCCTTCAAGAGTATATTTTATGATTTGATTAACCTGTGCTTGAGTGCAAAAGGGCCAAAATCAGAAGAATGAGAAAGCCTATCGAAAATTCATGTAGCCAGCGGTTCCTTCTGGGTCCTAAACTATGTGTATGCAAAATTTGTTTGAGATTGGTGGAGTGGTGTAGATTTGTATACGGAACCAACCCACCCACCCACATACATACATACAGACTTTCACTTTTATATATAAGATAAGCTCAGAACATTTGGGCGGGTGCCATTTGTCTTTCGTTATGATGGCGGCAATATACATGACATTGAGGTGACCTTTGCTAGTGCTACCTCTGTATCAAATTTGTTCAATTCAGTTTCGTCGTGTTTGAATTGATAGGGGGGGGGGGGGGGGTGGCAATATTCTCTCTCTCTCTCTCACACACACACAGACAGACAGACTGCCAACTTTTGGACCGTGTGGATTTCGTAAGTCTACTTTAATTTTATGAAAAAATCGAAAGTAGGCTAAAACAGTATAGCGTCATTTGTGCTGAATGAAATAAAAATTGCTTTTGTCCTACTATGGTCTCACTATCAACTTTGCATTGCTCATAAAGTATATATATATATATATTTTTATGAGGATAGTTGAGAATACATAAAAGAAACCTTTGGGCTAGTCTGGTTTTTGCCGAAATCTTAGTTGAATTCAAAAATGAAAATTATTTTGATCTTCAAATACGATTATTTATTATGTAAATCATTATTGAATGCCAAACATTCCAGGTAATTAATTAACTTGAAAAAGCATTGGACTTGTCTTATTTTTGTAGACTCCCCAATATTTCACACACGTATATAACCCGATCTGTCTGCTTTGTGGAGACAGTAATAATATCTATACGTGGAGCTGGCCTTGAAGATGAAGAAGATGTATTTATCTCAAAAAGTCATTATTGGACTTGTTTGTTTTTTGGAATGAACCCTTCAAACGATTTAAAGAAATGTACTAAACTAAGCCTCCGTGGCTTAGGAGGCAGCACGCCGGCCTCTCATCGCTGGGTCCGTGGTTCAAATCCCGGTCACTCCATGTGAGATCTGTGCTGGAAAAACCGGAGGCAGACAGGTTTTTCTCTGGGTACTCTGGTTTTCCCTGTCAACATTTCATTCCAGCAACACTCTCCACTATAATTTCATTTCATTTGTCATTCATTTAATCATTGCCCCAGAGGAGTGCGTCAGGCCTCGGCAGCCGGCACAGTTCATATCCTCGCCGCTAGGTGGGGGCTTCATTCATTCCATTCCTGACCCGGTCGGAGACTGGAAGCAGGCTGTGGATTTTCATGGATTATTTAAATAATATTCAGGTTATGACGCCATATTGAATTTGGGATTTGTTTCTTTGCTTCAGATGACTGTAAGACACCAATAAAATGAGGAACTAACAGTGTTCTTGATGTTCTTGTCGTTTGAGTCGTCAGCCTTTTGACTGGTTAGATGCAGCTCTCCATGCCTTCCTGTCCTGAGCTAATCGTATCAACTCTACATACTTACCACATTCTACTACTAAGGCAATCTGTTTAACATATTCTAATCTTGGTCTACTCCTACAGTTCGTATCTTCGACCCTTCCTTCCATAACTAAGTTTGCTATTCCAGAGTGTTTTATTATGTGTCCTACCAACCTATCTCTTCTCTTCATTAGCAGTCACCAGAAATATCTTTATTCACCCAGTCGTCTTAACACCACTTCGTTTTTTACTTTATCTACCCATCTGATGTTTATCATTCTCCTGTAACAACACATTTCAAACGCTACTCTTCTCCTTTCTGCTGGGCCAACAATCCAAGTTTCACTTCCATGGAGCGCCACGCTCCAGACAAAGCCTTTCAAAATTAACGTTCTTATACCTAAATCTACATTTGATGTCAACGTATTTCTTATCTGTAGAAATGCTTTGCTTGGCTGAGTAGCAAAAGTCTCTTACTTCCTTTGGCATTTCATCCGCCAATTTGACGTCAATAGGGGGTTCTAATTTCTTTTGAATTCAATCCATTATATTTGTATTACTTTTATTGATTTTTTTCATCATGAATTCCTTCCAATACTTGATGTAATTGGAATATTTTCGGAAATTTGCACGAATTATGTAGTCTCATGTTGCAAAAAAAAAAAGCCGATAGAGTTGTATCGATAATAAATCGATAAAGAATATTTTCCGGCCACTATTGTAGAGATTGAGCGATATACAAATTGGATGACAATAGGCTAAAAAGCAGATTTTAAACCTAGCACTACCTCCGAAATACGACAACGGTATTGGCTGTTACAAATAACACATGACGTACAAGAAATTGATATTGACAATGAAATCATTCACTAAAAACAACATTTAGAACATTAATAACCGGATACAAATTTGTCGACAAACCTACACGAAAGAATACATGTTGGTCAGAAGAACGCAAAAGAGAACACAGTGAATGAATGATGAGATACTGTAGGAAATGAGGAAACGTTGTGTTTAATAAGCTCTCACGCGCTTCTCAGTTGGACATAACGAATCAAACAAGTAGTTCCGTAGAAAGCTAAAGAGCCTACTTTTCTTCAAATTATAGAGACCATATATCAACAGTTGGCAGACCTGGCGACTCTAAATATATTCTTAGTTCCATCTCTTAAGGTCCACAATGTACAGCCAAAATTTGGTTGAGATCCAATAGATAGTATGCACGCTACATGTATTTAAATATTGAATTTATCAGCATGCATAACATCAGGTTGGCGACACTGCCATAAATTGGATGCTCAAACTTGAATTATTATGATCTATATAGGCTATGTGTCAATTTTGGAAGAACTTCATTCATTAGTATGGAAGTTACATGTGATTCAGCATAAAACCTATCAGCACGCATAGAACCATGTTGGCAGCACTGTCGTATCTCGGTTACGAAAAATTAACCTACATTTGCAGGTACTATATGTATGCAAAGTTTAGAACTGTTGGCCTCCATACTTTCTGATATATTGAGATTAGAATAAAAATGTATAGAGTGATATTTTCAACAGTTGGCAGCCCTGCAGATACTAAAAAATGTATATTCATATCTGCTCCGGTGCGCAAATCACATACTAAAGTTGGTTGAAATCCAATAGATAGTATAGAAGTAACATGCATTTAAAGATTGGACCAAGACATAGAATCATGTTGGCAACACTCTCATATATGGGTTCCTGTAAATTAGTCTGATGTAATGTTAACTATATGAGTGTCAATTTTGGAAAAATTTCCATGCATATCTTCCGAGATATCCAACATAGACCTCAATTTTCAATTGTGATTCTTCAGCAGTTGGTAGCACTGACGTCATTTTCCAATATGGCCTTGCGATATTCAGCCACAGCTCTTTACTCATACCAAATTCGGTTTCGATAGCTGCAGCCGTTTAGGTGTTGATAGGGGGGAGGACAGACAGACAGACAGACAGACATACAGACGGACGGACGGACAGACAGACAGACACACACATTTGCCCGGTTCAATCTCATAAGTCTACTTTTTCCTCATTTTTACAAAATATGAAAAGTAGGCTAAAAATACCAAGCTAGGGTACAACAATGTTTAGTTAGGAACACTTCTCCCGTTAGATAAAGTTCACGACTCTTATTCCCTTCTTCTAACACGCCAATAAATTGAACTTGGAGCTGCTCTCTCCGACTCTGGCTCTAAATTTTAAATTTATTACGTAAGGTACAGTAATGTTCTTCGTAGCTCCTTTAATGTAGACATTCCCGCAAGTGGCTTGAACATTTGCGATAGCACTAATACTCAAAGGATTGGATAATGTTCCTCCATAGCTGCTTTCAAATGAAACGACTGCCGTTTAGACGACATTATAGGCCTACTCGCTTTGATATCGGAGATTCTAAAAAACGTCGATAGTGGAGTTGAATCGATAACTGATCTTTATGCATGGTGCAATCGCCTTCTTTAAAGTTCCTACTATTTCACCTTGTTGGCGAAGGGAATTACACAATAATTTAAATTCTCCCGTAGTTTAATGAGTGGAATTAGCTTGCCACGGTGGGTGAGTGGATAGCGTGTCAGTCTACTAACCCCAATATTGCAGGTTCGCTCGTGGCCGTGGTTAGTGATTTTTGAAAGGCGGCAAAAATACGACACGCATGTCATACGATGTTGGCATGTCAAAGAACCCATTTGAATTCAGTAGGCCGTGTTCATAATGGCAAAATTAATCTCGGGAGTTTCCGCCAACACAAAGTTCCTAATTTCTCTACTAGAAAGCGCTATAGTGTTCAAGGAGCTAAGATATCTAACCTCCTTGACTTTCATAGTGTTTCAAGGAACAACGAAATTCGACATGTAAGCTACCTGCTGGGTGTCAAATTACAAAGCTTGCACCCGGCACCCGAGGCCATACGTTATTATTATTATTATTATTATTATGAGTGGAATTGTGAAACAGAAGTGGGGAGCAATGCCGTTCTTTTGACGGCACTGACTGAAGGGAAAACGACGTTACTAGATAGTTATTTTTTATGGTATAGAGGATGTAACGCCATTATTAGTACCAGTTATTGTACTGTACTGAGGACGTAACGTCATTATTAGTACCAGTTATTTTACTGTACTGAGGACATAACGCCAGTATTAGTACCAGTTATTTTACTGTACTGAGGATGTAACGGCAGTATTAGTACCAGTTATTTTACTGTACTGAGGATGTAACGGCAGTATTAGTACCAGTTATTTTTATGGTACTGAGGATGTAACGCCATTATTAGTATCAGTTATTTTACTGTACTTAGGACGTAACGCCATTATTAGTACCAGTTATTTTACTGTACTGAGGATGTAACGACATTATTAGTACCAGTTATTGCCACGGTGGGTTAGTTGTTATAGTGTAGGACTACCAACCCCAAGATTGCAGGTTCGCCCCTGGCCATGGTAAGTGATTTTTGAAGGCGACAAAAATCACGATACTCATGTCATACGTTGTCGGCATGTTAAAGAACCCATTTGAATTCAGTAGGCCGTATTCAATGGCAAAATTAATCCCGGGATTTTCCTCCAACACTAAGTTCCTTCAATCTCTACTTGAAAGCGCTGTAGTGCCAAGGAGTTTAGATATCTAACCTCCTTGACTTTCATAGCGTTCAAAGGAACGACGAAATTCGACATGCAAGCTACCCTCTGGGTGTCAATTAACAAAGCTTGCACCAGGCACCCGAGGCCATACGATATTACTGAGGATGTAACGCCATTATTAGTGGCAGTTATTAGCTTACTTTCGATTTTTTCAGGGCGAAAAAATGTGTGTCTGTCTGTGTGTGTGTGTTTGTGTGTGTGTGTGAGAGTCTGTGTGGGTGTGAGTGTGTGTACTCTGAATGTCTGTCCCCCCCCCCTATCAATTCGAACACGGTGAACGTGAATTGAACGAAATTTGGTACAAAGGTAGCACTAGTAAAGAACACCTCAGTGTCATGTTTTATATCGCCGCCATATTCACGGAAGCGTAATGGCGGCCACACAAATGTTCAAAGCTTAAATAAAATTACGACTAACCTAAACATCCGATCTCTAACAAATTTTGCAGCAACATACCATTATATAGGAAGCATCCTTTGACCAAATGAATAGGTCATTAGCCTAATAGTTTGCGGATGGCGGCCATCCTTGTGTCAAAATCGATTCCCCCTATTAATTCAAACACGGTGAAACCGAATGGAACGAAATTTGGTACAGAGGTAGCACTATCAAAGGGCACCTCAGTGTCATGTTTTATATCGCCGCCATCTTGACAGAAACGTAATGGCGGCCACACAAACGTTCAAAGCTTAAATCAAATTACGACTAACATAATCATCCGATCTCTACCAAATTCTGCAACAACATACCTTTATGGAGGGAGCATCCTTTGACCAATCTAATAGGTCATTAGCCTAATAGTTTGCGGATGACGGCCATCATTGTGTCAAAATCGATTCCCCCAATTAATTCGAACACGGTGAAACCGAATGGAACGAAATTTGGTACAGAGGTAGCACTAGCAAAGGGCACCTCAGTGTCATGTTTTATATCGCCGCCATCCTGACGGAAACGTAATGGCGGTCACACAAATGTTCAATGCTTAAATCAAATTACGATTAACCTAATCATCCGATCTCTACCAAATTTTGCAACAACATACCTTTTTGGAGGGAGCATCCGTTGACTAAACTAATAGGTCATTAGCCTAATATTTTGTGGTTAGTGGGCATCTTTGTGTGAAAATTGATTCCCCCTATCAATTCGAACACGGTGAAACCTAATGGAACGAAATTCGGTACAGAGGTAGCACTATTAAAGGGCACCTCAGTGTCATGCTTTATATCACCGCCATCTTGACGGAAACGTAATCGCGGCCACCCAAATGTTAAAAGCTAAAATGTAATTACGACCAACCTAATAATCTAGTCTCTACCAAATTTTGCAACAACATATCTTTATGTGGGAAGCATATTCTGACCAAACTGCAAGATCATCAGTCCAATAGTTTGCAGATGGTGGCCAAGTATGTGTGCAAATCGATTCCCCCCTATCAATTCAAACACGGTGAAACCGAATTGAACGAAATTTGGTACAGAGGTACCGTAGCACTAGCAAAGGGCACCTCAGTGTCATGTTTTATAACGCCGCCATCTTGACGGAAACGGAATGACGGCCACCCAAATGTTAAAAGCTTAAATCAAATTACGACCATCCTAATAATTTGATCTCTACCAGATTTTGCAACAACATGCCTTTTTGTGGAAAGCATCTTATGACTGACTACAAGGTCATCAGCCCAATAGTTTGCAAATAACGGCCATGTATGTGTGCAAATCCATTCCCCATATCAATTCAAACACGGTGAAACCGAATTGAATGAATTTTTTTACGGAGGTAGCACTAGCAAAGGGCACCTCATATTCATGTTTAATATCCCTATAGCACGTTATATTTCAACAAGCTACTACAACCAACATTCAATTATACTCCTTGAAAAGGACAAAGAGTTACAACAACACCCATACATTTAGGAGAAAGTAGGCTATATGTTCTTTACTGAACATCTTGTTTTTACTGTACTGAGGATGTAACGCCATTATTAGTACTAGTTATTTTTATGGTACTGAGGATGTAACGTCATTATTAGTGGCAGTTATTTTACTGTACTTAGGATGTAACGCCATTATCAGTACCAGTTATTTTTAAAGTTATTTGGTCGTTTGAAACCATTGATGGACGAAGTAGCGAACAACAACTGGTGTCACTTGCAACCGTAGGTTGAAATATCTTTTTATGTTCAAAATCTATCGCACTGTCGCATTATATGGATGCGAGTGCTGATGAACTGTGACTGAGGCCGAGCGTCGTTTAGGCGTTATAGAAACCAAGATGTTAAGGTGGGCAGTGGGTGTCACTAAATTGAACTATGTTTCAAATGACAAAACCAGGAAACGGTTTGGTGCAGCACCTCTCCAAAATGAAATGCGCGCAGCCATCTCCGATTGTTCAGGCATGTACTGCGAGCAGAAGCCGACACAATTGAAAAGACTGGTTGCAATCCAGAAATCCCAGCGATTAGCTCGGCACATAACCTTGATAGCTCAGAGGTGGGAGAGGGGCATGAAGCGGTGTGGAGATCGTGCCCAATACTTCCCAGAACATTGAAGCGCGGCAGTGACACGTTCCCTCGGACATTACTATATAGTCAAAGCCAGTGCCGCTTATCGTGGTAAATGTTTTACACTTCAGTAGTATGCTACGGGAGTGGGATGGGCAAGTGCAGAGCTAGCTGCCGGTACCTGTTAAGTCGTTGGCAAAAGACTAAAGGGACGACCGAGGCGACGGTAGGCTGATACACTACTCAAATATCTCAGACAAGTTTATTTTGACCCAGGCACGCCCAGAGACAGCGTATCCACGTGGCGAACCTTGCAGCTACGCGGAACAAATGTTGAAAAAGAAGAAAGATAGATTTTGGCTGATAATCCTCTTGATCTTCAGCATATCCAGAGAATCCAAACTATGGCTCATATTGATATGTTAGAATTTGGATTTTGGTGACTTAAGAACTCCTTCTTCGATGATTATGAGACGATAATGTGCCATAATTGAATGCTACTGATGAAAATGGTTTTTGATGATGATGATTGTAGTTTTACGTGACCATAAATCTTATGACTATGAGCCACGGGACCTCCTTTTAGGTGGATTCCGAACCACAGGACAGAAAATGGTTTCTGAACTATCAGTAAAAGATAATTGACCAAAAGGAGCCTACAAGTAGAACAAACATAAAAGTGAATAACACTGAAATTGAACAAATCACAGAATTCCCTCTAATAACAAGTGCTTGTCAGAAATCAAGAATGAGTAGTGGCAGCAAAACAAGTAAGCAAAAAGAACTTATTGCTAAATAATCACCTCTGTTTGAGGACTAGAAAGTCATTTCTCAAGACCTTTTTGTTTGGAGTGTTGTACTGTATGGATGCGAAACCTGGACATTAGAGAAACTGGAGGAAACAAAACTTTGGGCTGCAGAAAATTGGTTTGGAGAAGAATGACAAGAACAAGTAGGATAGACAGGAAAACAAATGATCTTGTTCTGCAGGACCAGAAGGAGGATCGATGTTTATTAAAAATCAATAAAGAAGAGGAAATCAAAGTTCCTTGGACATGTATTAAGGCACGACTCTCTTCTCCAAACCATTATCGAGGGCAATGTATTGGGAAAGAACCCTTGGGGTCGTCCAAGGATGTCGTTCATCAAGAACTCCATTGGAGAACTGTCATGTGGTTCTTATAGCAGCATGAAGAGACTAGAAGAAAACCGTCAAATGTGGCTACAACGACAAGGTTTTGCCTTTAGCAAATGATGATGTCGGTAAACGATATGTAATTGAACTGTAAACGTCAACGAGATTATACTATACGCTGCTGAAGATTAGATCGTGTGTAAACCAGCGCTCCTAATCTCTGCAATTCCGGCCAAAATTATCCGTGGAACGTAGCAGCTAATGCGGCGCTGAGAGAATTGGTAAGCTGTGACTATAATTGATTAAATGGGTCGACCCACTTCTCCTGTTGTCACCGATAGAATGATGGTGTGATCAGACATGATTGTGCATAACTGGTAGCCACAAAGAAACGAATAAAACTTCATTAGAAGTTAATGCCACCAAAGAGAGGCTTTCCTGAGTAACCGTTGAAGAATGAGTCCACATTAGGAATTCAAACCCGAGACTCCAACTATTCGGGCAGGCGCAATTAGCCACTTAAACCACCGCAGCTCTCACATCGACAAGTACTCAATCCATAGTCTTAGATAGAGAAGACGTTAAGTGGAGACTTCCTGGATAACATAGAGAAGACCGTGGTCTCATAAACTTTACAGGAGTCGGAACCTGGCTTTGAATCTTTTAGTATTATAGAAATGTATTTAGGCACTAAATACAAGTGCTTTTAAGTATCTTTGCATGGCATATTCTGCAAATTCTGCGATTGGTTGTAAAGGCTAAGGAAACATAGCAAGTTCACTGACAAGAAAAAGGAAGCTTGTAGTTTAACATGACCACCAATCTCGCGATCATGAGCCACGGGACCTCCTATTTTTTACGTGGAATCCGAACCACAGGACATGGCATTTCACTTCGAAAATCTCACATGCATTGAGCGGGAATCGAACCCGGTCCGCCTTGGTGAGAGGCATACAGCTTGACCGCTGCGCCACCACGCCTCCTCACTGACAAGAGCTGCGCCAAGTATCACATGTATACTTGAAAGCGTACAATGTCACCCACTGTATGAATGACCCAAGTGAATGAAAAGCATCACAGTTGATTTTATCCTGCAGCTTCACGAGGTTACGTTTCAGTGAGGTTGTGAGAATTATATTTTGCAATTTTCCCTTGTGAGCGAAGTCAGGGACGATTGCGACCCACTTCACAGCTTCAGGATAATAGGAGGCGTGTGGCAAACCGATGATCCCCCCAGCCACACTAGCTTGCTCATTCAAGCAGCTACCCATTTGTCCTCATGAGGCTCATTTCATTCCTGGCCAGCGTGTAGAATTGGTGGGTAGTGTTCGCATTCACCCGGGCATCGCTCCTCGTATGTGGTGAGACGTAAGACCTTAATCGTACAAGCGACGCAGGGGCGGTGCGGAACAAGGGAGAAATGCTCTGCTAGAGACACGAAATAATGAGTGCACGGTAAGTCTTTGCCTGTATAGTGAGTTCTTGTTGTTTCATTCGAGGATCTTGGGCAACGTGCTCATTTAGCTCCATGTACTTGGGTGTATCCATCATGACGTTAAGAGACTTTCAGGGATGATGGAGGAAGGCAAATGGATCCATTTGATATAAGGACCCATAGTGCGGAAACGATCGAGTCAACAGTTATTAATATATAATCAGAGTTGCTGAATGTCCGTCCCCAATGCAGCAGTGTACACAGTGTTGCTCAGAGATGTGCTACCAGGTCGCGGGTTGAAACCCGGTCGAAGTCGTCGGATTTTTTAAGAGCGTTAAAATCACTCAGTATGCCTTCCTTCGAAGAGGAAGTAAAGCTGGTGGTCCCATGTCTTAGATTTATGGCATGATAAAGAACCTTCCACTAATTACGCTTGTGTGAAGTTAAATTATAGGTTATATTTGACTAACGGTCTTAGGTTCCAACGTTTGTCACCAGGAGCCGACTGCGATGGCATCTAGTAACAAAAGTTCAGAACTAGTTGGTCGTTGACGGTGGCGTTTGGTAGCAAAAGTTGGAACTACTTGAAAATCGAAAGTCTGCAGTCCTTACTTGAAATAAAAAAATACATAACACACACTAATACAGCCATCTCAATAACACCGGTTATCAGATACCACACACACCCAAAGTACACGGAGCTACATGACAGCGTTGTCGCAGCCTCTAAACTGAGGAACCAACCAAATAACCAGATGTACTGGTTGCTGGAACACATCCATCTTGCCCTTTGTCAACGGATGTGGTTCCAACATGATGGAGCCCCACCTCACTTTGAACGGAGGGTTCGTGATCACCTGCTAAGTGGATCGGTAGATGGGGGGGGGGGGGGGGGTCCTGCTTCGTGGGCAGCTCGTTCACCTGATTTTACCCCAGTGGAGTTCTTCTCGTGGGCAATGTGAAAACTCTTGTGTATGAGACACCTGTCGAGACGGAAGTGGATCTCCTGGCAAGAATTTTCATTGCCTACGAAGCTGTTCAAACGACACCGGGGATATTCGAACGGGTGCGACAGACTTTGTATGACGATGCTGTGCCTGCATTGACTCAGCGGGGCACCATTATGAACAGTTGTTGTAAATGTAGCAGCTTGTGAAACGTGTTCAGGAAAACGGTATTAAATGAGTAGTATTTTGCTTATAACTTGTGACTCGATTGTTTCTGTACTTTGGTTCCTTTTCTCACATTGATCCATTCGCCTTCCTCCATCATCCCTGAAAGTTTGTAACATCATCACTGATACACCTGTATACTGTATATAATCAGTTAATCACTTATCCGGTTGGCTGCGTGGCTCAGAGGTAACGTTCTCGCTTGCTGTGCCCAAGGTTGCAGGATCGAATCCTGGTGCAGTCAGCTGGCATTTGAGGGTGCGCAAATGTGAAGGAGCCGTCTCAGTAGATTTACTGGCACGTTAAAGATCCCCTTCAGGGCAAAATTCTGGCATCCCGGTGTCTCTAAAAGCCACAGTAGTTAAAAGGGACGTAAAACAAATAACATTTATTATTAATCACTTATCCTCCCAACTCGGCTTCAACCATGGAATCTGCGAGGGATCATTCCTCTATCATCGCAAGGACATGTCTGGGAGCTGGACGTTGTCATAAAATACAACTGGGGATGGTGACAGGTGAGGGCTAGGAAGGAGGTGGCCGTGGCCTTAAGTTAGAAACCATACCGGCACATGCCTGGAGTAGAAGTGGGAAAACACTTCCAGGATAGCTGAGGTTGAAATCTAACCCACCTCTTCTCAGTTTTGCCTCACGAGGCTGAGTGGATCCCATTCCAACCCTTAGGCCAGAATAACATTTCTTGGAAGAGCCGTGAATCGAATTTTCACTTCCAATATTCAGAGAGCTCAGAATGTTAGCCTACGTTAAAGAGGACACTAGAAGGACACCGTTTCACCACAAACGATGACGATGTTGAACAGACATTCATAATCTGTCCGTCCCTGGGACATGGTTTTTATAACCACATCAAGTGTTTTAATGATTGTGTTTCGATGGTTCTTTTTTAGCGTATGACTTTTAGTGCCGAGAGTGTCCGAGGACATGTTCTGCTCGCCAGAGTTTGTAGCTGCTTCTATGCGGACACCCATGGGGTGAGCTATAATTAACCGTCGCGTGTGGAGTGTTGTCTGGGGGAGGAAAGTGTGAATGTAAGAGGACGAGGATTTGGAAGGTAACGACTGTGGCCTATAGTTAGGGACCAACCCCGGCATTTGCCTGGAAGGAAGATGGGAAACCACAGAAGACCATCTTCAAGGTTGCCGGCGGGGGGATTCGGACCTCCTCGCCTCCCGGATGTGAGCGACTTCCCACAGCCACGCCGTAACAACCACGACTAACTCACCCGGTGTTCGATGGATAAACAACAACTACAACAAAAAATAGAAACTTAGAGTATACCTTGTCGCCTCCGTAGCGTAGCGGTCAGCATGGTTAGCTGCCGCCCCGGAGGTCCTGGGTTCGATTCCCGGCTCTGCCTCGAAATTTGAAAAGTGGTATGAGGACTGGAACGGGGTCTACTCAGCCTCGGGTGTTCCAAATGAGTAGAGGGGGTTCTATTCCCACCTCAGCCATCCTCGAAGTGGTTTTCCGTGGTTTCCCACTTCGTCTTCGGGCAAATGCCGGGATGGTACCTTCTTCAAGGCCACGGCCGCCTCCTTCCCTCTTCCTTGCCTATCCATCCTGACCATCCATTACCATCCCTCATGAGGCCCCTGTTCGCTTTGCAAGTGAGGCCGCCTGGGCGAGGTGCCAATCACACCTCACCAGTTGTATCCACTCCGATTAGATGTTCCCAGCTCTAGGACTCTGCCCGTAGAGGCGGTAGTGGTGAGTTCCCTCGCTGAGTCCGTGGGTTCCACCAACCTGGAGGGTAAACGACTAAGAGAAGAGAAGAGAAGAGAAGAGAAGAGAAGAGAAGAGAAGAGAAGAGAAGAGAGAGTATATCTTGTGCTCATTTTGGAACTGCAGCCTTGTAACAGACAGTTTAAAGACACTGAAAATATGGTGATTTCAAAATATGAGTGAATGCAACCCAACAGAAAGAAGATTACTGTAGTTCACCAGGTTTGTAGTGAAGCGGAACAAATGGTATGTGAGATTTAGCCTTTAATTTTCTGAGATGATACGAACTACTGTCCCACTACCCAAAATCGTTCAGTACTTTTTATTTGATTAGATATTGTTGCTCTGCCATCTCAATGACTCTTGTAGCCAAGATCAGGCTGAACACTCCAAAAATTGGAATATAATACCTTATATGAAATACCGAAAGTGGAAAACTGAAAACAATACAAAATGAATACAGAATGAACTGGTCCTTTGATTTTATGTGAAGAAATGAGTATATTGTTTGGCAGTGCGAATTTTAATTTAGAGATGTTTTGGTTGAAGTTAATATTGTAAAATCTTAAATGATTTCTAAATGGAAGAAGATATTAATTTTCACCAAACAGCTGTCACAAAATTGCTCTAGTGTAAACGTATGAACAATCAATTGTAGAATTGTGTTGGTTTCTTGGAAACTGAATCCTGACGGCGTACTGCAGCTTCATGAGGCAGCGCGCAACGACACAGCCGAGGCTTGGCGATCGATCTCCTTGAATCAGCACCACTCAGTTCATCATTCTACAACCAGGTATCGCTTACAGCTATGATAACTCTACGAAGTAGAACTCGAGTACAATAACAAACGGGGCAGATGACCTCACTGTTCCGCCCCTTAAAGAAACAATAGCTATAACTATATAACACTAATACTATTATTTTATTAAAGAAAGCTTTTCAATCGGTCAACACAAATTGTGTCCAATTGCATTAGGCAGGAAACTAGTATTTATATGCCCTAACCTGAAAAGAACAAGTTATTATTACAAACAGAAACGCTTTTATGTACACATTCTTTTATGGTTAGTGTATATAAATACTTGTTTCCCGCCAAATGTAATTGGGTACAATTTGTGTTGACAAACTGGAAAACTTTCTTTAATAGATTTAGGCAACACTGAAAAATGACTTCTATCATTTCAATTAACACTAATAAACAAAATTGTCATTGCTGTTAAAAAAATAGTTGGTTGGTTCCTCAGTTTAGGGGCGGACGATGGTATCTAAGAGCGTTTTTCAAATATTTAACCTATAATTTAGCTTCACACAGGTGTAATTTGTGGAAGGTTCTTTAACATGCCATAACACTATGACATGGGACAGGCGGCGTTACTTCCCCTCCGAAGGAAGGCATCATGAGGGACAATTAACGCTCTTAAAAAATCCGACGACTTCGGCCGGGTTTGAACCCGCAATCTTGGGCATAGAAGCTCAGCATGCTACCAACTACGCCACCGTGGCCGCCCTGTTAAAAAACGTAGCCCTCGCAAGTTCTTGCATTAAAATGTTAAATTTCAGATTAACACCGATCACTGTCTAAAATGTCACTCCCAACTTCATGATATGGGAAGATTTTCGTAATATGGGATTTCACACACAGTTTGTTGAAAATGTTTAGGGTACGATCATGTTATGTAATTCGTCAGACCCTCACGAACACGATATACAAATTGAAGTTCCATGGGGAGAATGCTCAGACTTTCGAACTACATACGGATGTCCGGCTAGGAGATAATCGTTACCCTCTACTGTTTGAGTTCTAGACACTGTCATCAGGGAATGTGAAAAGGGTATCGCAGGTATAATCAATGGGAGTTTAAGAAACAAAATCAACGGGGTGTTGACTTAGCGATCATCATCAAGGACACAGAGGAAATATGATGTAGAAAGATTACCTGGTACACAGGATAGCATCATTGGCAAGGCTCCAGAAATCGAAGTACATGGAAAACTTCCATCAACAAACTGAGAAATCCTCAGCTACCTAGTAATGCAATATGAAACAAGATGTTCAGTAAAGAACATATAGCCTACTTTCTCCTAAATGTATGAGTATAGTTATAACTCGTTGTTATTATCAAAGAGTATAATAGAACTATTCTTTGTTGAAGACCTTAGAAACGATTTACCTCTACCAAACGCCACAACCTAGATAAAAACTGCTACCATCATTGAAGAAAGAAAGATAAGAAGTATCTAAAGAATGTTATGGATCTGGAGACATAATCGACCGGACTGGCGGCGTGGCTCAGCGGTAACGTTCTCGCTTGCTGGACCGTATGTTTCAGGTTCGTATCCTGGCGCAGTCAGCTGGCATTTGAGGGTGCACAAATGCGAGGGAGCCGTGTTAGTAGATTTACTGGCACGTTAAAGATCCCCTTCGGGACAAAATTCTGGCACCCCGGCGTCTCTAAAAGCAACAGTAGTTAAAAGGGACGTAAAACCAATAACATTATTATTATTATTATTATTATTACATAATCGGCCTGACGCGGGCAACATCCAACTTTGAGTTGAGGCATGTCTTTACACGTCTGGCTGCGTATGACTTTCACAACCCTAATTGAATTAACAAATCTTTCCATGACCCTACAGAGACGTGTGTATACCAACTATGTGGATATTTTCGATTGCTATTTGGCTGAAATAGAAGTATTAATTAATATCCAGAACTAGCACCAACGGTAGAGTTCAGATACTATGTGAAATCGTTTTGTTCTTTACTTCAATTAACATTTTCAAATAACGCACAATAGGCTGTTACAAACCCTTTAAAATAGAAAGTAAAAATGTATCGTAGTATCATCTTGTCATTCTTCAAATTCGATGCGCATAGAATGCAAATGGTATAGTAATCAATGGAGCCCCACGTAGACTAGTCGTGATATCTAGTGGTGAAATATCTAACAATATAATCCTAACAGAGCGAGTGCATTCTAGCGGCCAGAAGAAGAAACTTTTCAATAAAATCTGGTCGGCGTGCAGTTACCTTTTTGGCAGCTAGATGTCTCGAGTAAATCTGCTGGCGAATTATGTTTTAATTAAATATATATTTTACACCATAATATGCACAATATAACGCTTAATTTTAAAACATCTGAGTCATTACAAAATAATAAACATAAAATTTCAAGCAAAAAAACTAGCTCTGATCGGGTTTGAACCATAGGCATTTGGGCGATAGGCTAACGCTTTACCACTGAGCTAATTGTGTCAACGAACATCGTTCTATATAAAATGACTTACATAGAACTTGTTAGCAAATAGTGATTTATACTAAACGATTTCATCACTGGAGTATATTATTTATATATAAAGCATTTCATACAAAGTTTATTTATTTTATATCAGTACGCTATATTGCATGCAATACTCAAATTAGTGAAATATAAGTCAGGCACAAGATATCCGCTGCCATCTTGTCTTATTACTAAATCAGCTCAGCCTTTTAAAATCACGTCTGCACTATAGTATTACAAAATAAACTTTTAATTTCGAACGTGCCTCTTCCTTTAGAACAGTTAAAACGATTCTCGGCTCGATAATCGGAACTGGTGGGTCCCATGATATGGATTATAAAGTTTGCATAATTCGCATGGCCGCCATCCTGAAATGGTATGGCGGACGACCTTGTAGTTTGGTCACAAGACGCATCCTATACGAAGGTATGTTGTTACCAAATTTGGTAGAGATCGGATGATTTGGTTAGTCGTTATTTGATTTTACGATTTGAACGTTTGAGTGGCCGCCATTCAGTTTTAGTAAATATGGCGGCGATATAAAACATGACACTGAGGTGTCCTTTGCTAGTGCTACCTTTGTACCAAATTTCGTTCAATTCGCATTCACCGTGTTCGAATTGATAGGGGGGGGGACAGACATTCAGAGTACACACACTCACACACCCACACACAGACACACAGACACACACACACACACACACAGACTCACACACACACATACACACACACAGACAGACACACTTTTTTTCGCCCTGTGTTGATCTCATAAGTCTACTTTCATTTTTTGCAAAAATCGAAAGTAGGCTAAAAAATCTCTAAGCATTCCTCCTTTAAAAACTAGGAGAAATCATGTTACGATATTACATACAACGAGTAGTTCCATCAAGAGCTAATTAGCCTATTTTCATATATCCCACTGGTCTTTTCCATTAACTCACCTGCCAATTGAACTGATTTTCCTTGTGGCATACTAAATAGGTTTTGGTTCATGACCTATATCATCGCCAACAGGGAGACGGGTTCTTTCTTTAACGAAAAACTGGAATTAGTTTTTAGAAAAATCAGATGCCCGACTTCTATGATTTACCAAAAGTAAGCTACAGAATAATATCATAGCCCTTCATATGAATTATCTTTTCAATCACCTGAATAAGAACAAGAAATACAAAATAAAGTTTTAACATTTTGAACTGATGCCATCTTGATTTTTTGAAAATGTTGAACATCATTAGATGTGTCTGAATAAGGATTCGCTGTACCAAGATCTATTACCCTAAGTCATTAGATCGTCAGAAAAGTTATTTTAAATATTTGAAAATCATTTGGTTGACATAATAGTTTTGTTCTTCTCAGGATTTGGAAAGTTACTTATTTATTCTTACAAAACGGTCTTCTAACACCACCAAAATGCCATTTTGATTGCTTGAATAGTTTCGCAGATATTGAGAACCGGTGAAAAGTATCGTATGGACGACATGTTGGATAGCTTCTTATACCAGGCGGCTCATTTCCCCCCGTACAATCTACTTGTGAGTGTCCCGCAAGGGGCAGATGACCTCGTAGTTCCGCCCCTTAAAACAACAATAACTAACTAACTAACTATTGTCCCGCATACACTACTGCCGTATGGGATGCCTAATACCTGATTTCCACAGGGGTCACATTGCATGCTGGCAGAATACGAAGGGATAACATCCGGACGACCCTCGATACGTGTTTCTCAACGCTACCCGTCTAATGCGCCCCGTTGCGTTATAAAACCTCGAATTTGAGAGTGTAATAGGCTCATATGTAGTAGCCTACAACAACACGACAGTTGCTGGCAGCACATTGCCAATGGCTGGTGTATTCAGCAACAACGAGTACACGGACATCATACTAATCTATGGAGAAGCTGGTCGTAATGCCGTCGAAGCTTCGGATTCATAACACTATGGGGCGCATTAGACGAGAGCACTGAGGAACATGAAAGTGCGGCCGTCTGGTTGTTATCTATTGGCATTCTGACGTAACCTTTTTGCATTAAAGGATACCCCTTTGGAATTCAGTTATTAGACCACCCGCTTATCATTAGTACATGCGGGACACCTAAAAGTAGATTGTACGAGGCAAATGACCCACCTGGTATATGCTATATAATTTTATGCCAGAAGATGAATATATAATCGTGGCTCATTATACCAACATACATTATTTTCCATCGCTTGTTTACGAAAAGAGAAAAATATAAACGTGATTTAAAAAAATTAGCATACCCGCCATTTTTAAGTTCTCATAGAAATATAATTAAATTAGACACCAGTATATTAAGCCTTGTATGAAAAATTCCCGAGCTAAGTTTCACTGTGCTCGGATAATAAGTCGCGAGAACAATCCATACAAGTATTTAAATTTCGCGTCGCCGCCATGTTGGATTTGTGTTCACCAGATTATTGAAAGTCTCATAGATGAACTTATGTTTATAGCTTATATCAACATACTAATTGCTGTAATAGATTCGCAGATATTGAGAACTTTCATAAATAATAAAGATAATCGCCATGTTGGACTTTTCTATATGTAGGCCATACAGCTATGTACCATTAAATGCCGATTATTGCGCAGGTTCATTATTAAAATGTTCACTTCGATAGCATGATTAGGACACAAAAAATAATAGAATTTAATTTTAAAATCCTTCACAGCCACCATCTTGCTTTTATGAAAAACAATTGAATTGAATTTGATGCCAGTAGTTTAAATCTTATGTAGAAATGTAGGGTGCTAAGTTTCATTGCGCTAGGTTGATGTGATCTCGAGAAAATGTCATTTAAATATTTTAACGTAGCTTGACCGCCATGTTGGCTTTGTATTTAACATGATTTTTAAAGGCACATAGATAAATGTTTCTTAGTAGTCTCTACCACCATCCAAAATTTGAGGGTGTTATCAGAAATAGTTTAACAATGTCTGTGAAATATTTTACCCGGCCGCCATGTTGAATTGGTGGAACGTATTTAATTTAGAAGGGCACGGTCGAGGTCGGATAAATCAGTGCTATTTACCTATCGAGTTTCATTGAAATTGCTCCATTCGTTTAGAATGCATTACACAAACACATGGACAAAAGGTGATCTCATAATGCTATTTTCTCATGATGAAAATAAGCTAAAAAGGGGGTCATTAAATTAAAAAAGGTTTTGTGATTAACATGGCCCGCTACTTGGTGTTGGGGTAGCGCACCTGCCTCTGACCTGGAGGCCCCGGGTTCGATTCCTGGCTCCATTAGAGATTTTAGAGATTTACGTGAGGGCTGAAAGGGGGTGCACTCAGCTTCGTGAGGACAATTGAGTGGTTGTCTGAGAGTGAGGTAGTGCCCCGGTCACGAAAACCAAGGTTAACGGCCTAGTGGACCAGACTTGCTGACAGGTTATCAGGCAACTTGAACATACACATAAGTTCACGAGGCTGATGATCAAGTTGCTGGAAGTTCCCAAATTGAATCAACAACAACAAGAGCTACGTATCGTGGGCCATTAATGGGGTAAACCTCATGCATATTTTAACCCTTCCCAATATTTAACGGTGCTACACCGTACATCATATTTTCCATCCTGTATTGACCCGTGCGATATGGCAGCGATTAAATGCTTATTACTATGTAAATGATAAATGAATGGTTTATAATAAAGAACATCCTACTTCAAACAAAATTATTTCCAGCCCCTTGGGCCAGTCTACCCATTAAAACAACTAGATTAGATTTTTTCCTACTAAAATGCTCTGCTATTCGTATTTGCCAATTATATTACAATACATAGAATTATTTTATGTCCCTCCAACATTCCATTTACATCAAAGCATGTTATTTCAAAAGCAATTGAGGCTACAATGAAAGCTATTTAGACGCTAAATGTTCATATGGCTCTAGGAATCTGCAGCGAGCCACATGAATTCATTTTGCAATCAAACAGACTGATAGAAAGCATGAGTGAGCGAGTGCACGGAATGCAGCACGGATCCTGCGGACGGACCAGGAGGAGGTAAGTGGGTTGCCAACATTCAGGGGATCATCTTTGATGCTGTAGCACAGGCTGTTCCAAATCCACGAGTTTGAGTACGCGTACACGCGAGTACTCAGCAGTGATGCTCGGAGTACAGTTGGAGTGGGACTGGGGATGATAGCCAATACGTCACTGGGCGAAGGTCATAACACAAGTCCATGTTTTTCCTGCCAGTCTTGGTGTATCCACCGCGCAATGACGGCAGCCCCCCACAGCAGAGCTGTATTGCATGTTGCAGGTTTACTCACGCAAGGCGGGGAGTACTCCACTCCACTCTGGTGAGCAGCTCGGCTGGTACAACCTGCTGTAGCACATCGTATCATTGTGTTCTAGACCTCAGATTTTTGGGCAAATGCCTATTTTGTTCCTTTAAGGATGGAAAGTAAGCGATGAGATATCTTTGCGTTTCATTAAAAGTTATCATATCCTATGAAATTTATTACTGCCCTAAAATGCCCATATGACCCGTTGGTGCCTATTTTATATTTTTAGTGCCTATAAGGCCTAAAAGTGCATTTTCAGTGTATTGCTGGGAAGGTTTGTTGTAAACTGACGGTGTTTTTAAACTAGTAACGCAAATAAGGTTCTGTACTATGGAAACTGTAATTGAAGAAGATTAGAATACATAAAGAAGAAACAAGTACTGAATCCAGTCTTTGGACTATACTGCAGTTTATTGCATGTCTTGTGCTCTGAAGGTCACTTTCCTAGAGAATAAAGAGGGTGGCGAGATGACAGATGTGACAGTTGTCAGGAATGCAGATAAAAGGGTGCAGGGTGCAACATCGGTTTCAGTTGAAAGGTGTTTTTCTGCTTTTAAAATGATTTTGTCGAACAAAAGGCATAGTCTGGCTCTTGAAAATTTGGAAGAAAAAAAATGTTAGTAATATACAGTGCAGCCAATTATGGTAGTGGACATTAACCACAATATGAAAACAAGCTCCATAAAGAGACAGCTAGTTCGTTTAGTATTTAGACTGAAAAATTGTTTACTGTTTATTTTAGTGATAAACAAATTGTTTTCTTGTCGCTACTTATATTTATGCATTAACTGATCACTAACTTTAAAATTTTTACTACCGAATATTAATAGGCTTCAGCCTAATATAAATTGGGTAGTGCCTAATATTAATAGGTTGGAGCCCAATTTACCAGTTTTAAGACCTAGCTTTGGTACTTTACTTTACAGTACTTTTTGGTGACTAAATATCCGAGCTTTAGTTATCACTCAGTATTGTTTGTTTGGTTCTTAAGTTTAGGGGCTGCGACAACGCGGTCATGTAGCCCCGTGTACTTTGGGTGTGTGTAGAATCTGTCTGATAACCGGTGTTAATTGTGATGACTGTATTAGTGTGTGTTATCTGTTTTTTAATTTAAGTACTGCAACTTAGAATTTTTCAAATAGTTCCTACTGTTGCCGCCAAGCGCCACCGTCAACACCTGCTAGGCCAAGTTCAGAACTTAACTACTAGACGCCACCGCAGTCGGCTCTTGGCAACGAACGTAGAAACCTAAGAGTGTTGTTTACATTCTTAACCTATCCAATTTAGCTTCACACAGGTGTAATTAGTGGAATGTTCTTTAACATGCCATAAATCTATGACATGGGATCGCCGGCTTTACTTCCCCTCCGAAGGAAGGCATACTGAGGGATTTTTAACGCTCTTAAAAAATCCGACGGCTTCGGCCGGGTTTGAACCCGCTATCTTGGGCATAGAAGCTCATCATGCTACCGACTATGCCACCGAAGCCGCTCACAATTCAGTATAAACGATGCAAAGTTTGACTTCGTCCGGTCTGTGTGAGAGTGGGATACGTCTACGTGCTGCAAAAGAATCCCAGTCGCAGGTTCCCAAATAGAGTTCAGGATTATCTGATGGAAGTGTAAACAAGACGTCAAAATCATGCAGGTCACTTTGATTGCACCACCTCAAAACATCAAAAGGTTGTCTTGCAGTCACCAATATTCATGCGTGATATTTTATTAATCTCATATACACTTTTTTCAAGCTTAGAGAAACACCCATTACAATTGTGTTGACGGACTGAAACGCATTAGTTTCAAGAATAGTTTGTTAGAATTGTGCATTATGTGAATGTGAAAGCAGTTGGGTTGCGTTTCTCGGCAAACGTAGTTTTAATACTCATGATCGTGCGCTTGCAATAATATTTACTGTTATACATTTATATTTGACCTGTTTGCCATCTCTTGATGATTGCAGTACATTTGCATTTGTCTTTTGGCTCAGGCTAGAGTAAAATGTGGCTTTTCACCGATGTCTCAGTCTCACTCATGGCTGTGATTATATGGAAGCTACTGAGGTATGGGTGGTGCTTAGTAATGACACTCAGGACACAGTCAGTGCATGTGGATGCTGTGAAAGGTTCTATTCATAGGGTTCTGACTCAGTGAGGAAAGCAATGAAAAACTACCTCACTCCTTATCTTGCCTAGTACGCCTCAATATAGCAACGCCTTGGGTTTTTGAGGGTATCTACCCACATACCCTAACGGCGGTACTTTTTGAGGATCCAACCAGCCTTCGGGCTGACTACCTAACGGAGATACATTTCTATATCCGAAGTCAGCAATTTTTATTAGATTACAAACTTCCTGCTGTTCAGCCTCAGATATTTAATTTCTCAGATATTTAATAACCTCCATTTCAGCCTCATTCCAGCAGTAAGCTAATTTAATAAACCATTCAATAGAAATAGGAACGAGGTCTTTAGCAAAATCTTATTAGCAGTAACGGTTGGGGATACTCATGCTTCACAGACATTATGTTTCCATTTCATTTCTATTTAGACAGTGATGTTTGTTAAGGTCTGTGTAGTTTGCGCAGTCATTGTATCCCCAGGCAGTAAGCTTGAGCCAAGGTACAAGGGCTGCTTTTATTTCAATCTCCGATAA
The DNA here is from genome assembly GCA_946902985.2 of Meconema thalassinum. Lineage (NCBI taxonomy): Eukaryota > Metazoa > Arthropoda > Insecta > Orthoptera > Tettigoniidae > Meconema > Meconema thalassinum. Next base: position 411,195,787 of record OX336391.1, on the reverse strand, counting down.
TGAATCTAAGTAAACAAGAGGATAGCGAGAGCCAAGTCGTGCGTCTTACAATTGCGCTACGTCCCGTCCACACCCTGTGGCATTGTTGGCTCCAATGCACCAATCACAGCCGAGATACGGGCAATTAAACATGGCCGCTTCTATCGATACTCCCGCCAAGTGTGAGATGCGGAGTGTGATACGTTTTCTACAAGCAGAGCAATTCAAAGCAAACTAAGTAACATGCTCTCGTCTGGCGTGGTTTTGATCCATGACAAAGCACAACCGCACTGTGCTAACGTGACGATATACCTTCTCAAAGAATTCAAGTGGGAAGTTTTCGACCAACTGCCGTTTAGTCCAAACCTAGAACCGAGTGATTTTCACCTCTTTCGAGAATTGAAGGTATGGTTGGGCGACAACGTCTCGCCACCAATGAAGAACTTCAGGAGACTGCCCAGACTTACCCACCTCACTGACTGCAGAATTCTTTGCAGAGGGCATTGGAAAGCTGGTGTCACGACACGACAAATGTTTCAATCGTTTTAGCGATTATGTTGAAGAATAAGAACAAAACAAGTAAACCTTTTGTAATAAAATGATTTTGTTACGTCAATCTGTCATTTTTATATAGCCCATCGGATGTTGAAAATAAAACAGCCTTCGTCGTGGTGTAGTGGCTGGCATTCTTGGCTGACACATCAGATGTTCGGTTGGAATGGGTTACATTCACCCTAATGAGGCAGAAATGAGGAGAGGTGAGTTCAATTCCTACCTCAGCCATCATAAAAGCTGTATTCAATACAGTGACCTAATATAAATATAATAATAAAATCCTGAGTAAATCCTGGGATGGCTCAATATTTGTCTCAATAAAAATTACACACACAAATACAGCCATCACAATGGCTCAGGTTATAGACGTATTCCACACACCCACACCCAAGTACACGTGGCTACATGATAACGTTGTCGCAAAGCCTTGAAACGAATCAACAAGAATATTAATGATACTGTCTAAATGATTGGCTGCATGGCGCAGCGGTAACGTTCTCGTCTGCTGTTCCCAAGGTTGTAGGATCGAATCCTGGTGCAGTCAGCTGGCATTTTGAGGAAATCGTGTCAAGTAGATTTACTGCCATACTGTTGTTATGGCACGGACCATAACAATATGTTTCTCATTCGAAAACATTCATTCGACATATCGATTGCCAAGGTAAGGTTTGTATTTGCTTTGGAAGGAAGTCTATACTTCCGTAGTGCTTTGGCATTGCTCGTGACGTAGATACTACATTTTATAATGTGAATTGGGCGTCGTGCATTGGCCTACTTAGTGAGCACTAAACAGCGTCTTGGTGAGGTGTACCGTACCAACTGAAGAGCCCAATTGAGTAGCCCAGATGCAAAGGCCGCTAAGTGCACTTTTTGTCGATTTTGAGTTGGGCATATCGTCACGTTCGTCTTTTAATTGGCTACACGATGGAATAAGTTTCAGGGTGCATATCCCGCTCAAAACCATTGAAAATGGCCAACAAAAATCGCATTCGTTTGCATAAACCGCTAAATGCATGTTGGCTACGGTTGCAAAGCCAGTTTAATATTCCACGTGTCCAAAGACCGCTAAGTTCCGTAAGTATGGCGCCTGCCTTGCCACATACGGCTGCAAAACACGCTAACTGGTACAAGAACTGCCAATATTCCTCCCACAGAATTTCTTTACAATAAATAATTATTTATTTCGATCGGGAAGGATAGTTTTGTGTTTCAGATTACAATTGGCTGCACTATCGAGGAAGCGTACGCAACAATGACATGCTGCCTTGTCGAAATACACCGTGTAAAAGCACATTTGATTGACAGGTTGTTTCTTGGCTGTGGGCATTTCAAGCCAGACATGCCAAAGCATCAAACCAAATAGCGTCGACACTTCTTCACAAACTGGCCAGCATAAATTTTTAAGATGGAAAATATTTCGGTTTTTCTCTGATGGCTGTGGGGGTCAGAACAAAAACAAGACTATGATCAGCATGCTATCTCACTGGTTACTGCTAGAAGCTCCCGCATGTCTACAGTTATGGTTCCCAATAATTGTGGGCCGCTCATTTATCCCACCTGACAGAGTTTTTGGAAATATTGAACGGCAACTTCGCAAAGTGAGTGTCTTTGAAAATCCTTCCGGATTCATCAAGCACATTAAGAAATTTGCGACAGTAGTTCGCCTGGTACAAGATGAATGTCCTGTTAGGGATTGTAAAGCGTATATGGATGGCATGGTAAAAAAAATCCGGGTAGTAAGCATTTCCAATTCCAAAAAGCGATGAACCTCGTGTTCACAATTAGCAAAACAAAAAAATAACATGTCTGGTCTGAGGGGAGCCGATCTACAATTTTGAGGTGGTACGAATTTTAACAAAACATCCTGGTCCCTCACCAATTCAAGAAGGTGTTGTACTCAAAGAAACTAAACTACAAGACGTCTGACGGCTTTTAGAGCTGTACTTCGGCGAAAACTGGCCAGCGAACGGCAACCTACAATTCTTCAGTGAGGTCTCCCAGGAACTAGAAACCATTAGCAACAATATCGTCCGACCTCAAGAGGAAGAAGACTAAGAACTAGCAGATTTTGAGCTGATGAACGGTGTCGAGGATGACCTGACATAACTTAAGTGCCATTTTTTCTTGTTTTATGCACTTTCTTAATTTGTAAATTTTTATGCTGTCTAAATGACGTTGCACAGTGTTTAAGATGTATTTAAAAAGGAAAAATCCTTTTATCGCACCCGACGTGGTCTATTTTTTCAAAATATATTTTTCCTGATAAACCAAATTGGAACTAAAATAGTTCTTTATTAAAAATCTCATTCAAATGACATACGGTACGTAAAACAATAAAATAGCGGGTTTTGCAACCTAAGTTTCATTAACGACTCTCATTGTCACGGGTGCAAATGTCGTTAACTGCACAAAACGGGTGCAAAAACCGGTAAGTCAATATTTTAATTTATGTTTCGGGACAGAAGATCCAACCGTAGATTTCACAGATTTTAACTGAATAATACATGTTTTTATGTTGATTTTCAGGGGTAAAAACTATGGTATTAGCTTAAATAGTTTGGTCGTAGCAGTTTTTCGTCATTTACTCGGTTTCGTTTATAATGCACTTAGCGGCCTTTGCAAACGGACTACTCAATTGTACACTGGGGTGAAACGCTGTAAATTCTTTGAGCTTAGCCGGACCATTTAACATAATTTTGTTGAATAAGTATTACAGTGTAAAAAATGTTATCACGACGGAGATGAGAGTCACCAAGTAGTTCATATTTGAAACTGGCTTTCTTGACAAGTAAGAGTTTAAAATCCTACTGCGTAGCCGTGTGCGTTAAATCGCTGAACACGACAACAAAAGGGAACTGCAGCAAATCTGGACAACGGAGGGTCGAAACCCAGCGCTGCCAGTGGCTATCCTGAGCGTGGATTTCTCCGCGAATTTCCCACACTCCCTCCAGGAAAATGACGGAATACTACCTTGTTTCATGTCCCGGATTGCCTAATCCATACCCGACCCTATAACTACAGCTACACACAATACTAGTCACAGCAGAAACACTGGTTATCAGATGAACCGAACGAACACCTAGTAATACGAGGCTAATGACCAAAGATTTTCCAAGTCTCTAATACGAATTAATAACTACAAATTGGTGTTGATATTTCGAATGCGTTTTATTCAGTCATTCACCCATTCATTCAGTCATTCATTCATTCATTCATTCAATCATCCATCCATCATCCATTCATCCATCCATCTATTCATTCATCCACCCACCACTTTTCCATTCATTCATTCATACATTAATCACATATCTATTCATTCATCCGTCCATCCACCACTTATCCATTTATTCATCCAATCATCCTCCATTTATTCTGCCATTTCGTCATGAATTCATTCATGATTATTAATTTTGTTTTGTTGTAGGCTACTAATGTGTGGGTTATATTAATTCTTTTAAATCGCCTGTCCTCCTAGCTCTGCTTCACCCACGGACTCTACGAGGGATCATTCCTCTACCGTCGCAAGGACAGTGTCTGGGAACTGAACACACTTTATCAGCAGATACAACTGGGGATGGTGACCGCTAACATGTGTCTAATGAAGGAAGTACAGATAGCTTTGAATCCATTTCACAGCGTTGCCTTATTGGCAATTGAGGCATCAACGGGACAAGCAACAACTTGAGCAAAGCCCGAAGTTGCAGTGGAATACCGAGATTGAGGCCTCTTCTATCGTGATTCGTAGTCTGTTTCCGCGAAAATCCCATAGATAGCGCGGGAGGCTCGAATTAGTTGAACGCACCGTATTTCGTGACTAGTGGAACAACCAGACAAGTGCCGCTTCGTGCAGTCTGGGTTGTTCATTCTCCCGAGCCTGACACGTTTGTTTTTTATCATGGGTGCTTGTAACAATAACTGTATACACGAAACATAAGCCGACAATTGGCTGCCTTAACAACAACAATAATAGTAGCCTAATAATAACTAGGCATCTTTATTTTAGATTCATAACGCTGCAAATCACATCGTTAATCTGTGACTCTGCTCACTTTTTCCAGTTATTCATAACAAACAATCAGTCTCATTTCATGACCCAATTATTCTCGCTCACTTAATATCAATTCTTTTCATTTCATCTATTTCGTCAATCTTTATGTTTCTCACTACTTACCTCCTACTTCAGCCATTGTTTCTTTCTTTTTTTCTTTTTTCTTTTCTTTTTCATCTTCTATATAATATTTTTTGAAAGGAAATTGCTCTTATTTCATAACCCTGTTTCTCTCTTTCACTCAATATCACTTCTCTTCATTTCATCGCTTTCCACAGTGTATACATTTATTTCTACCCAAACCATCGTTTCTTTTCTAATCCTTTTTCTTTTTCAACATTTATTTTCCTATTTTTTTTAAAGAAGCGCTCTTGCTCTTTTCTTTACACTTCCCTTTACTTCCAATCATTGCTTTCTGTCTCTTTTGCTTTATTTCTTTTGTTTCTCTTTTCTCGACATTATTTCATCCTCTTTTAATTTCAACTTAATTCGCTTCATCTCATTGTATACTACGGCTTTCATATATTTCTTTACTAACCTTCTAGTTCAGACCATTGTTTTCTTTATCTTTTCTTCTTCTTCTTCTTCTTCTTCTTCTTGTTCCTCTTCTTCCTCTTCTTCTTCTTCTCCTCACAAAATATAGCTTTCTCTTTTTCCAGTTTTCTCTACTTACCTTTTACTTCCAATAATTGCTTTCTGCTTCTCTTACATTTTCTCCTTTTGTTTCTCTTTTTCTCGACACTGTTTCTTTCTCTTTGAATTTCGAATTTATTCACATCATCTCATTGTTTACCACAGTATTCACGTTTCTCTCTACTTACCTTCTAATTCAAATCATTGCCTTTTCTATTACTTTTCCCTCTCTTCTTCTGTTTCAAACAAGAAAGAAACTCCCATCATGCCATCTACAAATTCTTGCAACTAGAACAAACCACAACTCCATATTCAAACATTCTCAAATCTTAACATCTTAGCCAAGAGGTCTCTTTATATCTATACACACTCGTCCACATTTCGTCATTCGCCAACTCCATATAATCTTCATCTTCCCTTATTTTCCCTTCCTTTGTCCCAAGAGATGGTGCGGCCATCTATGGGGGTCCGCCCATCCTTTGGCTCCAGCCAGGGGCGGGAATGAAATGACATAAATTCATGCGAAATTCTACATGCACATAAACCACCCGCTCGGCTTTACTGTTATGCGGGTTTCTTGTTTATTTGATTAAAACCACTTTAAAAAAAATTGTTGATGTGTATGAAATCAGATAATTCTCTTTGTTTTGAATGCACGAATGTTATTTGTGAGCACCCCATGGGTATAGACTACCCGCCCGACTTTACCCTTATACGGGCTGGATGCGACACAGGTTTGTCCGGGGCTATCGACTCATTAATTGTCTTAAACGTGCTTTTTAAACAAATAAATATATTTCCGTTGCCTTTTCAAGAAATACAAGATTTTCCATGTACTATTCAGACAATTTGGAAGAACTGGGAACCAACCGTACCATCTAACTCCCTCTGGTTTAAGAGCTTGAGTTTTGTGAAACATACACCTCAGCGTAATATGATAATAACTAGCGGACCCGTGCGAGAACTCTTGCATAATGGTTGTGTGCGCCCCATGTGTACAGACTACCCACCCTGCCCTAGTGCTATGCGGGATTTACGCAACACAGCTCTGGCAGGGGCTATCGTCTTATTTGTTTAAAAGCACTTTATAAACAAATAAATATATTTCCGTTGACTTTTCATGAAATGCAATATTTTCCCTGTACTATTGAGACGATTTGAAAGATTTTAGTACAAACCACAACTTCTAACTCCCTCTGGTTTAGGAGCTTGTGTTTTGTGAAACGTACACCTTAGCGTATTATATAATAAGATACCTCTGTAGTTACCCACTTGAAGCATACATTCACTGAAGAATTAAGATAAATATTTTTCATTCGTAACGTGTATCATGGTTATCCATCGCATTTTTACCTTCCGCGGGAAAGGAAGTCTCCATATTCTTCTGCGCATTTCAATCACGCATTCATCAGTAAGAGAACGATGAGATTACTTTCAGAACATAGAAGTCACGGCAAAACTTAGATAGACTATTAACGTTGGTATGTTGACCGCTAGTCCGATAAAAGGATTGAAAAGTTTTTCTCTCAGCGTCAGTGGAATGTCTACAAGTTGCTCTGACAACACCTGTTCTGTTGTACAAAAATCTGCATGTGGAACCAGTCACAAATCACCAATCTCAAGATTAGCTCTTGTAATTTTAGGTGCTTCTTTGCTTCAGAATAATTACCGTATCCAAGGTTACATTCAAACAATAGTGTACTAAGAAAGGAGTGATATATACACACATCAAAAAAAGTTTTGCATCACCTCGGTTCCCAGATCTCCGGCATATAGACGTTGACTGTGTATATTGTATCCAAGATACAGTCCCTTTGACTGTTCATAGATGTCACTAAAACTGCTCAAAGATGTAAACAACCATGCATGAGCAGGGCCTATTAGACGGAGGGGGTACGACAGCCGATCAGTTCCAGTCATTCCACCAGGACGAAGGTACGCTGCTCATGTTGTCTGTAGTTCTACCATGCCTAGAAGGTCAATACCGCAGTTCGATCGCGTCCGCATTGTTACTTTGTGTCAAGAAGGGCTCTCAACAAGGGAAGTTTCCAGGCGTCTCAGAGTGAACCAAAGCGATGTTGTTCGGACATGGAGGAGGTACAGAGATACAGGAACTGTCGATGACAGGCCTCGCTCAGGCCGCCCAAGGGCTACTACTGTAGTAGATGACCGCTACTTACGGATTGCCGCTCGGAGGAACCCTGACAGCAATGCCACCATGTTGAATAATGCGTTTCGTTCAGCCACAGGACGTCGTGTTTCAACTCAAACTGTGCGCAATAGGCTGCATGATGCGCAACTTCACTCCCGACGTCCATGGCGAGGTCCAGCTTTGCAACCCCGACACCATGCAGCGCGGTACAGATGGGCCCAACAACATGCTGAATGGACCCCACGGAATTGGCATCACGTTCTCTTCACCGATGAGTGTCGCATATGCCTTCAACCAGACAATCGTCGGAGACGTGTTTGGAGGCACCCTGGTCAGGCTGAACGTCTTAGACACACTGTCCAGCGAGTGCAGCAAGGTGGTGGTTCTCTGATGTTTTGGGGTGGCATTATGTGGGGCCGACGTACGCCACTGGTGGTCATGGAAGGCTCCGAAACGGCTTTACGATACCTGAATGACATCCTCCGACCCATAGTGCAACCATATCGGCAGAATATTGGAGAGGCATTTGTCTTCATGGACGACAATTCTCGACCTCATCGTGCACATCTTGTGAATGCGTTCCTTCAAGATAACGACATAGCTCGACTACAGTGGCCAGCATGTTCGCCAGACATGAACCCTATCGAACATGCCTGGGATATGTTGAAAAGGGCTGTTTATGGACGTCTTGACCCACCAACCACTCTGAGAGATTTACGCCGAATTGTCGTTGAGGAGTGGGACAATTTGGACCAACAGTGTCTTGATGAACTTGTGGATAGTATGCCACGGCGAATACAGGCATGCATCAATACAAGAGGACGTGCTACTGGGTATTAGAGGTAGTGGTGTGTACTGCAATCTGGACCACAAATGCTGAAAGTCTAGCTGTATGATGGTACAACATGCAATGTGTGGGTCTCATGAGCAATAAAACGAGCTGAAATGTTGTTTGTGTTGATCTCTATTCCCTTTGTATTTAACGGTTCCGGAACTCTTGGAACCGAGGTGATGCAAAACCTTTTTTGATGTGTGTATGAATACACTTAATTGCAGCCGAATGACCAAAATACATTTCCTGTTGTTCTTTTACAAATCTTTACTATACGGTACTCCAAAACTGATTTTGTACTATTTCGGCATCGGCTGATGTGATAGCGTTCACATCCTTCACCTCACAATGTACATACGCACTCCTTGGTTACTCCATGGAAAGGTGTCGTCGCACAAAGTTTGTGGTGATATCCATGGAGCGCTAACCTTGTGATGACATATACAGTGATATGACATATCTTTATTAAGGTAAACCTGAACCAAAAAGCAAAGGCACTAAAGTTCAAAGAATGAACTTGTATTTTTGAATTGATTTAAGGGGAAGAACAGCGATGTCGTCTGCCCTTCACCCAAGAAAGAAAGAAAGAAAGAAAGAAAGAAAGAAAGAAAGAAAGAAAGAACACGTCTTAATAATACGGTACTGGGGTAATGCGAACCATTTCCTGCGTGTGCTGAACGGTTCTGGACCTTCACAGTCTACCTTAGACCAATCTCCCATCCTGTCACGGCCAAGGTCAAAGGATCAAAATAAGCCAAAAATCAGTATCAAAAGTGAGACATGGTCTTCACAATACCGCCCAACCTAGGTCTTGGTAGGTTCTGAGAAAATACAAAATATATACTTCCTTTTTTGACAGTTTTCTACATATGCTACCTCCCTCCATTCCTTCTTTCCAACCATGTACAATGTAGCATAAATTCTTGCCATCATGTTTCTAATAAGAAGAATAAAGGCAATCCTTTCAAGTCATTTACATTTGACGGGTAATTATTCTACGCAAATATATTTCGATTATCATCATCATCAACAACGCCACTGTTAATTGTGGTTTCCTCTCTGAACCTCGCCACATTTACTGATTCCCCTCAATCAATTTCAATCACACAATTCTAGATTATCAACACGATCTAGCTTCATTGGACTTCCAGTATTAACCCAGTTAAGTCGTAAAATTAGATGACCTAGTTGAATGGTTTCTGATTTACCAAATTGCATATGCGAGAATAATTGAACTGTTACAAAATCAAAATCCTGGTAAATATCACTTCCATATTTCCTGTTAGCCTGTTAGTTACAAATGTAGGATGTATAGCTATATAATGGGATATTAAACCCTTACTTTGACCACGATAGGATTTAATTAGCGCTAACATGTAAAGCGCTTCAATTTGATGAGAATTTGAAATTGAGTATGTAGTTCCAAAATAATAGTTACTACTGTTTCATTTAGGGTATTGAGGCTACGTCGTCATTATTCCCGTGCAACTAAGAGTGTATGGAGTCTGCCTGCTATTCCCTGCTGACCTACTCTAGCGTGTACGTTATCAGGGGCTGACGTTCGACTATGACCCTGTATATGATGCATTGTCAGTGGCAAATCTAATGGAGTTTAGGATTCACTGAAAGTTTAGCTCTACAGGAGATAGCACACTCTCGCTGTAATGTACAGTACGGCATTCGAACCCGGGAGATGGGTCGGAGCGCCAAGTAGCGTAAAATAAGTAAGGTAAATGTGCCAAATGAGACCCACTTAACGTTTAAAGTTTTTTGTGTTTTTACTACAAGAGGAAAAAATCTGAACATTGTCCTGGATTTAACTTGAAGGCAAGCATTAATGAAAACATGGTTTGATAATTATATTCACTGGAAAATATTTCAGTAATAATGCAATATTTAAAATGTGAGTAACGGACCTTATTGTGAACACCCGTTCCAAATAAAGCCCATATGTTAATGGAAACCGATAAAGAATTACACATTAAGCGGAAATATCAATACAGTGTATTAATCTACAACACATTCTTTGAAATTATATCCACCAGATTTAAGTATATTATATTTCAAAACGTCGCCTCCGTAGCATAGCGGTCAGCATGGTTAGCTGCCGCCCCGGAGGTCCTGGGTTCGATTCACGGCTCAGCCACGAAATTTGAAAAGTAGTATGAGGACTGGAACGGGGTCTACTCAGCCTCGGGTGGTCCAAATGAGTAGAGGGGGTTCGATTCCCACCTCAGCCATCCTCGAAGTGGTTTTCCGTGGTTTCCCACTTCGTCTTCGGGCAAATGCCGGGATGGTACTGCACCCGTATCCACGTGGTCTTACCTGTTGAAATCCGATGGAACTGATGGATCGTAGAATCTGGAAGCGCCCGGCTGATATGCCCCTAAAATTCTGCCAACTAGGATCAACCAGGGATAAGGATACCTCTCTTATAAAGAATGCGATAGGAAGATGCCAGTGGTCGATAAAATGAAAACGAAAAATAACTCAAACTGAGCTAACGAGACTCTAAAAATGACTAAATTAATCTCGAGCGTGGCGCTAGGCATTCTAAAAACTGACCCACTGGTCCTCGTAGCGCATCCTATTTCTAGTATAAATGACCAAGACATCCGAAGTATTTAAAATTGACCAACAGTTTATTAATCTAAAGACTGTTGCATGGTGGACTATCTCTCCACTAAACAAAATAATTCACCTCTACTTAAGCGTATAAATCTCATAATAACATTAGCATCGAAATATATTCAAAAATGCTCTCAAAATACAGTATCCTAATCGCATGTAAAAAAAAAACAGTTTCAAAAATATTTAAACATTATTATATACACTCGTTACATATTTAAATGATCCTCAAATTTTATGATATTATTTAAATTTATACATTATTGTACACGTTCCAATTCTTCATCAGTAATAAATTCGATTCCATCAATTAGCATTTTATAGTATTAGTTAAAGTCAAATTAGGGCATGTTCGACGAATGGTTAAGTTTATCGAATGCATTATCATAGCAAAAAAATTTTAACAACATTTTTAATCACATAGTTATTCATGGTATTATTATTATTATTATTATTATTTCAAAAGCTTTTGGTGGTTATTATTACAGCATCATATCAATATTATTACTCGTCTTTCCAATTAACCTTTATCCAAAAACAAATGTTATTAATTTGAACAATCCATTCTAGAACAATTATCATAATGCTGTTTCACTTAAATGTTGGATGTATTAACCTCATACTAGCCTTCTAGTATTAATATTCGTGACTATACTGCACGTTCAAAATATATACATAATTGTATTCACACATAGCTCAATAGCTAATTTATACCGGACAGAAAAATGACATAGATCATCCATTGATATCTAATATCTCATTATAACAATCAAATTCGCAAATACACGTTGCTTCATTCATAGATAAGCTCTCCATAGCTTGTAAACATTTTCCAAACATCATTAAGTTCAATTAAGCTTTAACATAAAAGTCATGAAATATCGTGCATCAAATTAACATAAGTTAAAGTATCATGGACAATTTTTTATCAGAACTAAGGCAAATATAATATAATCAGCTGTTTAAATAACAGTGCTTGAGAATTTTTGACATTATCATTTCGCTTTGTAATGAAAATATTTTATACAATCGTTTTACAATAGTAATTTATTTCTCATTATAATCTCATGTTCATAACTATATCCTTCAAGAAATTGTGGATAGATCACTGTAAAAAGAACGATTCAGCTCCACTAGACAAAAACTCGACTGGAGATCCTCACCCAAAGAAACACGAAAGATTCTACACCATAGAAATGAGCCTGTCTTAAGAAGGTACACGAAAACTATTAGAATCCAACGCTTAACCAGTATGGAGTTCAACAAAACGAATCATGAACAAAATAGAAACTGAACGATCTACTGTAATAGTGTCTAAGACCACTCCAAAAAGAAAAATCTCAAGAGCTGTAGATTACCAAAATCTATCCAAAAATCGCAAATATCTGCTCTATAAATCATTATGTTTCCATATTTATACTGCACTTGATGAAAAATAGACCCGCACGTCTATTAGATAAACTCGCATGAAATGCATAAGTGTTCAAGTTCAAATTCGAAATTCGTAGAAATGTCTATTCAAATAATCTTCAAGTATACGTAGCGTATTGGTCATCTGCATGCTAACTATTATTCATATATAAAGTTATCATAGTCTTCTCCCTACTCTTCATATTAATCTTCTCAACAAGTTATATAATTCCATTAAATGCTCAGATTTAGAAAGGAAAAGAAGTGAATTAATGCATAAAAATAGCATTAAAATATTAATGTTAACTACAAAAATAAAATACACTACAGAACAGAAGCGATAGAGAATCGGGTCTAGCCCTGGAGTGTATTTTCTAACTACTAAGAAAAATTGGTGAAAATGAACACTCTAGAGTATGTCTAATTCATACTGTTGCACCGCTTTGTGATTTTACGTTAAACAAAATAGCACAGGCATGAGGAATACAGTGGAAGCAAAAACAACAAAAACTAAACAGGATTGCTAAGGAGCGGGGAAAGGATGTCTCTTTCGATGCGTGCTGGGCCCAAGATTCCGGATCGAATGAAAGATGATTTCCAAAAGAGGAAACGAATGAATTGTTCAAAGCAAATCAAAACCGGAATTAAATTTATCTAATTGATCGAAGAACCCAGAAGCATGTAGGTCGTGACTGCGTTACAGTACGAAGCCAAGACCGACGAAATCGAACGAGAGATAAGGGAACTTAAGATTACAAACGAAAGAAAACGAAGCTAAAATGAACTACTTACTAATGTATTTGAAGTAAACTAAAACAAGTGCGCGTAAGAGTAAGGATTAATCTAAACACAAAATAAAAGGTAAACTTGAAGAGGCATTAAAATCAATTAATAACAAACAAAATAAAATTAATGACCAAGGATAGTACCCAAAAAGGGGTACACAAAAAACAATATCAAGAGAAAAGTGTACAAATGAACTTAAGTACAAACACAGATGAAACAAGATAAATTAAAAGGTACTTACAATTAATGTGCAACTAAACCGTAAGCGCGACTCGATAACCAAAATTAAAATACAAAAAACCAAAAAATAAAAGAGTATGGACGATACTCATGGATTCGAATAAGAAAACACCTCTACTTACGAGGATGACCTGGACTAGAATGCCAGCGCCAAAAACAGAACTAAGACGCTCATGATGTTGTGAAATCATGGGGTAGGGGGTGAAAGGGTGGGGAGTGCAGGAGTGCGTATGTAAGGGGAAAAAACGGGGGGGGGGATGGCACAGAGTTACGTAATATAACGAAGTCAGAGGAAGTAACACAAAATTAACACACAAAAATAAAGGAAATGAAAATTACATTAAATTACATGACATTACCGGGGCACGAAATGAAAGGAAAAATCAATCAGTTAAGAAATATGCTTTGTAGGACAATATAGGCTTACGTAGAGGTAGAAATGTCGAAATACAACGACATACGAAGAGACAAAGAAAGTAATGTGGCGCATGGACAGTGATTAGCACAATGACCATCGCTCACATACATTTCCATAAAACAGAGGGAGGATCAAGCTGAAGACGTGAGACTCAGCTCCGTAACTTCGCTGATTCCATCCACAAAAAACAAGGCTCTGATGCGACAATCCAACGGAGGTCGTCTCAAAAGAACACCGAACCAGGTGGTGACGCAATACATAGCATAATTAAGCCTCGATGAAAAACAGCAGATATTTCAGAGCTGAGAGATTTACGTAAAAATAAAACCTATTGCATGAAAGGGAGGGAAGACAAATAAACACAGAGACTTTGCTAAACTAACGTAAACGAAGGCGAAGGGACTTGGGTTCATGGATCGAATTCACATCATCATAAGAAAGGAAAATTATAAGTGAATCAAAGGAGACACAAAATGAAAAAAATATGGAGAAACAGAAATTTAAATTGACCTCAAGTTAGATAAATTCAACGACCGAATCGTACTTACATTTAGTTGCTTTCTGGGTGCGGGCAAAAACCCGACACGTGCACACACGTCCGTCTTACATGACGGCCGAAATTTGAAGGAAAAGCCTTCTCTTAAAGAACGCAGTAACGCGCCCGAGATAAATAAGTCGTAGATACGACAAACATGCCCACTCCGTGTACATGGGTGGAGGGGGTCCAATAGCGGAGGCAAAGCCTGACAACAAGTAGTGCTTCAACCAATGGTAAAATTGTGTTAGTAAGGGTGAAAAGTTTCACCATTTGGTGAAACGTCTACGCAGAATTACTAAGTTTGATCGCAGTAAGAGTGACAGAGAAACGTATGTCACAATAATCCAACATGAAGGAAATGATAATAATAATAATAATATGACAAAAAAATAATGAACCTGATAAAAACGGTTAAAAATTCCCCTGCTCTCCAAAAAAAAAAGGATTTTCCCGGCCGTGTAAAATTTCTTTTTGTACATATAGAGAGGCAAAAAAAATCGTAAAAGGGGAAAAAATTGAATACTAAAAAAATGGGTACTAAAGACCTCTAGAAGAATACAAAAAATGAATAGTGGACTCATCTGACCGCGAAATGAAGGTGGTACCCCCTTCATTGCTCGTCAACACTAGCCACTAACGTCAAAAGTACTGCGTTCAAAAAGAAATACAGTGAGTTCATATAGTAATAGTAATTGTTGTTCTTGCTAGTTCATGATGATGCGGATGTCAAAGTCCTCAAGATGGACGTTACCCCAAGACTGCCAATCGCTCCAGTCTCTGATGAGAAAAGACAGACAAAGTTAAATCGTGATCACATTAAAAAAATACAAATGGGACACCCTGTATATAGGACCGCTCGTTGCGTCGACGAGGAATATGTAATAGTGTCATAATGTCTTCGAAAGGGAAAGTACTCCCCTTTTCAGCAGCTGAAAATAAAGCCATGTATAGATCCAGTGGGGGTGACTGGTCCACTAACGAGTTCCGAGAAGACCCCAGGTGTGTTAGCCCAGGTACACGCAGACTGCTTGTTGTTACTCGCTGCCCGTCTGGATGGTTGCTAGACAAAACACGACATTCTAAGAACACTTGACAATTTGAAACAAAACAAAATACATGATCTCACTGTAAACATCAAAACCAAGAGGACACAAAAGTACACGATATCCCAAAACCGTGACACAAAAAGTCAATTACATCAATAAATTTAAAATAAATCCAAAGTTCCTACAAGGTAAAGCAGGAAGTGTTGAAGGGTCCTTGTCTGTCGCCGAACAATGGGAGTTAAGCCGAGGAGCAGAACAAAAGAGGAGTAGGCGTGCGGGTGTTACAAATAGTGACCGACCAGGTACATGCTGACAGCCTCAGGCAAAGATATAGCTCGACAGAGATGTCAAGTATTCGCGACACACTCGCGTACGAGAAAGAGTCCACGGGTGTCTCCTGTCTTGTCACAGGAATAAATGAAAAGGAAGCACACTAATTAAGATCTGAATAGGCACACATGCTAGGTTGGCTATTAAGGAGCTCGGGCATCCAATTAGAATAAAAGGAAAAGAAAAATACAACAACATAGCGAGGTGAAATCGACAAGATCATTTGACAAAATTTTTCAACTGCGTGACGTGGGCCGAAGTCACTGAATTATCGTGATCGTCCACCAACTCAACTGAGACAGGATTTAAAAAACGTGCAATAGTCTTGGGAGTTTACCAACGTAAGCACAGCTTACTGGAAATTTGTTTGGTAGCGTCACTCAAAGGATGTAAACGACACAAAACTTTGTCCCCAATTTGGAATTTAACATCATGACGGCATAGGTTGTAACGCTTCGCCACTCTGGCTTTTGCTTTCTTGAGTTGACCGGTAGCGATGGCCCATTTTTGAGCAACAGAGGTAGTGCGAGAAGGTTCAGAAAGATATTCAATATTCCATTTGAGTAGCAAGGGGTCGACAAGCGTTCGGCCTAGGAATAATTCAGCTGGAGTAGTTTGAACGGACGAATGGAAAGAGGTATTGAACCCGAGACTGAAATACTGTAGATTCGTATCCCAGGAGGTTTGATCAGCATTGTGAAAAGCGGACATACAAGCCTTCAAGTTTTTGTGAAAACGCTCTACGTGATTTCCCTGCGGTCGATACGATGACAAGAAAATATGTTGGATGCCCCAGTTAAATACCATAGTTTCAAAAGCTTTGGAACGGAACACAGAGACGTTATCTGACATAAGGTACTTGGGAGGACCAAAAACACCAAATATATATCTAGACAAGAAATGGATAGTAGTCTAAGAAGTGATATTCTTTACTGGAAATAATCAAACAAACTTCGAAAAACCATCAATGACAGTTAAAATGGCTTGATTGCCAGATTTTGATCTCTCGACTGGACCAAAGTAATCAATGAAAAGGCGTTCGCCGGGACGAGTGACAATACCGGCATGGTAGAAGCCGACACGAGTGTTCTGGGCAGGTTTAGAACGCTGGCAGGTTAAACATCTTCTGACATGAGCAAAAGCATCTACCTTAATTGAGGGCCAATAAAATTCACCGGATATCTTACGGAAAGTGCGCTGCATCCCTGCATGAGTTCCTAGTGCAGAATCATGATAATATGTCAAAAGCATATCACGTACTGCTAATGGATCAAATAATCTAAATTTAGAAGAGTTAGGAAGAATATAGCCAATAACATAATTTCGAACACAAAAGTTGCTTACTGTCGGATTTTGGTGTGCAATTTTTGCACGGAGGTCAGTGCAAAATGGGTCCTCAGACTGGAATTTCCGGATATCCACAAAAGACCAAGGACAATGTTGCAATTGGAAAAGATTTTCTTGAAGGGGTGTACTGATAGAAACGCTCTCGATTGGAGTCCTAGGGGTCTCTTCAAACATGCGTGACAGGCAGTCAGCTACCGGGTTCTCGCTCCCTTTTACGTGGCTGATATCAAACTTAAAAGATGACAACCTCAAAATCCACCTGTTGATGCGTCCAAGCTTTTTTACGTGAGAAAGACTCCATTTCAAAGCCTCATTGTCGGTTAAAACAGTAAAATGACGGTGTTCCAAAAAAGTCCTGAACTTTTCGCATCCAAAAACCACAGCAAGACTTTCCTTCTCGAAAATTGAGTAACGTCGTTCATGTTGATTTAACATACGACTCGCGAAGGCCACTGGTGCAAATTTTCCATCCACACGCTGGCTCAAAATACTCGAAATGGCCAAATCACTGGTGTCACAATGTAAAAAGAAAGCTGATTCGAAATCAGGCGTGTGCAGTACTGGTGCTGACATAAGGGCTTCTTTCAAAACATTGAAAGCTTTGTCCTGTTCTGGCCCCCACATATATTTCACATTCTTCTTTTTGAGAGCATTTAGAAGTGCCGAAATGTCAGAGAAGTTTCTGATAAAACGAGAATAGAACGTGAACATACCCATTACTCTTCTCAAGGCCTTAACTGTGGTGGGTACAGGTAACTGCTGAATGCGATCTGCGCGCTCGGGTATGACACGGATACCATCGGCTGACAGAATGTGGCCCAGAAATTTAATTTCAGTGCAGCCCAAAGAGGTCTTTTTTGGATTGATAGTGAGACCGGCCTTCCTGAGGCGGGAGAAAACTTCCCTAAGATGAACGACATGTTCCTCAAAAGATCTGCTGTATACGACTAAATCGTCAAGATAATTAAATACAAAATTGAACTTCAGGTCTCCCAAGATGTCGTCTAGCACGCGACTGAGGACTTGCGCACCAACAGCTATACCCATCGGGAGACGCCTGAAATTATATAATCCGAAAGGGGTGTTAAAAGCAGTGAAGTCGCGACTCTCAGCATCCAAAGGAATTTGATAATATGCACTCTTTAGATCAATTATCGAATACACATTGGCCCCGTGGAAATGCTGAAAACACTCTCAATAGTAGGCAGTGGGAAATTATCAAAGACTACCTTCTTGTTCAATTTTCGGTAGTCTACGACTAGCCGGTACTCGCCCTCTTCTTTCTTGGGAATTAAGAAAGCAGGAGACCCATAAGCTGATTTGAAAGGAACCACTACTCCCTGATCTTGCAAATCTTTGATATACTTTTTCATGGCCAAGAGCTTAGGCGGATTACAAGGAAATGGAGGACTTCGAACAGGTACATTTTCGCTCAAGTGTGGCATTCGTGATTTACAGCAGAACCTAAATCTTCCGTGAGGACATCAGAAAATTCCTCAACTAAATCATTCAGAGTATCACGTTGCTCGGACATCAAAGTTAATGGAAGATGTACGGAAAATACAGGAGACACATCAACGGAGTTAGAAGTACATTCTTCAAAGGGGAACATTTTATCTGAGCGAAATTTGAAACAAAATGAATCGTTAATAAAATCCAACTGCATACCAGTTTTTTGCATAAAGTCAATTCCTAGAATAGATTGAGTGGAGAGATTGTTGACCACATGAAAAACATGTTTCCAAGAAAATCCGTGAATTTTAATGCGACATAAAATAGTTTCAGCAACGTCGATAACTGACGATCCTGCAGACAGGAACTGGCATTTATTCTGTAAGGGGTGTTTTTGTGAAGTGCGAATGCCATCTGCCACTGAACGGTGGATGAAACTTCTGGTGGCGCTTGTATCCAAAATAGCAGGTGCCGAGACATTATCGACATTTACTGAGACTCCTGGTTGTGACACAACATTAAAATTAGATGCATTGTCAAGTTTGGATGGAGGACTGCTCCGGGAGTCGAACTCAGAACACCTCCCTATGAGTTTTCCTGGTTGGAATTACAATTCGGACAGGAACGAGTCGTGACCTCATTCATCCCACAGCCGAAACAGAATTTTCGACGTTTCAAAGAACACATGCTAAAATGATGTCTAAGTTCATTACAGTTCCAACAAGTTATGCGACCAGAAGAAACATTACGTGTGGCTGCTGTTGGGTTGTTTGTAGTCCGTTCACGGGAGACAGCAGATGAATTACGAGCCACAGGAGGGTTTGGATTGGAATTCCTAGAAAGAGGCTCAGCACGGCGAGCGGATGGCTTAAACCGTACGTTGTTGTCATTTGTTCGGTCGACAGCTGGGCTAGACAGTGTTGTCTGGGGGGAGTAGGCTAACTCGGGGAAAATCGTATTATTGGCTCTTGGAGGTGGAGTATAGTTCGAACAGGCTCGTGCATTTGATTCATACTCACGGCCTTGTAATATGATGTCCTCGATGGAAAAGACTGATGTACGGCGAATAAAGTATTTATACGTGGGATTTAAATTCCTGTATACAATTTCCAACAGATCCCTGGGATGAAAGGGTTGAGGAGCCTGAGTACGGGAGTATATTTCTTGTTTGAGAGCGAAATTGAAATCTTGTGGCAAGAAACGGTCCTTAATGCAACCAACAAATTCGTCCCATGACTTATAAAAATTTGGAGAAGTGCGGTGCCACATCAGCGCTTTTCCAGACAAAAGAATAGGTAAGCAACGTACAATACTGTCGGGATGAATATCGTGACAATAACACAATTCCTCCACACGTTGGATAAAACAAAAAACTGATGAGGTATTGTCTTCTCCGGAAAACGTCAAACCCCACCTACTCACTTCTGATGCAACATTTTCGTTGTGGCGAGTACTATTAACAGTGCCAACAGGGGCGATGGAGCAATCTAAAAGGGGAGGGTCTATCATTAGCAGGTCCTGTGTCGTATCTTGCAATAGTGGCGTGGGCATTGTTAAGGATTCAAGGCCCATAAAATTGAGCTCCTTTTTGACGGGTGGGAATTCTGACATAGACATGACAATAGACGAGGAGAAAAGTAAAACACTTTACCTTAGTAAAATAAAGGTCACAATACCGTAATGTGTCCTATTCCAGCGTTGCGAAGTACTCACTAACTTGTTGCACTCTTCACCTCGGAACTAGATTCTTTGGATGTCTTGTTCACTCGAGAAATGCTTTCACACTCCACACTTTCTTCGGGGATGGGGGATCAATTCAATACAGGTATCTTAAAATCAGAAAGACAACATTGTAATAATTGAAAAAATAATATAAGTTTGGTAACCTAAAGGGGACGATTTCGCGCGTAACCTTAGCTCTGATACCATTTGCACCGCTTTGTGATTTTACGTTAAACAAAATAGCAGAGGCATGAGGAATACAGTGGAAGCAAAAACAACAAAAACTAAACAGGATCGCTAAGGAGCGGGGAAAGGATGTCTCTTTCGATGCGTGCTGGGCCCAAGATTCCGGATCGAAAGAAAGATGATTTCCAAAAGAGGAAACGAATGAATTGTTCAAAGCAAATCAAAACCGGAATTAAATTTATCTAATTGATCGAAGAACCCAGAAGCATGTAGGTCGTGACTGCGTTACAGTACGAAGCCAAGACCGACGAAATCGAACGAGAGATAAGGGAACTTAAGATTACAAATGAAAGAGAACAAGCTAAAATGAACTACTTACTAATGTATTTAAAGTAAACTAAAACAAGTGCGCGTAAGAGTACGGATTAATCTAAACACAAACTAAAAGGTAAACTTGAAGAGACATTAAAATCAATTAATAACAAACAAAATAAAATTAATGACCAAGGATAGTACCCAAAAAAGGGGTACACAAAAAACAATATCAAGAGAAAAGTGTATAAATGAACTTAAGTACAAACACAGATGAAACAAGAGAAATTAAAAGGTACTTACAATTAATGTGCAACTAAACCGTAACGCGACTCGATAACCAAAATTAAAATACAAAAAACCAAAAAAATAAAAGAGTACGGATGATACTCATGGAGTCGAATAAGAAAACACCTCTACTTACGAGGATGACCTGGAATAGAATGCCAGCGCCAAAAACAGAACTAAGACGCTCATGATGTTGTGAAATCATGGGGTAGGGGGTGAAAGGGTGGGGAGTGGAGGAGTGCGTATGTAAGGGAAAAAACGGGGGGGAGGGGGGGGGGCACAGAGTTACGTAATATAACGAAGTCAGAGGAAGTAACACAAAATTAACACACAAAAATAAAGGAAATGAAAATTACATTAAATTACATGACATTACCGGGGCACGAAATGAAAGGAAAAATCAATCAGTTAAGAAATATGCTTTGTAGGACAATATAGGCGTACGTAGAGGTAGAAATGTCGAAATACAACGACATACGAAGAAACAAAGAAAGTAATGTGGCGCATGGACAGTGATTAGCACAATGACCATCGCTCACATACATTTCAATAAAACAGAGGCAGGATCAAGCTGAATCCGTGAGACTCAGCTCCGTAACTTCGCTGATTCCATCCACAAAAAAACAAGGCTCTGATGCGACAATCCAACGGAGGTCGTCTCAAAAGAACACCGAACCAGGTGGTGACGCAATACAGAGCATAATTAAGCCTCCATGAAAAACAGCAGATATTTCAGACCTGAGGGATTTACGTAAAAATAAAACCGATTACATGAAGGGGAGGGAAGACAAATAAACACAGAGACTTCGCTAAACTAACGTAAACGAAGGCGAAGGGACTTGGGTTCATGGATCGAATTCACATCATCATAAGAAAGGAAAATTATAAGTGAATCAAAGGAGACACAAAATAAAAAATATGGAGAAACAGAAATTTAAAATGACCTCAAGTTAGATAAATGCAATGACCGAATCGTACTTACATTTAGTTGCTTTCTGGGTGCGGGCAAAAGCCCGACACGTGCACACACGTCCGTCTTACATGACGGCCGAAATTTGAAGGAAAAGCCTTCTCTTAAAGAACGCAGTAACGCGCCCGAGAAAAATAAGTCGTAGATACGACAAACATCCCCTCTCCGTATACATGGGTGGAGGGGGTCCAATAGCGGAGGCAAAGCCTGACAACAAGTAGTGCTTCAACCAATGGTAAAATTGTGTTAGTAAGGGTGAAAAGTTTCACCATCTGGTGAAACGTCTACGCAGAATTACTACGTTTGATCGCTGTAAGAGTGACAGAGAAACGTATGTCACAATATTGCGACATGAAGGAAATGATGACGATGATAATAATAATAATAATAATAATAATAATAACATGACAAAAAAATAATGAACCTGATAAAAACAGTTCAAAATTCCCCTGCTCTCCAAAAAAAAAAGTTTTTCCCGGTAGTGGATTTTTTTTGTACATATAGAGAGGCAAAAAAATCGTAAAAGGGGGAAAAATTGAATACTAAAAAAATGGGTACTAAAGACCTCTAGAAGAATACAAAAAAATGAATAGTGGACTAATCTGACCGCGAAATGAAGGTGGTACCCCCTTCAATGCTCGTCAACACTAGCCACTAACGTCAAAAGTACTGCGTTCGAAAAGAAATACAGTGAGTTCATATAGTAATAGTAATTGTTGTTCTTGCTAGTTCATGATGATGCGGATGTCAAAGTAATCATGATGGACGTTACCCCAAGACTGCCAATCTCTCCAGTCTCTGATGAGAAAAGACAGACAAAGTTAATTCGTGATCACATTAAAAAAATTACAAATGGGACACCCTGTATATAGGACCGCTCGTTGCGTCGACGAGGAATATGTAATAGTGTCATAATGTCTTCGAAAGGGAAAGTACTCCCCTTTTCAGCAGCTGAAAATAAAGCCATGTATGGATCCAGTGGGGGTGACTGGTCCACTAACGAGTTCCGAGAAGACCCCAGGTGTGTTAGCCCCAGGTACACGCAGACTGCTTGTTGTTACTCGCTGTCCGTCTGGATGGTTGCTAGACAAAACACGACATTCTAAGAACACTTGACAATTTGAAACAAAACAAAATACATGATCTCACTGTAAACATCAAAACCAAGATGGCACAAAAGTACATGATATCTCAAAACCGTGACACAAAAAGTCAATTACATCAATAAATTTAAAATAAATCCAAAGTGCCTACAAGGTAAAGCAGGAAGTGTTGAAGAGTCCTTGTCTGTCACCGAACAATGGGAGTTAAGCCGAGGAGCAGAACAAAAGAGGAGTAGGCGTGCGGGTGTTACAAATAGTGACCGACCAGGTACATGCTGACAGCCTCAGGCAAAGATATAGCTCGACAGAGATGTCAAGTATTCACGACACACTCGCTTACGAGAAAGAGGCCACGGGTGTCTCCTGTCTTGTCACAGGAATAAATGAAAAGGAAGCACAGGAATTAAGATCTGAATAGGCACACATGCTAGGTTGTCTATTAAGGAGCTCGGGCATCCAATTAGAATAAAAGGAAACAAAAATACAACAACATAGCGAGGTGAAATCCACAAGATCATTTGACAAAATTTTTCAACTGCGTGACGTGGGCCGAAGTCACTGAATTATCGTGATCGTCCACCAACTCAACTGAGACACGATTTAAAAAACGTGCAATAGTCTTGGGAGTTTACCAACGTAAGCACAGCTTACTGGAAATTTGTTTGGTAGCGTCACTCAAAGGATGTAAACGACACAAAACTTTGTCCCCAATTTGGAATTTAACATCATGACGGCATAGGTTGTAACGCTTCGCCACTCTGGCTTTTGCTTTCTTGAGGTGACCGGTAGCGATGGCCCATTTTTGAGCAACAGAGGTAGTGCGAGAAGGTTCAGAAAGATATTCAATATTCCATTTGAGTAGCAAGGGGTCGACAAGCGTTCGGCCTAGGAATAATTCAGCTGGAGTAGTTTGAACGGACGAATGGAAAGAGGTATTGAACCCGAGACTGAAATACTGTAGGTTCGTATCCCAGGAGGTTTGATCGGCATTGTGAAAAGCGGACATACAAGCCTTCAAGTTTTTGTGAAAACGCTCTACGTGATTTCCCTGCGGTCGATACGATGACAAGAAAATATGTTGGATGCCCCAGTTAAATACCATAGTTTCAAAAGCTTTGGAACGGAACACAGAGGCGTTATCTGACACAAGGTACTTGGGATGACCAAAAACACCAAATATATATCTAGACAAGAAATGGATAGTAGTCTAAGAAGTGATATTCTTTACTGGAAATAACCAAACAAACTTCGAAATACCGTCAATGACAGTTAAAATGGCTTGATTGCCAGATTTTGATCTCTCGACTGGACCAAAATAATCAATGAAAAGGCTTTCGCCGGGACGACTGACAATACCGGCTTGGTGGAAGCCGACACGAGTGTTCTGGGCAGGTTTAGAACGCTGGCAGGTTAAACATCTAATGACATGAGCAAAAGCATCTACCTTAATTGAGGGCCAATAAAATTCACCGGATATCTTACGGAAAGTGCGCTGCATCCCTGCATGAGTTCCTAGTGCGGAATCATGATAATATGTCAAAAGCATATCACGTACTGCTAATGGATCAAAAATTCTAAATTTAGAAGAGTTAGGAAGAATATAGCCAATAACATCATTTCGAACACAAAAGTTGCTTACTGCCGGTTCTTGGTTTGCAATTTTTGCACGGAGGTCAGTACAAAATGGGTCCTCACACTGGAATTTCCGGATATCCACAAAAGACCAAGGACAATGTTGCAATAGGAAAAGATTTTCTTGAAGGGGTGTACTGATAGAAACGCTCTCAATTGGAGTCCTAGGGGTCTCTTCAAACATGCGTGACAGGCAGTCAGCTACCGGGTTCTCGCTCCCTTTTACGTGGATGATATCAAACGTAAAAGATGACAACCTCAAAATCCACCTGTTGATGCGTCCAAGCTTTTTTACTTGAGAAAGACTCCATTTCAAAGCCTCATTGTCGGTTAAAACAGTAAAATGACGGGGTTCCATAAAAGTCCTGAACTTTTCGCATCCAAAAACCACAGCAAGACTTTCCTTCTCGAAAATTGAGTAACGTCGTTCATGTTGATTTAACATACGACTCGCGAAGGCCACTGGTGTAAATTTTCCATCCACACGCTGGCTCAAAACACTAGAAATGGCCAAATCACAGGCGTCACAATGTTAAAAGAAAGCTGATTCAAAATCAGGCGTGTGCAGTACTGGTGCTGACATAAGGGCTTCTTTCAAAACATTGACAGGTTTGTCCTGTTCTGGCCCCCACACAAATTTCACATTCTTCCTTTTGAGAGCATTTAGAAGTGCCGAAATGTCAGAGAAGGTTTTGATAAAACGAGAATAGAACGTGAACATATCCATTACTCTTCTCAAGGCCTTAACTGTGGTGGGTACAGGTAACTGCTGAATGCAATCTGCGCGCTCGGGTATGACACGGATACCATCGGCTGACAGAATGTGGCCCAGAAATTTAATTTGAGTGCAGCCCAAAGAGGTCTTTTTTGCATTGATAGTGAGACCGGCCTTCCTGAGGCGGGAGAAAACTTCCCTAAGATGAACGACATGTTCCTCAAAAGATCTGCTGTATACGACTAAATCGCCAAGATAATGAAATACAAAATTGAACTTCAGGTCTCCCAAGATGTCGTCTAGCACGCGACTAAGGACTTGCGCACCAACAGCTATACCCATCTGGAGACGCCTGAAATTATATAATCCGAAAGGGGTGTTAAAAGCAGTGAAGTCGCGACTCTCAGCATCCAAAGGAATTTGATAATATGCACTCTTTAGATCAATTATCGAATACACATTGGCCCCGTGGAAATGCTGAAAACACTCTCAATAGTAGGCAGTGGGAAATTATCAAAGACTACCTTCTTGTTCAATTTTCGGTAGTCTACGACTAGCCGGTACTCGCCCTCTTCTTTCTTGGGAATTAAGAAAGCAGGAGACCCATAAGCTGATTTGAAAGGAACCACTACTCCCTGATCTTGCAAATCTTTGATATACTTTTTCATGGCCAAGAGCTTAGGCGGATTACAAGGAAATGGAGGACTTCGAACAGGTACATTTTCGCTCAAGTGTGGCATTCGTGATTTACAGCAGAACCTAAATCTTCCGTGAGGACATCAGAAAATTCCTCAACTAAATCATTCAGAGTATCACGTTGCTCGGACATCAAAGTTAATGGAAGATGTACGGAAAATACAGGAGACACATCAACGGAGTTAGAAATACATTCTTCAAAGGGGATCATTTTATCTGAGCGAAATTTGAAACAAAATGAATCGTTAATAAAATTCAACTGCATACCAGTTTTTCGCATAAAGTCAATTCCTAGAATACATTGAATGGAGAGATTGTTGACCACATGAAAAACATGTTTCCACGAAAATCCTTGAATTTTAATGCGACATAAAATAGTTTCAGCAACGTCGATAACTGACGATCCCGCAGACAGGAACTGACATTTATTCTGTAACGGGTGTTTTTGTGAAGTGCGAATGCCATCTGCCACTGAACGGTGGATGAAACTTCTGGTGGCGCCTGTATCCAAAATAGCAGGTGCCGAGACATTATCGACATTTACTGAGACTCCTGGTTGTGACACAACATTAAAATTAGATGCATTGTCAAGTTTGGATGGAGGACTGCTCCGGGAGTCGAACTCAGAACACCTCCCTATGAGTTTTCCTGGTTGGAATTACAATTCAGACAGGAACGAGTCGTGACCTCATTCATCCCACAGCCGAAAGAGAATTTTCAATGTTTCAAAGAACACATGTTAAAATGATGTCCAAGTTCATTACAGTTCCAACAAGTTATGCGACCAGAAGAAACATTACGTGTGGCTGCTGTTGGGTTGTTTGTAGTCCGTTCACGGGAGACAGCAGATGAATTACGAGCCACAGAAGGGTTTGGATTAGAATTCCTAGAAAGGGGCTCAGCACGGCGACTGGACGGCTTAAACCGTACGGTGTTGTCATTTGTTCGGTCGACAGCTGGGCTAGACAGTGTTGTCTGGGGGAAGTAGGCTAACTCAGGGAAAATCGTATTATCGGCTCTTGGAGGTGGAGTATAGTTCGAACAGGCTCGTGCATTTGATTCATACTCACGGCCTTGTAATATGATGTCCTCGATGGAAAAGACGGATGTACGGCGAATAAAGTATTTATACGTGGGATTTAAATTCCTGTATACAATTTCCAACAGATCCCTGGGATGAAAGGGTTGAGGGAGGTTCGCTGCTAACAGACGGACTGCGGTTACATAATCGTCGATCATCTCTCCAGGAGCCTGAGTACGGGAGTATATTTCTTATTTGAGAGCGAAATTGAAATCTTGTGGCATGAAAAGGTCCTTAGTGCAACCAACAAATTCGTCCCATGACTTATAAAAATTTGGAGAAGTGCGGTGCCACATCAGCGCTTTTCCAGACAAAAGAATAGGTAAGCAAAGTACAATACTGTCGGGATGAATATCGTGACAATAGCTCAATTCCTCCACACGTTGGATAAAACAAAAATCTGACGAGGTATTATCTTCTCCGGAAAACGTCAAACCCCACCTACTCACTACTGATGCAACATTTTCGTTGTGGCGAGTACTATTAACAGTACCAACAGGGGCGATGGAGCAATCTAAAAGGGGAGGGTCTATCATTAGCAGGTCCTGTGTCGTATCTTGCAATAGTGGCGTGGGCATTGTTAAGGATTCAAGGCCCATAAAATTGAACTCCTTTTTGACGGGTGGGAATTCTGACTTAGACATGACAATAGACGAGGAGAAAAGTAAAACACTTTAAATTAGTAAAATAAAGGTCACAATACCGTAATGCGTCCTATTCCAACGTTGCGAAGTACTCACTAACTTGTTGCACTCATCACCTCGGAACTAGATTCTTTGGATGTCATGTTCACTCGAGAAATGCTTTCACACTCCACACTTTCTTCGGGGATGAGGGAACAATTCAGTACAGGTATCTTAAACTCAGAAAGACAACAGTGTAATAATTGCAAAAATAATATAAGTTTGGTAACCTAAAGGGGACGATTTCGCGCGTAACCTTAGCTCTGATACCATCTGCACCGCTTTGTGATTTTACGTTAAACAAAATAGCAGAGGCATGAGGAATACAGTGGAAGCAAAAACAACAAAAACTAAACAGGATCGCTAAGGAGCGGGGAAAGGATGTCTCTTTCGATGCGTGCTGGTCCCAAGATTCCGGATCGAAAGAAAGATGATTTCCAAAAGAGGAAACGAATGAATTGTTCAAAGCAAATCAAAACCGGAATTAAATTTATCTAATTGATCGAAGAACCCAGAAGCGTGTAGGTCGTGACTGCGTTACAGTACGAAGCCAAGACCGACGAAATCGAACGAGAGATAAGGGAACTTAAGATTACAAATGAAAGAGAACGAAGCTAAAATGAACTACTTACTATTGTATTTAAAGTAAACTAAAACAAGTGCGCGTAAGAGTAAGGATTAATCTAAACACAAAATAAAAGGTAAACTTGAAGAGGCATTAAAATCAATTAATAACAATAAAAATAAAATTAATGACCAAGGATAGTACCCAAAAAGGGGTACACAAAAAACAATATCAAGAGAAAAGTGTACAAATGAACTTAAGTACAAACACAGATGAAACAAGATAAATTAAAAGGTACTTACAATTAATGTGCAACTAAACCGTAAGCGCGACTCGATAACAAAAATTAAAATACAAAAAACCAAAAAATAAAAGAGTATGGACGATACTCATGGAGTCGAATAAGAAAACACCTCTACTTACGAGGATGACCTGGACTAGAATGCCAGCGCCAAAACAGAACTAAGACGCCCATGCTGTTGTGAAATCATGGGGTAGGGGGTGAAAGGGTGGGGAGTGGAGGAGTGCGTATGTAAGGGAAAAACGGGGGGGGGGGATGCCACAGAGTTACGTAATATAACGAAGTCAGAGGAAGTAACACAAAATTAACACACACTA
The DNA here is from genome assembly GCA_946902985.2 of Meconema thalassinum. Taxonomy (NCBI): domain Eukaryota; kingdom Metazoa; phylum Arthropoda; class Insecta; order Orthoptera; family Tettigoniidae; genus Meconema; species Meconema thalassinum. The sequence continues at coordinate 411,166,822 of OX336391.1, read as the reverse complement.
AATAAAGGAAATGAAAATTACATTAAATTACATGACATTACCGGGGCACGAAATGAAAGGAAAAATCAATCAGTTAAGAAATATGCTTTGTAGGATAATATAGGCTTACGTAGAGGTAGAAATGTCGAAATATAACGACATACGAAGAAACAAAGAAAGTAATGTGGCGCATGGACAGTGATTAGCACAATGACCATCGCTCACATACATTTCAATAAAACAGAGGGAGGATCAAGCTGAAGACGTGAGACTCAGCTCCGTAACTTCGCTGATTCCATCCACAAAAAAAAAAAACAAGGCTCTGATGCGACAATCCAACGGAGGTCGTCTCAAAAGAACACCGAACCAGGTGGTGACGCAATACAGAGCATAATTAAGCCTCGATGAAAAACAGCAGATATTTCAGACCTGAGGGATTTACGTAAAAATAAAACCGATTACATGAAAGGAAGGGAAGGCAAATAAACACAGAGACTTCGCTAAACTAACGTAAACGAAGGCGAAGGGACTTGGGTTCATGGATCGAATTCACATCATCATAAGAAAGGAAAATTATAAGTGAATCAAAGGAGACACAAAATAAAAATAAAAATATGGAGAAACAGAAATTTAAAATGACCTCAAGTTAGATAAATTCAATGACCGAATCGTACTTACATTTAGTTGCTTTCTGGGTGCGGGCAAAAGCCCGACACGTGCACACACGTCCGTCTTACATGACGGCCGAAATTTGAAGGAAAAACCTTCTCTTAAAGAACGCAGTAACGCGCCCGAGAAAAAATAAGTCGTAGATACGACAAACATCCCCTCTCCGTATACATGGGTGGAGGGGGTCCAATAGCGGAGGCAAAGCCTGACAACAAGTAGTGCTTCAACCAATGGTAAAATTGTGTTAGTAGGGGTGAAAAGTTTCACCATCTGGTGAAACGTTTACGCAGAATTACTAAGTTTGATCGCAGTAAGAGTGACAGAGAAACGTATGTCACAATAATGCGACATGAAGGAAATGATAATAATAATAATAATAACATGACAAAAAAGAATAAACCTGATAAAAACGCTTCACTGTCTACTATGAAAATGGGAGGTCAGCTATCTTGTACGTTGCCATCTGGTTGAAATATGAGTATGCGAGAAACATACTGTCCTCGTTCTGGAACTGAACCCTCGTTCATCAGGTCGCGTAGTCCTCGATACGACTGGATCTTGTAAAGAACCGAACCCGAGTTCAAACGTTTGAAAAGTAAAAGCATCTGTTCGCGAAACAAGTTCATCGCTCTCACACGTTCCCAAGATATAGCTGGAGCTTATTCGTAGTATGCCATTGTATTTCATGCAGTTACAGTATGAATGTATAATAAACATCTCCAATACGTCTTCCACCTCTTCTTAAAGAGTTTTCTGCTGTTATAATAATCCATGTTTGGTTTTGGTGATCATCCTAAGTAGTCAATTCCACTATTGCATCGCATTCCTGCTTTCCATTTTAGCCCATACGTGACATAGTCATGTCTTGGTGAAGTCTCCGTTCAATCAACTTCTGTTCTGAATTCATAATGATAATATGCTTGTATACTGTAAACTGTACCGTTGTAGAATAAAGTCTTGTACTGGCATGTAAAATATCACACAAGTCCTGGTGAATACAAAGTTCACTGCTCCTGATGATGAAGTTTAACACAGTCTTCAGCTATAATAAGCTAAGACATAAAAATTTGCGGTACGAACTGTCTAACTATGAAAATACACGTCCGCATTGCTCGCGCACGATATGAGAGTCGTACTCCCAGCGAAGTATATTGCAAACTCGTGTCTCTGCCTTGACAGATCTTTGCTTACTGCTCTGCGAAACCCATAGTGCTGTTCGTTCAGGAACGATATTGACTATCGATATCGACACTGGATCATGTTCGATAATATTCTGATATTTTGTTATCTGCATTTATATATGGGTGAAATACACTCAAGTTTCCTCTTCTTTAAACATAATGCATTTATCCATTACTATTCTGTTTCATGGCTACTGTATCAAAGTATATCATGTTGCATCAGATTGACGTTACTGCTGTCTCCATTTTGTAGAGCTCCCTTGTACTAAAATAAAGCACGTGCTCCAGGCTGTATGGCGTGCTGCCTATCTGCTCCTAACCTCACCACGGAGTATCCCTGCGCTGTGTGCCGTGTAAGTAGCGCCTCAGGAATGCACCTAAGTACACACCTGTCCAACATAGATTCAACTCCATACAAAATACGGTCTCAGTACCTACTGTAAGGCCACGGCCGCCTCCTTCCCTCTTCCTAGCCTATCCATCCCAATCTTCCAACCCTTCCCATCCCTCACGAGGCCCCTGTTCGCTTTGCAGGTGAGGCCGCCTGGGCGAAGTGCTGATCCACACCTCCTCAGTTGTATCCATCCCGACCAGATGTTCCAAGCTCCAGGCACTGCCCATAGAGGCGGTAGTGGTGAATTCCCTCGCTGAGTCTGCGGGAACCACCAACCTAGAGGGTAAATTGACTAAATAAAAATAAATAAATAATAAAATATTTCAAAAGCATGAAGAAGGTTTATTAAAATACCTAGAAATAGTAACAATAAGAGCTTCGGACGCCGTTTACTACTCGACTGAAGCAAACATCGCGGAATCGTTCACTTCAACAGAGTACTTTCTAGTCTAGCCGTTAAAGGCCAGTAGCTCTCAGAAACACTAAGAATTTTGTAGAATTTTGAATATTCAGCAAATAAAATCACAGATGTGCCTTATTTGGCTCTAGTATCTTAGAGATGATGGGTTACGCCCAAGGCATGGTAATGATAGAAATAAGAATGATAATCTACACATGTGGAATCCGAATGGTGTTATTTACTAGATCTAGACTATGCATATTATAATAAGGCATTATATTGAAGGATAGCCAACGGCCTAGCCGCGTTGAAACACCGGATCCCATGAGAACTCCGCAATTAAGCAACATTGGGCGCAGTCGGAACTTGGATGGTATGCCGGTTCTAGGTACTGCGCGTTGTTGGCCAATATAAGGAGGAGCGGAAAGGCCTTGGCCACCCTAACGCAAGTAAACTACGGCTGGGGGTAGCGTCTTCGGAGGCTCGGACCTGCTTTCAGGCAGAATACCAATTAATTAATTGAAGGATATTATATTGCAAAGGCATATATTCTAGCACATAACTTCTCATTGTAAATATGTTGGTGAATATATAGGTCGTGAACGAAGATCTATTGGTATAACACATGGAAAATTCTTTTAATAGACAGACAAGTACTTGCAAGTCTTGAGGCAATCTCAAGCAATAGCTCCTGCTACGTTGGCACCGACTGAAATAGATGCAAGCCAGGACATAAGTGGCGTCGAAGGGCAATTTTAGGACCCATGACGTAAAAGATTTAACATTCTAGCAAATTCTCGGACTCAGTAGAGGAGGTAGGGTGGTGCTAGCCAGCAATATGTCGATGTTAACATCACAGGACATAGGTGGGGGCATATCAGCCCCAATGAGACAAGTAGCATAAGATCATGTGGCCCCTGGCAAAATAGGACTCCTAAGGTAGGGAAGATAGTATAACTAGCCTAGCACATTGACACCCAGGGAAGTCTCCAGTAGAAAGTAACCCAGACAAAGGGCGAAGATGCGTCGGTCAGTACCTGAATAAGGACTTAGTGAATTTTGAGTAGAGTGGCAGGCATGTGAATTGCAACTTCGAGTTGAGAGTTAGACTGGAATGTCAGCATGCCTACAGCCGGCAAGTATACACACAGTAGAAGAGGTTGCTTCAATTTAGGGGCCATGTGACATCGTGGTCATGTAGCCCCGTGTACTTGGGTGTGTACAGAATATGGGTGAAGACCACTGTTATTGTGGTGTCTGTAGTCATGTATATTTGTAATTCAAGTAACGATTTGGAAGGAGGTGACCGTGGCCTTATGTTAGGAGCTTATCCCGGCATTTGACTGGAGTGGAAGTGGGAAGCCACGGAAATCCACTTCTAGGATGGCTGAGGTGGCAATTGATCCTACCTCTTCTCAGTTTTGCCTCACGATGCTGAGTGTACCCCGTTCCGGCCCTCAAACAAGAATTACATTTCTTGGAATCGAACCCGACCTCCGGGCTGACAGCCAAAAATGCTAACTGCTACACCAGGAACTGGACACACATAGAGGAGGAGGGGCGGTAGAATAAAGAGTAATTACCCAACTACGGCTGGTCTTCTTATTGGGGAGGCTGTCCTCAATAGGCACCCTTATCACACGTACAGTAAATCCTCATCTTTACTGCTCGGCGAACAGTCAGGCGCCCATCCCGAGGAACCCTTCAGGCGAGCTACAACCAGCCAGTCGAGGACACCAAATATCAGTACAAAGGGTACAGTAATGGCGATTAGTAAAGTTAATATTGCTTGCTTTTTTATACATGGACTAAAGGCGATGGGTTATCAAAGGATTCATAAAGAATAGATCTACTGTATACTAATGGCAGGAAGCTTGTCTTCTGTAGTCCATAAGAAACATACGTATCTTTTTCTTTGGTATTTTTGGTGGATTGTTTGGTGGCTGCTTTTGTGCTGAAATGTTGAGCCTTTCTTTTGGACCAGTATTCTTTCATTTTCTTGCTGAACTCTATTTTACGTTCCTCGGACCATTTCCTGGACGCGTTGTGGTGAACTTCTGTAATGCATGTGAGGAAAGGCCTGGTTTCAACTGTCAGACGGTAGCGACTCCTGTCATTTATTGTGTCTTGCTGAATATTAAGTTCAGTAAGATCCTTCTCCATTTGTTTGATCCACAGGGACCCAGTGACTTTACCCATCTTGGCTACCTTGAAGATCTTATAAGACAGTCTGTGGTGGTTCATTCTGTATAGGTGGCCGTAGAAAGCCAGGCGTCTTCTGATGGCATACAATGTATGTCTACCCTTATTATTCCCGTTTTCCAACGGGGTCGGGGATGAGATGCGATGGAAGTCTTTGTGGCGGATGATTTTTTTTACCACCGGATGCCCTTCCTGACGCCAACCTCATGAGAGGAGTTAATGAGTGATGAAATGAATGATGGTGAATGAAACTGGGAAAGGATGTGGATGGAAAGCGCCGTGGCCTGTCAGGAGGTACCGTCCCAGCATTTGCCTGGAGTTGAAAATGGAAAACTACGGAAAACAAATTCAAGGACGGCCAACTGTAGGGCTCGAACCCACGCGTCTACCGAGTCAGCAGAGAGCTTGGCCCCATGACCTAACGCTGCGCTTTAGGGAGCGTAGCCACCACTGTCGGTCTTCTGATGGCATACATAATATATTATTGTTATTACAAGTAATTTTTCCAGGTTATTTTTTCGCATGTTCCAGTAATTGGTATTACTGTATACTGTGTTGATCAACTGAAATATTTACAATATCAATTGTCCTTAAGGCAACACTGAAAAATAGCTTCAACGCTATCAATAAACAATTGTTTTGGGTTTAAAATATATTTTACTTCTGTAGCTTAAGAGACACTGGGGTGCTAGAATTGTGTATTAGAAGGGAATTTTAGATGTCACATTTAGACAACTTTAAATGTCATTAAACTGAGTAGGGATTGAACTAACTTTCGTGGGGCGTTTGAAGACCGATCATAAACCAATTGCGCCAAGAAATTCGAAATACAAACATTCATTGACATGGAGCACTGTAGTATTCAGTAGCAAACAGTATTTTGTTCATACGAATTTTGATCAAAATTGAATATCCGCTACAAGGATGGCGCTTGGGACAACCCTGTGAACTTGGATATTTTCTCAATGTCTGATAACCTGTATTTCACTGGTGATTATAGCAGACGGTGTACGTATAATTATTATGGTCAGGGATGGGGTAAGCGTCAAGAGACTTGAAATAATTTACCTTCTCCGCATTTGACTGGAGGGAGTGTGGGGATAACTCTGGGAAAAGCCACACTCAGGATAACCACTGACAACGCCGCAATTCGAGCATCCGTTCTCCGGACTTGCTGCAGCGGTCGTGGTGAGCGATTTAACTTGCAAGGCTACGCCGCAGGGTCGTTAAAAAGAAATTCGCAAGTTCCTTCCAACTGCTATGGCTGGCTGCGCTGTCATGGGCAAGTATAGAAAGTAACTAACTAACTAACTAACAATCTGACTAACTAACCAACCAACTAACTATTTAACCAACGAACTAACTAACCAACCACCTAACTAACTAACAAACTAATGAACTAACCAACTACCTACCTAACTAACTAACAAACTAATGAACTAACCAGCTAACTAACTAACGATATGATTTACTAACTAACGAACCACCTAACAAACTAACTAACTATTTTCTTTTTTCTTAACTTTACAAATTCATTATGAGCCATGTCCTACCACTCAGCCCGAGCATCTGGATTCTAGGTCAGACGTAATATGCCGACAAGGCAATGTACGAGGTCTCTGGAGTGACGCTATCCATCTTGCTGGACAGAGATTAGTCCATAGCTCTCAACATAAATAGAAAAAAAATCTGCGATAGTCAAATACTGTCTGCGTAAATCCTGTTGGCTCACTGTAGTCATCTCCCTTATATTATGCCGTATGTCAATAATAAACCTACTTACTGCTGCCGTCTCTCAGTGGGGTATAGTCTGCTACGGGCTGACCTAATGGTAGAGCAACAAGAAAATAATTTCCCTCCTGGACATAGCCTCTAAAGCCGCGAGCAAAATATTACTTGGGAGCAGGTGCACAGAGAGAGATAGAGAGAGAGAGTTATTATTAGTTATTGTTGTTTTACGGGATAGAACAGCGAGGACTTCTGCTATATTAACACAGATAAATTTATTTATCTAAATATTATTGAGATTGAATTAAAATTTAGAGGTCGACACCTAAATATGGAAAGTCTAATATTAGTAAAACAAAAAATAAAAAAAACCTAATAAATGTAATCGTGAAATAATATACGGAATCCAAAATCCAAAAAAGAATACGTTCTTTGAGCAATTACACACTCCATCAGGTAAAGAAAGAGAGAGTTTAGTGTATACCGATCATCTATTATCTGCTATCTATATGCCTATGCTCAACGAATGTTTCCTCTACCTTCACTTAGAATTGTTGATCTCCACCCCGTGGCTTAGTGACTGCTATTTTTAACTGTCACAGCGCTGATCTAGGTTTGAATTCCGGCTTTGTCAAGATTTGCAATTCTGGTCTGAGGGTTGGAACGGGTTTCACTCAGATTCGTGAGGCAGAACTGAGAAGAAAGGAAGGAAGTTTGTGTTCTACGTGACCTTTAATCTCACGATCATAGGCTACGGGTCCTCCTTTTTACGTGGATTCCTAACCACAGGACATGGCATTTCACTTTGAAAAGAACTGAGAAGAGGTGGGTTCTATGTCCGACGCACTGACAGTTCACGTCTCAGATCCGTAATATAAAATGGAAAAATTAACGTAGGAACTAACTGCACCTCCTCTGATCTAGAAATGGAGCAATTTCTCCACATTGAAGTAGGTTGCAGAATTGTATTATTTACGCCTGATCTCTTTCGCATTTCCCTTTTTTTAGCAACAGTTAGGCCAAGCTAAGTATACTTGGACATAGCTTCCAAGAGTATCAACAAGAAGTATCGTGAAGAATTAAAGCCTATTTTCATATATCATACTTATGTTAATTGCCACTATCTACATATAAAATTTCAGTTTGATCGCTGTAATAGATTCGTATATATTGACAACCGACTAAATATTTCGGATGGTCGCCATGTGGGATTTTTATATATGTAGGTCTTAGAGTTATGTACTGTTACATGAAGATTATTGTGTACGTGAAGTATTCAAACTTAAATCGCATGATTAGGACACAAGAGGTAAAAACGAGATTTTAAAACTTCGCACAGCTGCCATCTTAAGGTTATCGAAACAATTGAAATAAATTAGATGCCAGTGGATTAATATTTGTATAAGCATTTACTGTACCAAGTTTCACTGCACTCAGATGGTTAAATTGCGAGAAACGGCCATTTAAATATTTATACTTCGCGTCGCCGCCATGTTGGATTTGTGTTCACCAGGTTATTTAAAGTCCTATAGGTGAACATAAAAATGTCAGTTTGATTGCTGTAATAGATTCGTAGATACTCAGAACCGTCTAAATATATCGGATGATTGTCATGTTGGATTTTTACATGTTTAGGCCATAGAGTTACGTACCATTAAAGGAAAATTAAAGCGTAGGTTCATTATTCAAACTTTCACTTCGATCGCATGTTTACGACACAAGAAATAAAAACCTAATTTTAATATTTCGCTCAGCCGCCATCTTGAGTTTATGTAAACAATTGAACTAAGGATACCAGTACATTACAATGGGTATAAACATTTGCTGTACAAAGTTTCATTGCATTTGGATCATTAAATCGCGAGAAAAGTCTGTCTAAAACTTTCAACTTCGCTTGGCCGCCATGTTCGTTTTCCAGTTAACAGGTGTTTGAAAGTCTCACAGACGAACTTCCAGTAGTGCTCTTTATCTCCGTACAAAATGTCAGGGTGATATCAGTAATAGTTCCGGAGATATAGAATGCCGATGAAATATTTCGCTCAGCCGCCATCTTGAGGGTATGTAAACAATTGAAGAAAGTTAGATGTCTTTGCATTACAATGTGTATAAAAATATACTGTACTAAGTTTCATTGCGTTTGGTTGGTTAAATCGCGAGAAACATCTATTTAAAAGTCGTATCTTCGCTTGGCTGCCATGTTGGTTTTGTAGTTACCAGGTTTTCGGAGGACACATAGGTGAACTTCTAGTAGTACCCTTTATCTCCGTACAAAATTTCAGGGTGATATCGGCAATAGTTTCGGAGAGATTGAATGCTGGTGAGATATTTGGCACAGCCGACATGTTGGATTGGTTAGACGTAAAAAAATATATTGAAGGGCACAGTCGGGGTCGGCCAAACTGGTGCTATGATCATACCGACTTTCATTGAAATCGTTCCAGGCATTTAGAAGTTGTTCGGGGGGACATACACACACATCACACAGACACACACACACGGACAAAAGGTGATCTCATAAGCCTATTAGCCTACTTTCGATTTTTGCAAAAAATGAAAGTTGAATTATGAGATCTACACAGGGCCAAAAATTGTGTGTCTGTGTGTGTGTGTGAGAGAGAGAGTGTGTATGTGTGTGAGTGTGTGTGTACTCTGAATGTCTTTCCCCCTTATCAATTCGAACATGGTTAAACCGAATGGAACGAAATTTGGTACAGAGGTAGCACTGGCAAAGGGCACCTCAGTGTCATGTTTTATATTGCCGCCATCTTTACCAAACCTTAATGGCGGCCACTCAAATGATCAAAATCTAATAATGCATTACGACCAAACTAATCATGAGATCATTACCAAATTTCGTAACAACATACCATCATATGGGACGCGTCTTGTGCCCAAACTGCAAGATCATCATCCGTACCATTTCAGGATGGCGGCCGTGTGAATTATGCAAACTTTATAATCCATAACAAGGTGCCCACCAGTTCCGATTATCGAATCATGAATCGTTTTATCTGTTCTAAACGACGTGGCCGGTTTGAAATTAAAGGTTTATATTTTAATATTATAGTCTAGAAGTGACATGAAAAAGCTGAGTCGCCTCGGTTATTTGACAAGATGGCAGCTGATCTCTCGTTCTGACCTATATTTTACTGATTTCAGTATGTTGCATGCAATATAGCCTAGTGATAAAAATTATATGAACTTTATATGAAATGACCTCGGTTTGAAATATACACCAGTGAAGAAATAGTTTAGTCCAAGTCATTATTTGCTAGAACGTTCTATATAAATTGGTTCCTAACGCTTAATTATTAGTGTATGCACGATTGGCTGAGTGGTTAGGGTTTTCGTCTTCCATCAGGCTGGCCGTGGTTGATATCCTATCAGAGTTGAATTTTTTTGCTTGAATTTTTTAATATTTATTGTTCCTTGAGTACTGAGACGTTATAAAATAAAGCATCATATGGCACATTTTGCATTGGAAAATATATATTTAATTAAAACAACATTCTCCACCGAAGTGACATCTAATAGTAATTAGGTGAACTATGTACTGTATGAGCTAACCATAGCCTTCTAGATGCGAGCTGTGCTCTGTACCGGCCAGTTAGTGAACCGATGCCTACAGTATAATTGAAAAGTTGCTTATTTTTCCCAATAGAGCGCACACATCCCCAAGATTAGACGCAATTATCACGGCCAACGAGAATGACTGGCCCTGGTGCGTTTTCGTGACGTTAGCAATGTAGTTCTTTTGCACCACTTCCTGTAGTCTACTCTAAGTACAACCAGTAGACCATTAATCGTTGTAGTTGTTCTCAAGATAATACGTTTCAGGAGAATATACATAATACACATAACGAATGTTATCTTTCCCTGGCGGCTGCTTGTTAATTATGTTGAATTACTTGACGGTTACAAAGTGTTCAGGAAGGTTATGAAAAGCTATGAATGACGCCGGACAATGTGTGCATGTATAAGTCTTATAATTGAAAGATATACCGTACATAAATGTATCAAACGTTTTTATAATTGAAATATATTCACGAACATAATATTCTATGGTCTTCGTATTACTGCCGGTGTGGTACCTAGTCATCTTGTCAACATCATTGAACCTGTATACATGTTGGTATTCATTTATCACTTGTCTTCATAGAAGGTATTGATACAAGTCGTTAGTCGGTGGCGAGTGTATTCCGCAGATCTCTTCTATAAACGTATTAATTTATGTTCTGCCCCTTGAAACAACAATAAGTTAGTGATATCTATACTGTGCTGCAAGATTCTTTGATCTAATTATACTCATGTGCACATAATTTAACTCCCAACGAAGGTCACAGACTCTACAACTCAACTTACTGTAGCCTACTCGTTGCAGCTATTAAAGACACAACGAACCCTCGAATCCTAGTTCGCGTGGATTTTTGTAAGGAGTAACTTCAACAGGCGTAGTTTTGCAAACCTATACAGTATAATTTATCGTGTTTGAAAACACACGGAACATCTAAACTGCGTCCATTTTATGAAGATTGATATACAATATTGCATTTCTGCTGCTTATGAATTGCTCTCGACTTAAACGTACAAGCACCATCAAGCAGTACATTGCCTACGTCACAGAAGGGTTTAGTTTACGCGCGATGGCCTGTCTTTCTCGTTAGCCGTGCGCGATTACAAATTAGCTGTGTAATAGGTACCGGTATATTAAATATGTTTCTCCCAGTGATATGTTTAGAGCAACGAAGTTTCAATTATTGTAAGAAGACGGTGTTAATATACTGAATACCTACGTTGTTTGGAGTGTTTGCTGATGAAATTACAAAATGCTGGGGTAAATTATAAACTATGGTTTGAACGCCACTCCTCAAATCCAGTGTGCCAATTTGCACTTCGAATTGGAAGAAATTAGGAAGTGATAAAGACAAAGAGTTATAACTATACCCATACATTTAGGAGAAAGTAGGCTATATGTTCTTTCCTGAACATCTTGTTTTTTCATAAAATGAAAATAGGCTAAAAATCATGTTAGATGATAGGCTTTCAATTTAGGAATTTGATCAGGAATTTTAGGGTGCTCAGGTTTTCTTAATGCAACAACTACCAGCTCATCTGCTGTAGATTCAACACAGTTTGGCCTCAGGCGGAGGAAGTGAGGTGTGATTGCAGACGGATTAGGTTTGCAAAACTGTTGGACAAGGAACCTGGCAGAAATACATGGAAATGATTGGTCAGAAATTCCAAAGAGTAGACGGCTAAGATTCGTAGAACATTGAACCGCAGTAGTCAGGACACAGGAATGCGGCATGTCTTGTGACAGCGGTGTGTAAATTTAGGAAAAAGCGTACACCGTACTGGAATGGCATAGTGATGTCAGCTTGTAAATGTAAAAAGAAGGCTCACAAAAAATGGCTCCAAACAAGGAATCCGGCAGACAGAGAGCTGTATGTAGGAAAAGGAACAAAACCAAACAAATAATAGTAGAGTACAAAAGGAAATCATGGGAAGGTTTGGAGATAAATTAGAAACGAAAGGTTAAGCGGCAGGAAAGCTGTTTGGGAGTGTTAAAAAGAATCTTAACAAGTAGTTCCGTGAAGAACTATACAGCCTATTTTCATATATCCTGCTCATGTTAATTGCCTCTATCAACATACAAAATTTCAGTTTAATTGCTGTAACAGATTCGTAGATATTGAGAACCGTCCAAATATTTCAGATGGTCGCCAGGTTGGATTTTTATTTTTGTACTATTACATTAAGATTCTTGTGTACGTGTGGTATTCAAACTTCAATCGCATGATTAGAACACAAGAAGTGAAAACGAGATTTTAAAATTACGCACAACAGCCATCTTGTGATTATGCAAACAATTGAAATAAATTAGATGCCAGTATATCAACATTTCTATAAGCATTTAACGTGCAACGTTTCACGGCACTCGGATAGTTAATTCGCGAGAAACGTCCATTTAAATATTTATACTTCGCATCGCCGCCATGTTGGATTTGTGCTCACCAGGTTACTGAAAGTCCTATAGGTGAACATATGTTCATAGTCTCTATGAACATAAAAAAATCAGTTTGGTTGCTGTAAAAGATTCATAGATATTGAGAACCGTCTAAATATTTTGGAAGCTCGCCATTTAGGATTGTTATATGTATAGGCCACAGAGTTATGTACCATTCAAGGACAATTATTGCCTAGGTTCATTATTCAAACCTTCACTTCGATCGCATAATTCCGACACAAGAAATAAAAACTAAATTTTAAAATTTCGCTCAGCCGCCATCTTGAGGTTATGTAAACAATTGAATTAAATTAGAGGCAGTGCATCACAATCTGCAAAATCATTTACTGTACCACATTTCACTGCGCTCAGAGAGTTAAATCACGAGAAAAGTCTATTACAATATTTCAAATTCGCTTGGTCGCCATGTTCGTTTTGTACTTTACAGGTTTATGAAATATACATAGATAAACTTGTATCAGTACCCTTTATCACCGTACAAAATTGCAGGGTGATATCTGTAATAGTTTCGGAGATATAGAATGTCAGTGAAATATTTCGCACAGCCACCATTTTGAGGTTATGTAAACAATTGAACTAAATTAGACTCCAGTGCATTACAATGTGTATAAACATTTGCTGTACCAAGTTTCATTACGTTTGGATAGTTAAATCGCGAGAAAATTCTATTTAAAAGTCTCAAATTCGCTTGACCGCCATGTTGGTTTAGTCGTCACCAGGTTTTTGAAAGTCTCATAGGTGAACTTCTAGTAGTGCCCTTTATCACCGTACACAATTTCAGGGCGATATCCGTAAGAGTTTCGGAGATATTGAATGCTAGTGAAATATTTCGCACAGGTGCCATGTTGGATTGGTGAGACGTAACAAAATTTGAAGGGCACGGTCGAGGTCGCCGGGAATGGTGCTATGAACATACCGAGTTTCATTGAAAACGCTCCAGCCGTTTAGATTTTATTAGACACACACACACACACACACACACACACACACACACACACACACACACACACACACACGCACACGCACACACACACGGACAAAAGGTGATCTCATAAGCCTATTTTTCAAAATTGAAAATAGGCTAAAAATGGAGGAAGTAGAGAAATGAGCAGTGTTTTGGATTTATTTTATTTATCTATTTATCGTATGGCCTTTAGTGCCGGGAGTTTTCGGGGATATGTTAGGCTCGCCAGAGGCTGTAGCTGCTTCAAGCGGACACCCCTAGGGTGAGCTACAAGTTCCGTTCAATTTCAAGTAGTTCCAACTTTCCCTACCAGATATCAATGGTACCTAGTGGTGAACGTTGGAACTTTGATAGAGCGTTACAACGAAATCTAACCTAGAAATTTAGCTCCACACAAGTTTAGTCTGTGGAAGGATCTTTTACATGCCATAAATCTATGACATGGGACCACCAGCTTTACTTCCCCTTCGATGGAAGGCATACTGAAGGATTTTAATGCTCTTAAAAAATCCAACGACTTCGGCCGGGTTTGAACCCGCGATCTTGGGCACAGCAGTTCAGCATGCTACCAACTATGCCAGCGAAGTCTCTAGTGTTTTGGATAATTCTGGTAAACTCGGTGTAGATGCCAAGGAAGCACTTCTAAGATGGCAGTATTACTTCGAAAACTTGCTAAATGTAAAGGAGACTTTCTTGGTAATGTGACTATATTGACCGACCTTGCTGTGTTAAGGTATGAGCTAGGTGGATATTGGATTTCTCCCACATAAGCTGGAGGTAACAGATATGAATATGACAGTACCTGGAACAATAATTGACTGATCTACATGCGTGCCAAGGTTCATCAGTACCGGAGAGTTTACATTCGCGATATTATCTTGTTTGAGTAAATAAATCACTGGCGCAGAAGAGCAATCCAATCATGTCATAACGCCAGTAAGCTCCAAGCACCTGCTATATAGCTTACATTGTTAGAATGGAATTTCTAATAGCCTTTATATTCTACGACTCGATAATCGATCGATCTAATTTAGTTTAATGCTCTAGAGTTAGCCATTTACCATTTACAAATGCTGAGTGCTTTGTTAAAGCAGGCAATCTACATTCCATACGAGTGCTTGTGCTGGGTAATTTGGAAAACAAATGTCGCCACCTGGATTATAAGAGAGTAATCTCCATCTGTTTGTGCCGTACAGGATGCTGATACCGTCTCTTCATGCAATGTACAACGGTCTCTCACTTCACGCAGAGTGCGTGACCAAGTTTTCAATGTTGATTGAAAATGAATACATGAACAGACAATAGCACACTTTGTTGTTGTTGTTGTTGTTGTTTCATTTGAGGGGCTTGGACATCGTGGTTATTTAGCGCCGTGTACTTGGGTGTGAGTTAGGGTAGTATGCCTGCCTCTCACCCGGAGGCCCGGGACTCGATTTCAGGCTCCGTCAGGGATTTTAGAAACTGACATGACGGCTGGAATAGGGTTCACTCAGCCTCGTGAGGACAATTGAGTAGCTGGTTGGTTGGTTCCTCAGTTTAGGGGCTGCGACAACGCGGTCATGTAGCCCCATGTACTTTGGGAGTATGCAGAGTCTCTCTGATAACTGGTGATAATTGTGATGACTGTATTAGTGTGTGTATCTGTTTTTAATTCAAGTAAGGACTGCAGATATTCAATTTTTCAAAGTAGTTCCTACTTTTGCCGCCAAACGCCACCGTCAACGACTACTAGTTCAGAATTTGGTTGCTAGATGCCACCACAGTCGGCTCCTGGCGACGAACGTAGGAAACTAAGAACGTTAGTCAAATGTTTAACCTATAAACAATTTAGCTTCACACAGGTGTAATTAGTGGAATGTTCTTTAACATGCCATAAATCTATGACATGGGACCGCCGGCTTTACTTCCCCTCCGAAGGAAGGCATGCTGAGGGATTTTTATCGTTCTTAAAAATCCGACGACTTCGGCCGGCTTTGAACCCGCGATCGTGGGCATAGAAAAATTGAGTAGCTGTTTGACAGTGAGGCAGCACCCATGTCACGGATACAAAGATTTTGGCCTTGGGGACCCAACGCGCCGACCACGCATCACTCCATAATCTGCAGACCAAATGGCTGGGCAGCGGTCGCTTGGCAGGCCTAGGCCCTTCATCGGCTGCAGTGCCAAGTGATAAACGTAGAAAGGCTGGGACGAGGGCCAATTAAGGTGGGAAAGTGAAAGACTCTCTAGGCCTCGGGGACCTTAATACCTTCGGGGTCAGAAGAGAACAATACTAGACCAAGGGTAGTCGACAGAATAGACGATAGAGAGCCATCCGGCACAAGTAGAAGCAATGCCGGACTCAACTGGGATTCCGTGATCACCAACCCACGTCCCACTAGTCGTGAGCTCCTGGGGGGAATTATACAAAGATAATGCAACAATTGTGATAGTGAATGTTTAAAAGCGTTATGTGATAAGAAGGATTTGATAATCCATAATTAAAATACTTCGAATGGCAATTCAGATTATACATTTTTCTCTTTCAAAAGTCCGCCTCGTTGCGTAGTGGATATCCTTCTTGGCTGTCACCGAGAAGGCCCTGGGTCGTTTCCCGGTTCTGAAAAGGAATTTATTTCTAGTCTGAGGCCTGGAACTAGGTGCACTAAGCCTCGTGAGAAAGATCTGAGAAGAGGCGGGTTTGATTCCTACCTCAGCCATCCTGGAAGTGGTTTTCTGTGGTTTCCCACTTTTACTCCAGGCAAATGCTGGGATAGCACCTAACTTTAGGCCACGGCTGCTTCCTACCCAACTCCTACCTCAATTAAAAATACACACACTAGTACAGACATCACAGTGACACAGGTTACCAGACAAATTATTTACATATACAAGTACACGGGGCTACATTACCACCATATCGCAAAGCCCCCCCCCCCCCAACAACAGGCGAGGAGGTCCACAGAAACAAAAGTATTTGTTCTCTATTTATTTAAATTATTTTTGTGTGTCCATGATCAGAAAAGAATTTTCAAAGTTCAAAGCATGGCACCAGCGTTTTGCATCGGAGCTGGTCGAAAAACACGCGATTTAATCATCCGAGCGCAGTGAAACTTGCTACGGTAAATGATCATATACAATGAAATTTTATATACTGACATCCCCAAAAAATTAAATTTTAATTTCTTGTGTCCTAATCATGCGATCAAAGTAAACATTTGAATAATGAATCTACGCAATAATCTTCATCTAATGGTACACAACTCCATGGCCTACATACATTACAATCCTACATGGCGACCATCCGAATTATTTAGACAGTTCTCGATATTTACGAAACTATTACAGCAATGAAACTGAAATTTTGTATGTTGATAGAGGCAATTAACATAAGTTTACCTATGGAACATTCAATAACCTGGTGAGCACAAAACCAACATGGCGGCGACTCGAAATTTAAATGTTAAAATCTATTTTGCTCACAAATTTTCATCCGAGCGCTGTGAAACTTGGCACGGTATATCTTCATGCAAGCCTTAATATACCGACGTCTAATTCAATGGTATTTTATGAGAACTTAACAAGTAGTTCCGTGAAGAACTATACAGCCTATTTTCATATATCCTACTTATGTTAATTGCCACTCAACATACAAAATTTCAGTTTGATTGCTGTAATAGATTCGTAGATATTGAGAACCGACTAAATATTTCGGATCGTCGCCATGTTGGTTTTTTATATATGTAGGTCTTAGAGTAATGTACTGTTACGTGAAGATTGGTGTGTACGTGTAGTATTCAAACTTCAATCGCATGATTAGGACACAAGAAGTAAAAACGAGATTTTAAAATTTCGCACAGCTGCCAACTTGTGGTTATGGAAATAAATTAGATGCCAGTGGATTAACAATATTGCATAAGGATTTACTGTACCAAGTCTCACTGCACTCGGATGCTTAAATTGCGAGAAACGTCCATGTGAATATTTATACTTCGCGTCGCCGCCATGTTGGATTTGTGATCACCGGGTTATTGAAAGTCCTATAGGTGAACTTATGTTCATAGCCCCTATGAACATTAAAGCATGCAGTTTGATTGCTGTAATAGATTCGTAGATATTGAGAACCGTCTAAATATTTCGGATGGTCGCCATGTTGGATTGTTAAATGTATAGGCCATAGAGTCATGTATCATTAAAGATTTTTTTTTGCGTAGGTTCATTATTCAAACTTTCACTTCGATCGCATGTTTAGGACTCAAGAAATAAAAACTTAATTTTAAAATTCGCACAGCCGCCATCTTGAGGTTAAGTAAACAATTGAACTAAATTAGATACCAGTGCATTACAATGTATATAAACATTTGCTGTACCAAGTTTCATTGCGTTTGGCTGGTTAAATCGCGAGAAACGTATATTTAAAAGTCGCAACTTCGCTTGGCCGCCATGTTGGTTTTGTAGTTACCAGGTTTTCAAAAGTCACATAGGTGAACGTCGGTAATAATTTCGGATATATTGAATGCTGTTCAAATATTTCGCACAGCCGCTATGTTGGATTGGTGAGACGTAACAAAATTTGAAGGGCACGGTTGGGGTCGTCCGAAATAGTGCTATGAGACACACACACATGCGCACACTCACACAGACACACGGCCAAAAGGTGATCACATAAGCCTATTTTTTCATAAATGAAAATATGCTATAAATCGTGGCTGTGCAATTTTTAAAAAAAATCTCGTTTTCATTTCCCGTGTCCTAAGTAAGACTAGTAGGATATATGAAAAGAGACGAACTACTTGTTTTATTAATATTCATCATCATCTTCCTAGCATTAATCCCGCTTTATTGCAGGGTCTGCTTTTCTGCACTTTTTCTTCCATACTGCTCGATCTTGAGCGTCTCTAGTTGTGGCATTCACTAGTTGCATGTCCTCCCGCATAGTATCCAGCCAGCGCTTTCTCGGTCGCCCTCGTGGTCGTCGGCCTTCTGGACTGATGTCAAGTGCAGTTCTCGCGACTGAAGAGTGATTACTATGCAGTACATGGCCATACCAACGCAGACGGCTCTCCCGCATTTTTTCATGGATTGGAGCCACACCAAATGTAGCTCGAACATTGTCATTCCTGATGTGGTCCAGTCTAGTAAGTCCCTGTGTCCAGCGAATCATCTTCATCTCCATGACATGTAGTTGTTGTTCATGTCTCTTCGTTACTGGCCAGCATTCAGTACCATAGAGTGCTACTGGTCGAACGATGGTTCGACTTCAGATATAGTGGCACATTCCGGTCAAAAAGGACTCCAGTAACTTGGCGCCATTTCAGCCATGCAGCGTTGACTCTGTTTCGGACATCTGGGAGTGTTCGGCCATCTGAACAGATTAACGTACCCAAGTATTTGAATGCAGATGATTTTCGGAGTTCAGTGCCATCAATGTGAATAGATCCTTCACTTGGTACTCCACACTCCATATACTCTGTCTTCCCAATATTAAGTCGTAGGCCATGGGTGTCTAGTGCAGTTTTCCAACATTGAACATATTGTTCCAATTCTTGGTGAGACTTGCAGGCTACAATGATATCGTCAGCATAGAGCAAGGTCCAGGGATGTGGTTGCAGTAGTTCGGCTGCGATGGTGTCAAGACAGATGATGAACAGGAGCGGGGACAAAGCTGACCCCTGATGAACACCAACTCGGATGGGAAAAGTTGCGGAGTTTCCTGAAGCACATCGGAAATAGCTGGTGACATTCCGATAAAGAAGCTGAACCCATTGAACATATGCTTCTGGTACCCCATGCTGTCGTAGATCACGAGGTACCCTGTCGAAGGCCTTTTCAAGATCCAAGAAGGCTGTATGGAGTGGTTTCCTCTTTTCTAGGTGCCTTTCCATCAAAAGACAAGCGGCGTGAATAGCATCGATTGTCCCTGTACCTTTCATAAAACCACACTGGTTTGAGGCAATCTTGATTATGTCACGAAGGCGTGTATCCACGATACGCTCAAATATCTTCATAGTGTGGCAAAGCAGGCGAATCGGTCGATAATTTGAGCAGTTGTGCACATCTCCTTTACCTTTCCATATTGGTATTGTTACACTGCTGAGCCAAGTAAGTGGAGCTTCGTTTTCATTGATGATCTTGTTGAAGAGATCTGCTAGAAACTGAGCTGCTTGTGATCCAAGCATCTTCCACACCTCCGATGGGAGATCATCCGGTCCAGTTGCCTTTCCATTTTTCATTTTCTTCATAGCGGTCTCCACTTCGGCAACCGAGATGGCTGGTACTGGACCAAGTACAGGATCCACAGCTGGTAGTGGCGGATGCGGAAATTCTTCGTTGCTAATATTTTCGAAGTGCTGTTTCCATCGGTTAAGGATCTCATTAGGTTTCCGTAGAGGTTGTTGATTTTCATTCTTAATGATCATAACATGTCCAACATCTTGAGTGGAACGATGGCGATTCTTCGCTAGTCTGTAGATATTATTTGCTCCTTCTGGTGTGTTGAGCTCTTCGTACATGCTCTTGTAATGGTCTGCTTTAGCCTTTGCCACTTCCTGTTTTGCCACCGACTTCAATCTTGTACACACATCAAAAAAAGTTTTGCATCACCTCGGTTCCCAGATCTCCGGCATATAGACGTTGACTGTGTATATTGTATCCAAGATACAGTCCCTTTGACTGTTCATAGATGTAACTAAAACTGCTCAAAGATGTAAACAACCATGCATGAGCAGGGCCTATTAGACGGAGGGGGTACGACAGCCGATCAGTTCCAGTCATTCCACCAGGACGAAGGTACGCTGCTCATGTTGTCTGTAGTTCTACCATGCCTAGAAGGTCAATACCGCAGTTCGATCGCGTCCGCATTGTTACTTTGTGTCAAGAAGGGCTCTCAACAAGGGAAGTTTCCAGGCGTCTCAGAGTGAACCAAAGCGATGTTGTTCGGACATGGAGGAGGTACAGAGATACAGGAACTGTCGATGACAGGCCTCGCTCAGGCCGCCCAAGGGCTACTACTGTAGTGGATGACCGCTACTTACGGATTGCCGCTCGGAGGAACCCTGACAGCAATGCCACCATGTTGAATAATGCGTTTCGTTCAGCCACAGGACGTCGTGTTTCAACTCAAACTGTGCGCAATAGGCTGCATGATGCGCAACTTCACTCCCGACGTCCATGGCGAGGTCCAGCTTTGCAACCCCGACACCATGCAGCGCGGTACAGATGGGCCCAACAACATGCTGAATGGACCCCACGGAATTGGCATCACGTTCTCTTCACCGATGAGTGTCGCATATGCCTTCAACCAGACAATCGTCGGAGACGTGTTTGGAGGCACCCTGGTCAGGCTGAACGTCTTAGACACACTGTCCAGCGAGTGCAGCAAGGTGGTGGTTCCCTGATGTTTTGGGGTGGCATTATGTGGGGCCGACGTACGCCACTGGTGGTCATGGAAGGCTCCGAAACGGCTTTACGATACCTGAATGACATCCTCCGACCCATAGTGCAACCATATCGGCAGAATATTGGAGAGGCATTTGTCTTCATGGACGACAATTCTCGACCTCATCGTGCACATCTTGTGAATGCGTTCCTTCAAGATAACGACATCGCTCGACTACAGTGGCCAGCATGTTCGCCAGACATGAACCCTATCGAACATGCCTGGGATATGTTGAAAAGGGCTGTTTATGGACGTCTTGACCCACCAACCACTCTGAGAGATTTACGCCGAATTGTCGTTGAGGAGTGGGACAATTTGGACCAACAGTGTCTTGATGAACTTGTGGATAGTATGCCACGGCGAATACAGGCATGCATCAATGCAAGAGGACGTGCTACTGGGTATTAGAGGTAGTGGTGTGTACTGCAATCTGGACCACAAATGCTGAAAGTCTAGCTGTATGATGGTACAACATGCAATGTGTGGGTCTCATGAGCAATAAAACGAGCTGAAATGTTGTTTGTGTTGATCTCTATTCCCTTTGTATTTAACGGTTCCGGAACTCTTGGAACCGAGGTGATGCAAAACTTTTTTTGATGTGTGTATAATGCTGACGATCAAGATCCAGTCTCGATTGGAGCCAGGTCTTATACGCTAACATCTTCATCCTGATGGCATCTTGGACATGAGAATTCCACCACCATATCTCTTTATTGATAAAACTGCGTCCAGGTTTTGATTTACCCATGATGTCAGTAGCACAAGTCGTAATATGTGTGGAGGCCTTTGCCCAAATTTCATCAACGTGTTGACCTTGTTCTGGCATAGATAAAGAACCTATAGATGTTTTCAGCTGGATGTGATGTTGTTTTAATTTCCACCATTTAATTCGTTCCGATGTAGATTTAAGACTTTTCTTGCCGAGATCAAGGCGAATCCTAAAATTGAGGAGAAGCAGATGATGTTGGGGTGCAATAATGTCTGATGGTATGACTTTTACATCAGTGTCAAACTTCAGATCACTCCTTCGTACCAGCCAATAATCAATCTGCGTATTTCTTCCACCACTACTGTAGGTAATGAGGTGCGATGGTCGCTTTTTGTAGAAGGTGTTAGTCACAGCTAAGTCTAAGGCCTCAGCAAATTCCAGGATTCTGTTTCCATCCTCATTTCGCTCTCCAAAGCCTTGTCCACCATGTACTCTCTCGAAACCATTTCTATTCCCTCCAACGTGGCCATTTAAGTCACAACCAATGAACAGGAGTTCTTCTTCAACAAACTGTAGGTAAGTTTCGAGGTTGTTCCAAAATTCATCCTTCTCATCATCCGTGCACCCAGTTTGTGGAGCAACTTGTTTTATTAATATTAAACGCTATATATTTGAACACTGACGAAGATATTGTATATTGAAACATGTGTGTTGAAATATTAATAAACTACAAATTTTATTATTGACAAGGCGGATTATATAACACAATTATTTAACAATAGTCAATATGGATCAACATTTACCAAACCAAAATGGCAAACATATACGCATTTTATCCATACTTTATAGTTATTTTGAGTGGTTTAGACTTGATCATAGAAAACATTTCTCTATAGTACAGTCAGATGCTATGTAAAATGTAATAGGGCTTATTACATCAATATCTATGGATATTATTTGTGAATGCCAGTTGTTGTTGACGCACATTACAGGAACCTGATTAATTACTGCACGTGGCAGATAATTTCTGAGAATGGTTTCATTAGCCCCGCCCTTCTGGTTCACACCTGAATTATTTTTCATGTATCCTGCTCGATTTAAATTCTAACTTGTCACTTTTCCCGGGGCTAGTGATTAGTAATGTGGGACATTTCAATTTGCATAGCTACAGACTCCTCCATTCACTCGGATGATTGATGTCGTGACATCACCCAGATGTCCAACTATGAATTACATAGGAAATCGATTTTCCGACGCGCGTCATAGAGATGAAGTATATAAATGTAGGCTATTTTATTTTAATTATTTGACAGTGAAGAAACGTTAGTAGTTCATAGCCACAAGCAGAAGTAGGAAAGGTTCACTCTTAGCCCAGGCAACGAAGCGAAAATAAAATAAAAAAAAATCCGAAAGTTTTTAAATTTGGTGATAATGTTTATTAGGGCTTACTCCTGAACTTGTCAAAAGTCCTGACCAATTAAAGGTCCGCAATCGCCGCCATCTTGGAAAAAGGATGCACTTTTATGGTTTTTGGACTGTAACTCTTTATTTATTAACTTTATCGAAAACATTGTATCGATCAAAATTGGAGAACATTCAATTCTTTACAACAAAGATTCAATTCATTTTTTTCATAAAACTAATATTTTCCGTGTGAATGGACGACAAACTTGATGCAGATCGGGGAATCGCTCTCACTGTTGGCTTCAGCAGCAAAATATGAATTCAAAGGCGCATAACGGTCCATATAAATCTCTGTGGGAATTCTGCAAACAGAAATTGATATTCGTTACGTAAAATTCAATCATAGTTTTTCTTTTTTTCTTTTACCACATTTTTTTCATTTACTCACTTTATTATTACGTTTGAGTGCGTCGTTTTTTTGCAGTCTGACTGGTACTGGGGCTATTATCGTAGACTACATCAGCATAATCCGATAAATCAATGCTTCCCGCATAGGAAGATCGTCTCGAGCTTTTGGTTGACACTGCCCTTTCTTCATTCGCATTATCGACTTCGTCTCCGTCTTCATTTTCTTCATCGACTATTTTCGATCCATTGAAGCAGTCTCCATGACAATTATTGCATACCGTTGTACAATTAATACTTGCTTTTCTACACCCACACAACCCTGCACAGCCAGTTGTACATTTGCAAAAAATCAGATTTAATAAATCCTCGGGTGCAATGGAGTCCAGTGTTGTAATCGGACTGAAGTATCCTTGGACTCGTTTCCAACCCCATAATTTAGGGGGTAATTCATTTCCCAGCCATTTTTGCACTTGATTGTACACTCCCAAAGAATTTTGCCTGGATGCTCCTTCTGTTGGTGGTAGTGAGGCAATGTTGGGCTTTATTTTCGTCACAGATTTCGTGAAACAATGATATCGATGTTTATTCAAAGAATTGTCTGTAGAACGTGCACCGTAGATTGCAAGGAAAAAACGTTCTCCAGCTTCAGCGATAACGTCGTGTGAAGAATCACGGTTGTTGAAACTTGCAGCGATATCATGTAACTCTTTACTTTTGTTAAATAACTTAACGCACCTAACTTTTCCTTTGTTGAAAATCGCTGAATTAGTGTCGCAGCCAATAAAGGCATGCAAGAAAAGAATGTTGTTCGCAAGTCCTGATGATTGTTACAGATGTGATGATTACACTCTTCTCGCGATTTTTCCCTTTCCCGGTTTGACAAAAAAGATTTTTTTTCCGATGGAGCCAATGCAACCAGAAAAACTAAAAGATCAACATCTTAGCCAATAATAGCCACGTTACTTTTTGATGAAAATAATTGGTTTGCAGTGTTCACGATCAAAAATTCTGCATCATCTGTGCTCTGTCGACAATATATTCCCTGATCGTTTAGCTTGGTTGATAGCATGTCAATTAACCTGCTTTTGTTCGAGGCAATTCTCCGATCTGCTTCAAGTTCGTCGTCCATTTACTCGGTAAATGTTGGTTTTATGAAAGAACTGAATTGAACCTTTTTTTTTGGAGGGAATTAAATGTTCTCAAAATTTGATCACCACAACTATTTCGATAAAGTTAATAAATAAAGAGTTATAGACTAAAAACCATAAAAGTGCACCCTTTTTCCAACATGGCGGCGATTGCGGACCTTTAATTGGTCAGGACCTTTGACGGGTTCAATAGTAAGCTCTAATAAACATTTTCACCAAATTTCAAAACTTTCGTATTTATTATTTTTATTTGCTGAAATTCGGCCTTCGTTGCCTGGGCTATCTTTTCAGTCGGTCAACACGATTATTCGCAAAAGAGATGGGTCATTCCCTAATCCTGATAAAAAAAATGTACATGAGACTAATAAATACTTTCGTTTACAAAGGCAACATGGGATTTTTGCCATCTCTTGATGAATGCAGTACATTTGCATTTGCATGTTGGCACATGCTAGAGTAAAATGTGACTTTTCACCGACGTCTCAGTCTCACTCAAAGCTGTGATTATGTGGTAGCTACTGAGAAATGGGTGGTGCTTAGTAATGGCATTCAGGGCACAGTCAGTGGCTGTGGATGCTGTGAAATCTTCTACTTATAGGGTTATTAGTACTTCTGTACTGACTCAGTGAGGAAAGCAATGGCAAACTACCTCAATTCTCTTCTTGCCTAGTACGCCTCAATATAGCGCTGTATAGAGGTAATTTCTAAAGAGAATAATCCAGGAAATTTGATAATTAAAGGTGAAGCAGTTCAAAGAGTTCAGAAATGCCGATATTTAGGAACCATAGTTAATGATACGAATGATTGCTCTCAAGAAATTAAGGCAAGGATAGGACAAGCCAGAAGTGCATTCAATCAAATGAGAAATGTATTGTGCAGTAGAGACCTTAGTATAAAATTTAAACTAAGGTTGCTAAAATGTTATGTGTTCTCGGTACTCTTCTACGGCATGGAAGTTTGGACACTCAAACAGGATATGATTAACAGACTAGAGGCGTTTGAGATGTGGACATATCGAAGGATCTTACGAGTAATCTGGATGGATATAGATATTGCGTAGGATAGGTAAAGATAAGGAGATAAGGAGAAAAGGTGACAGAGTGAACCTTTTGTGGTGTTTGAAGTCTGTCTGTTAGGTAGTCAGCCCGAAGGCTGGTTGGATCCTCAAAAAGCACCACACCTCCTCACACCTAAGGACCGCAAGCCTCAGGATCTATGAACTATGTCACTTAATTTATTTAATAGCGTTGTTTTGGCTGCATGATCTGACCTCACACAAAACCAAGATGTTCACAACACATTTTCAAAAAACTTAAAACTTTAACAGTACCGTAGGAATTTACAATACTTGGGTCATATAATGAGAGAAGACAGGTATCGTCTTCAACAAGAAATTATTCGAGGGAAGGTTGAGGGCAGAAGGAGTCGAGGAGGAAGAAGGATCTCTTGGTTGCACAACCTAAAAAAATGGTTCAAGAGCCGTTCCAGTAAACTTTCCAGTGCTGCTAGATCCAGAAACCGGATTGCAGTGATGATCACCAACGTCCATAGAGGAGACGGCAGATAAAGAGGAAGAAGAGGTTTTTGTCGGTATCTACTGCACCCTTCAATAAAGCATGGTTTACTCAAGATTCATCTACGGGGTCGTGTTCAGTCCTCACTGCGTTACACAGCAAAGTTCGCTTAAAAACAACATGCTCTAATGAATAGGTCCATGACAGAGGCTATACTAGAACGAAAATGAATAACAAGTAGAATAAAAGAAATTTAATGACTGAAAATTATGTGCATAATAATAATAATAAATAAAAAGAAATCCTCCCTGACTTTCACCCCCTTAAGAAATACATATATTACTGAGCGGTAAGACTCGCTCCACCAACAAACAATGTGAATACAGCTTCACACAAAATGATTAATCAAAACTTAAACTTTGAGCGGTAAGAACTCGCTCGTCACAACATATGGATGCAAGTCCATTTTTCCTGGTCAAGAAGTTATATAATGCGTGGTGTACTGCTCGTTAATAAGAAAATGAGTACTGATGCGAGTCCGTTTACAACTGAAACAGTCATGTTGCTCACGGAGTTGCATCTTTTAAATCACACTACGGCTATGGGACCCACCATTAATTAACACACTATAATTACTATTGACACATGCAAGATCTAATAATACAAAAATATGAAGAATCTCCCTGAGATTCTAGCTGGTGCCAGAGCACACGAAATGAAAAGCATGCCAAAAATAGGCCAAAACGCTCTCATCACAAATTGGGAACATAGCCTCGCACCTCCTAATGCCACACGGGGTCATTGAACGCGTAAAATAAACACACAAGAATTTAAAGCAACAGCAACAAAATACAAGCCTAACGGCTGAAAACTATGTTTACATTTTTATAAAACGCCAGACAAACAGGAGTTTCGGGAGCTACCTTACACTATGGACGACACCCATTTAATCAATCAAATACACATTATAACCGATCAGGTTTTGTGAATTTTAAACAACGTCTTAAATTGAAGTACAGGACCCAGGCCTGTTACTAATGACAAGTCGCGTTATCTGATTTGAGCGCGCCCCTCTTGTATCAGTCATCGCTGCCTCACTATCTCTCTCAGTCCTTCAAGCTAGGTGCAAGTTCCATCTGGAAACGCCAACATATCTCACTCATCCGCTTGGATGGCAAGAAAACACAAAATAAACCTCGAGTCCAGCCTCGCGAGGTTATGAACTGGAAGATGTGGAGCAAGTCAGAATAATCACAATGATATATTCTCGCTAACACATCATAAAATCACACAACGCACCATAAAGCTTGGACTGACTCACTCATAAACATACCACTGGGTCGGCTCAAAACAGATCAACCAATATTGCGTCCATAGACACATTAAAAAAAATACACAACAAAAACTCGTGTGCAAAGTGCCATCCTGTTCAGATCTGCTGGAAAAGCAACTAACAAAATAATCCTGATCCGTCATAAATTCTGCTCACAAATAATCTTTACCCTCCAAATTCTATTTTTAATCTCAAAATTAATTCAGTTCCATTTTTGTTATAAGGCATACCTCCGAATTATAATGCTTGACCGCGATTTACGCAAGCGAATGCGAGCACGAGCTGCGCGTCGCCCCGTATAGTTGAACCAAACACAAATCACAATATTTACAAATTACAAAGCGCTCGGCTTGTCCCATACTTAATGTGTCAGTAAACAAGAACTAAGAATCTACATTACCAAACAAGCAAACAAATATCTACAAAAATATGTCCTATAATACTGTAAGGTACCTGTGAGGGTGGCCTTGTAACGTGTTTTTCGAGGGGTTTTTATGCCACTGGCATAAGTCAGTAGGAAGCCATTCCATATTTATTTACTCGGCAAATTGTTCAGCCAAGAGAAATTTTCATGTTAACTTATTATTATTATTATTAACTTATTATTATTATTAACTTATTATTATTAACTTATTATTATTATTAATTGATTTTTTGGAGCATTTTCTTATAAAATTATAAGCATACAGATAGGTTTTCTATGTCTTAGAAAACACTATCAAGCAAATTATTACGAACGACATTATCATAGAAAATTATATGATTACGGAATTTTACGGAGTTTCGTCAGTTAGGGTATATTGAGAGACATGACTCACTGGGAATTCTGATACAGGCTTATGCTTGTCAAGTAGTATGACGCAAGGCTGGGTCACATCGTCAAGAAAAGGCGGATGTATGGAACGGCAAACGACTTCACCCTCCCGCCGAGTGTAATGAGCCAGAAGAGGGAGTAGCGCGTGAGGGGTCAGCCAATCAGTGGAGACCACGTAAGCTGGAAGTCAGCTGAAGAGTGGGGATGCGGCGGGTGCATATATGGTTGGCACGCCGTGGAAACGAGAACTATCGTTATAAAATTTAACCAGTATGGTTGCACGAGTGAGTGGCTCCGATGTTCAGTGGAGTTAGCGACTATCTTTGTGAAACTTAACCGTTGTGGTTGTACGTGTTGGTTCCGATGTGCGGACCATAAATCTTCATATCTACAAATATATCATCAACAACGAAGAAGATGACGACGTCCAGGAGGCTAGGGGAAGCTCACTTCAACATCCAGTACGAGGGAAATGCTACGGCAATTTCCAGTGGTAAGCGCGAATGACACATAAC
The DNA here is from genome assembly GCA_946902985.2 of Meconema thalassinum. Taxonomy (NCBI): domain Eukaryota; kingdom Metazoa; phylum Arthropoda; class Insecta; order Orthoptera; family Tettigoniidae; genus Meconema; species Meconema thalassinum. Next base: position 411,138,015 of record OX336391.1, on the reverse strand, counting down.
TACGCAATCTCTCGTCTTTCTTTGTTTCATATTCAGTGATTCAGTAAATTCATAGCTTGGGAAATAAGAGTAAAATCAGTAATTTATCCGACTCCGTTTTCACGTAATTTTCTAGCGGTAATATTTAAATCGCAACGCTCCAATTTAAATTCAAACTTATTATTATTATTATTAATTTTGCTATACTTGTTTTTTATACAATACATTCATTTCTTTTAACCATGCAATCTTTGTTTTCAGTAGGTAGCATTAGGTATAGACCAATTCCTTCTCCTGATACAATTGTTTGTTGGGTTAATGATCCAATCATACCACGATCTGAGAGTAAAGATTCTTGAAGGTGTTCTACCAGAGCTAGGTGTTGTTAAATACAAAATTAGATTTCAACATAGCGTTGAGGTCTTGGCGCCCATTAAAACAACATATCTTAATAGAAAACATTACATTTGTCACGCAAAAGTGAGGGCAAGTGAAAACCATTTCAATTGTCGCTACCAACTTGGGGCTGAAAACCTAATAACATTTGTGGAAGGAGAAGGGTATATATTTCTGTGCCTGTATTTTGGGGGGTTTTCATTTATCGGTGTGTATCAGCATGGGTAGTGTTGCGGAAGAGATGAAGTTGCGTAGTGGTCACCAGTTGGATAGTGAAGATACGAGCAGTATGGCTAGTCTTGGAAATGAAAGCAGTACAGGGATGTCGGAGGTAAATCCCGATGCTGAGGGGGGTAATCAAAACAGTCAAGCAGGGTTAGAGAGTTTGCTTCTCCAATTTATGCAACAAAACAAAATTAGTACTGATGCTTTAAACGCTAAACTTGAACAAAATAGTAGGGAAAATAAAGAGAGTACTGAAACTTTAAACGCTAAACTTGAACAAAACAATGCTAAACTCGAACAAAATAACGCTAAATTGGAACAAAATAGTAGGGAATATAAAGAGAGTAATAGGGAGCTGAGTGATAGTTTAAATGAGAAATTGGAACAGAGCAGTAAGGAAGTGAGCAATAAATTAAATGAGAAATTTGAAGAGAACAATCTAAAATTAGATAAGAAATTTGAGCAGATTAGAGGAGAAATCAGAGGGGTGATGGAAGAGAAGGCTAAAGAAATTGTAGCAGATGTAGACAGAAAGTTAGGAAAAGTACAGGAGGAGTTGGAAATTAGAATCAGTACACAGGCTGAAAATTTAAAAGAACTAGTGCAACTTGAAACACAGCAGGTCAAAAAGCAATTGGGGGAGAAATTGATAAGATTCAGGTAGCAACAAAAGAGGTTAAAGAACAGCTGGGGGGCAGAATTGATAAAGTACATGCAGAAATAATCACTGAAGTTAATACTTTAAGGGAGAGGAATAAGGAAAGCATTAATGAGATTAGTGAGAAACAAGCTCAGTTAATTGGTAAAGTTGAAGCATCGGAAGGGAGCATTAGGTTAACTGTAACTAATATCGAAAGAAAAGCTGAGGAGAAAATTGCTGAATTAGAACAGAAGTTGAAAGCTAGAATTAGGCAGGAAAATAGCCAGAGTAGGCCAGTTTATGTGAATAGCACATACAGGGAAATAGAACTAGGCAAATTTAGTAATCGGCAGGGTTGTCCAATGGAGTTCATGAATGCTATAGAAAATAAATTCGGGGAGAGGTTGGAAGATGGTAGTGTTGAGTGGTGCCAGGTAGTTGAAATTTTAGAGCAAGCGTTTGTAGGGGAGACAAGAAACTGGTTTGCTGTCTAGAGAGACAATTTTGAGAATATTACAGATTTCAAAGTTAAATTTTGTGAGAAATTTTGGAATGAGGTCATTCAGTCTCAGCATCGTGAGGGAATTGTGTGTGGGAAATATAACCCGAGAGGCAACTACACTATGACCGAGTACTTTTTACTACAGGTATTAAGGTGCAAATATCTAGATGGTTTGAAGGAGGAGAGTGATGTAGTCAGGCTATTACTAAGACATTTTCCATACAGAATCAAAGAAGCTGCCTGTATCCAAAATGTTAAATCTATCTCACAAGTGGAGAATTTATTGAGTACATTCGATGCTCTGGGAAGAGGCGGTTACGAGGAGAACTTCGGTAGGAACCAGGGTAACAATAATAACAGGCCTAATGAGAATAGGAACCAGGAAGTTCAAGGGAACAGTGGCGAAGGGGCCAGCGTTCAAAATAGGGGGAACCAAAATAGTAATAATAATAATCAGCATAACCAGTACAGAGGAAATGGGTATGGTACGAACTACCAAGGTAGAAATAATGATTTCAGGGGAAATCAAGGCCGAAATAATGATTATAGGGGTACCCAAGGGCGGTATAATAATAATAATAATAATAATTATAACCAGAACAGGGGTCAAGGAGGGACTCAGCCCAATGGTAATAACGGACAGAGAGATACCGTTAACACAACCCAGAACAACCAGACCAGTGCAGTAGTCAGTAGTACTACACCAAGCGGTAGCAATACTTTAAATACGAACCAGGCTGCGATGTAAGGTCAGAATCTCAGTCTGTAACATGCCCTGTCCATACACTTATACAGGAACCCTATGACCTAAATGTAAGAAATGAATTATTACGTGAACTAAATGATGAAGGTATTATTCAGGAAGTGGCTAGTAAGAGCCCCATAGTTAAATTTAACGTGTCCGAGGCGTACACAGATGTTTTAATTGATAGTGGTTGTATGAAGAGTTGCATAAGTAGGGCATTTTATGATAAAATGAAAGGAACTGGAGTAAATTTCGAGGAGATGCCAATTAAAAGCACTTTTGTTATCACAGCTGTTGGGTAGAGGTCTAAAGTAATTTCTAAGCAAGTTTTAGTAGACATTAAAATTAATAATCATGTAGAAAAGCAGATTTGTCTTGTAATTCCAAATTTAGTATTCAGTGTTATCTTGGGTTCAGAGTGGCTAAGTAGAGTGTCTGGTAAGTTATGTTATGATGTAGGGAGTTTGAAATTTAAATGGGGAGATTCTGAAGTAGAAGTAGCGTTCAATGACCATATTCAGAGGAGTAGTGTTGTAGGTGTGATTTGTACGTTAAATGAGATATCGCCAGCCGTAGAGCGGGGTTCTCCATGTTTTGTGGGCAGTGTGATTACGAACGGTAGTCTAGAGCAGGGGTCTCCAAACTTTCCAGCCTTAGGGCCATGCTGATTACTCCAGTAAGTTCCGAGGGCCAAAACCATATTATCATTGTTGCCGGTGGTAAAAAGTGAAATAGTCCACTGATGAAAAAAAAAGTCCGAAAAAGTACGCAACGTTGAAAAAAGGCTGCAAATCGGACTAAAGTCCGCAAAACGGCAACACTGCATATTATTAATTTTCCTGTCATTATCTGTAATTTCTAGATTAGTCGTAGAGTACGAGCCATGAGGAGTAACGTGACACGACATCTGGTGGACACAAGCGGAAATAGGTAGTACCTTCTATCGCTAACAGATGGCGCTAATAGCACGTACAGAGTAATCTCGTCGGTTCGAGAGAGTTCTGGTGTCTTCCACTCACTTCTAGATGGCAGTAATTGGAATATATAAGAAGGCTAGTTGCGCAACCACAAGTCAGTTCCTATGACACTGTTGTGAAATAAAATAGTGCGTACCTCCTTAAAACGTGTTTGTGCGTGTTTAAGTTTAAGACATCTTTGTAACAGTATTTTGATTTGAATTGTTGCTTTTGTGTGTGATTTAGTAGTATGGAAAAGAAGCGAAAAATTGATAGTGAATGCAGAAAATTCAAAGATGAGTGGAACATTCAGTATTTCGTAATTGAGTCCAGTAAAAAGGCACTATGTTTGATTTGCAATGAAAGCATAGCCGTTCTCAAGGAATATAACATTAAACGTCATTATGAAACAAAACATTTTCAAAATTACTCAAAATATACAGGAAGTTTGCGGACAGAAAAATTCGAAGCTATGAAGCGCGGATTGAAATCGCAGCAATCTTCATTTACAAAACTCAAAACCGAACAAGAGGCTGCAACTCGTGCCAGCTTTCGTGTGGCTCTTGAAATTGCAAAACGTGGAAAACCATTCACCGATGGAGAAATGATCAAAGAATGCATAATTGCAGCAGCCGAAGAAATGTGCCCTGAAAAGGTAAATTTATTAAAAACTGTCAGTATGTCAGCAAACACTGTGGCTCGAAGGGTAGAAAACATCGCTGAAAATATATCCTCTCAACTGTTCGACAAAAATGGAGATGTTGAGTGGTTGTCTTTGGCCTTGGATGAGTCAACGGATGTGTCAGATACTGCTCAGGTGTTGATTTATATTCGAGGAGTAGATAAAAGCTATGAAGTGCATGAAGAACTTCTTGATATGTATAGTATTGATGGCACAACTACTGGTACAGATATTTTTAAAGGAGTTGAAATGGCCATTAATCAAAAGAACCTTCGATGGAAAAACTTGAAATGTATTACAACTCATGGAGGCAAAAACATGAGTGGGAAAGATAAAGGAGAGGTCGCTCTTGTGTCAAAGGCTGTAGAAAATGACGGTGGTTCAAAACCACTAGTCTTACATTGTATCATTCATCAACAGTCTTTGTGCGGAAAATGTTTGGATATGTCTGAAGTTCTGAAACCAGTCATATCAACTGTTAATTTTATGAGATCTTTTGGGCTGAATCACCGACAATTACGACAATTTATTGAAGAGATTGGAGAAAATGACTTACCTTATCATACTGCCGTACGTTGGCTTAGTTGTGGGAAAGTCCTTCAGCGCTTTTTTGAACTTCGAGCAGTGATCGAAATTTTTTTGAATGAAAAGCATCGCCCTCTTACTGAATTACAAAACAACGCATGGCTGTGGAAGTTAGCATTCTATGTTGATTTGACAAAACATGTGAACGAACTGAATTTGAGATTGCAAGGAGAAAACCAGCATCTTCCTGATTTATACACTAATATCAAATCATTCCGGAAGAAATTGATACTGTTTCAATCACAACTACGAAGTAAATGTTTTTCACATTTTAAAACATGTGAAATATTCAGCCACACCACTGAGACTGAGTTTCCTATCGATTTTGCAATCGAAACTTTGAGTGTTTTGAAAATAAATTTTGATACTCGTTTCTCGGACTTCGATGCCTTTGCGAATCAAATTAAGATTTTTCAGGATCCTTTTGATACTGACATTGAAACCCTAGCCCCGGAACTTCAAATGGAAATGATTGAACTACAGTGCAGTGATATAATTAAGAACAAATATCAAAACTCATCTTTGTTGGAATTTTATAAGAGTCTTCCACTGACACAATTTGATAATTTGCATAAATTTGCTCGTGGGCTGTTTTCTGTTTTTGGTACTACTTATTTGTGTGAGAAGACTTTCTCCAAAATGAAGTACACAAAAAATGTTTACAGATCTAAATTAACTGATGAGCATCTTAAATCTCTTTTAATAATTGGTACAAGTAAAATTAGTCCACAACTACAAACTATTGTCAGTGGAAAATCTCAATTACATAAATCTCATTAGTATTTCATATGTCTGCATGTTATACATGTCTTTACTCATTACAATTCTGTGTTTCTTTATCCAACTTATCACAAAAACAATAACAATAAGCCTACAACGATGTTATGAGTAGTTAGCCCATGACCATATCAATGTAGATGTCATATTAATAATTATTCAACATAAAATTAGAATACTTCAGTAAACTAAATTTAATTTGCTATAAAAAAATATGTTCTCTAAAAGGAGTATTCAAGTATGCTAGCTCTCCGCGGGCCGGACAAAATCTGTCCGCGGGCCGGATGTGGCCCTCGGGCCGTAGTTTGGAGACCCCTGGTCTAGAGGACTCGTTACGTGATGCTGCATTTCAGGGAAATATAGAGGATGAACAGTGTGTTCGGTTCTATGATGTGTTATTGTGTAATAGAAGAGTTTTTGAGGATCGCATTGGTATGGCCAATTGCTATACACATTCATTGAACGTTATTGATAGGTCAGTATTCACAGGACATAGATATCCTGTACCTTTCGCTTATCAGAGTGCAGTTGAGGCACAAATTAACCAGATGCTTGAAGATGGGATTATTGAGCACTCTAACAGTCCGTATGTTAATTCTTTGATCACTGTACCCAAGACCGACGGAACAGTTCGTATTTGTTTAGACGCTCGTTTGGTTAACAGTAGAATTAGTTCAGATCAGCTGAAATCTATGTCAATAGAGGAATTAATGCAAACATTTGAGGGGAAGAAGTATTTCACTTGTGTAGATTTGAGTTCCAGTTTTTGGCAGGTGCCACTTATGTACGAAGATAGACCATTTACAGCTTTTAGTCATAAATATAACCTTTATCAATTTTGTAGAACACCTTATGGGTTAAAGAGTAGTTCAGCAGCTTTAATTCGGGCTTTAAACATCGCATTAGGGGATGACACAGGAGAGTTTGTAACCATTTACATTGATGATATGGTAATTAGTTCACGCAGTTTTGAGGAGCATCTACGTCATTTAAATATAGTTTTTCAGAAGTTAGATCAGGCAGGGTTCACTTTGAAGCTGTCTAAGTCGTCATTCTGTCAGTCAGAAGTGACATTTTTAGGTCATAGTGTGTCGAGTAGAGGTGTGACACCAGAGGAAAGTAGGGTTAGCAGGTGTGGACAGTAGCAACAGGGCATCGTTACAGACACTGAGAAATATGTTAGAGGAGCAGCGTGATGACGTTCATTTAAGGGAGCCACTGGCAAGGTTGGAAGCAGGTAACGCAGAAACATTTATAGTTTCCAAACGTATTGGCAAAACAGCATATGTGCTGGAGAATAGTGAGGGAAACAGATTATACGGGACGTATAATATACATAGTCTCCGGAAGTATGTGTCATAAAGTGAGGATGTTTAGCTGGCGAGCCAGCCTATAAAATGAGTAAGTGTGGTATTTGGTGCGTGGAAGACGTGGTCTTCCAGGCAGGCGTATCAGAAGTCACACAGGGGGGTAGTATGTAAGTAAATGAGAGTTTTTAAGGTACGGGGAAATATGACGGGATTGTCGGATGCTCTTGAGCACTAAAATGTCTCGATACACCAAGGCCAGAATTTGGTAGCGCTGGTGAATTCCCATTTGTCTCCAAGAGTAGGGTGAGCGCTTGGACAGGGTATTTTTGCTTAAGGCGTCCACGAGGCAAAAGATGGGCCATCAGTAGGCGAGACAGTCCTTCATGAAACTCATACATAACAGCACACGTGATTTCTGTTTACGGCCTCGCCATGTAAGATTTGTAAGTGTGTAATTTAAGGTAATTTGTACCATGGTATTATTTGTGTGAGGAGAACTGGTCTGTGTTGAGAACTAGTAGTAAGTAGAATATGGTCTACGGGAACTTAAGAAGACAGGGCGATTACGGCACAGAAATATTTGGTGTTATATGTAATGCGCACTTACTGTTTTTTTTTTTCAGAAGTCAATATTAATTTAATCTACTTTAAAGAGAGATTAAATATTATGGTCACGAGGCGCTGCCACAATAGTGTGATCGTGTGCTCAGTGATAAGTGGGATTAATTTCACCATAAGGAAGGGACCTCCAGTGAAATTAGGAAGTTCTATGGTGATATAAATATATCAGAACACCTTCAATGCGTGTGATATGACATCATAAATACATAGTGCTCACTCATTATTTATGTCTATTTTCCAACATAGAGAAATTTGAGAGGCGGAAATATCCGTGGAACATTATTCTATATGAAAAACATTGGACTGGTTGCAAAGTGCAATCCATTATGACGACAAACTTTGACGCAAAGTGCGTAAAGAAAAAATATGAGTGTATATATATATATGTAATTTAGGGTGATTTCATTTATGTAATATGTATTTTAGATGGGGATTATTAACGTGTCTGGGATAATCGGATAATGGACCGTCGTCACGGTAAATCATCCGATGATCCGAGGCGAATATGTAACGTGTTTTTCGAGGTTATTTTATGCCACTGGCTTAAGTCAGTAGGAAGCCATTCTATATTTATTTACGCGGCAAATTGTTCAGCCAAGAGAAATTTTCATGTTAACTTATTATTATTATTAACTTATTATTATTATTAACTTATTATTATTATTAATTGATTTTTGGAGCATTTTCTTATAAAATTATAAGCATACAGATAGGTTTTCTATGTCTTAGAAAACACTGTCAAGCAAATTATTACGAACGACATTATCATAGAAAATTATATGATTACGGAATTTTACGGAGTTTCGTCAGTTAGGGTATATTGAGAGACATGACTCACTGGGAATTCTGATACAGGCTTATGCTTGTCAAGTAGTATGACGCAAGGCTGGGTCACATCGTCAAGAAAAGGCGGATGTATGGAACGGCAAACGACTTCACCCTCCCGCCGAGTGTAATGAGCCAGAAGAGGGAGTAGCGCGTGAGGGGTCAGCCAATCAGTGGAGACCACGTAAGCTGGAAGTCAGCTGAAGAGTGGGGATGCGGCGGGTGCATATATGGTTGGCACGCCGTGGAAACGAGAACTATCGTTATAAAATTTAACCAGTATGGTTGCACGAGTGAGTGGCTCCGATGTTCAGTGGAGTTAGCGACTATCTTTGTGAAACTTAACCGTTGTGGTTGTACGTGTTGGTTCCGATGTTCGGACCATAAATCTTCATATCTACAAATATATCATCAACAACGAAGAAGATGACGACGTCCAGGAGGCTAGGGGAAGCTCACTTTAACATCCAGTACGAGGGAAATGCTACGGCAATTTCCAGTGGTAAGCGCGAATGACACATAACTACGCAATCTCTCGTCTTTCTTTGTTTCATATTCAGTGATTCAGTAAATTCATAGCTTGGGAATAAGAGTAAAATCAGTAATTTATCCGACTCCGTTTTCACGTAATTTTCTAGCGGTAATATTTAAATCGCAACGCTCCAATTCAAATTCAAACTTATTATTATTATTATTATTATTAATTTTGCTATACTTGTTTTTTATACAATACATTCATTTCTTTTAACCATGCAATCTTTGTTTTCAGTAGGTAGCATTAGGTATAGACCAATTCCTTCTCCTGATACAATTGTTTGTTGGGTTAATGATCCAATCATACCACGATCTGAGAGTAAAGATTCTTGAAGGTGTTCTACCAGAGCTAGGTGTTGTTAAATACAAATTTAGATTTCAACATAGCGTTGAGGTCTTGGCGCCCATTAAAACAACATATCTTAGTAGAAAACATTACATTTGTCACGCAAAAGTGAGGGCAATAGAAACCATTACAGCCTGTACAAAGAATTAACCTAAGGGATGAAATTAGTCTAATTAGGGGGCGACCTTGGCAATTGCTGTAAGAGGTATGGAGTATTTAGTGAATTGCCATCGTCAGTACGATCAGCAAGGAGAACTGCCCAATGTACTGCTTGACGGGGTAGTTCCAGGTGAGGGGGTGTTTGGAAAGGTAATTAAATTATTACTCTGTGCGCGACAGCTGCGCCACGCGGTCTGCTGCAAATCGTGGTCAGGCGAGCTAACGGGGAAACTGCTGGTGTCAGCGCAGAGCGGTAGCGCTCGGCTAACGTCACGAAGCAATTAAACAATAAACAGTAAAGCTAATTCTAGATCCTACCTAAAGGGGAAGCTAAGAGGGTAGGATCTTATCAGCTAAATAAATAAAGGATAAGACCAGTGGCTTCTATTACTTTTACATTTAATGTGTACCTCGATTTTGAGGTACGCTTGCAAATAGCAGTTCAAATAATAAAGATAAAGAATTATTACAGTCCAAACTCAGGGGGATGTGAGTGTAGTGTGATGGTGAGTGTAGTGATCGCTTGAGTCACTTACCCCTTCAGCCAACAGCAGCGGTTCGTCACGTCGGTAGCACTAAGACAGACTGAGTGATCCCGGGTGCATGACCACCGGGGTTCTTATAGGTTTCTTGTGCTACGTCTGCGGAATCCGTGCATTCCTCCCAAGTCATAGTCCTTTCTAGGGTCGTTGCCTGGGACACGAGGCTACTTGAGCTCATGTAGGTGCTAACTTATTAGTCTTATAATTTTGTAATTGTAATTTGTAGGTTTTTAAAGTAATTGTTAGGAATTTGGATTTGTCGGAGATTTTATTTAGGGGATGGGGGTAGCGTACCCTAGGGGTACAACAATACCATAGCTGATTTAATAAATAAATAAATTCATTTGTACTCAATCCTTTAAAACTGCGTCAAGGAAACATCTGCAGCCATCATTCCTTTAAGCTGCTTAGCTCGTCATCGACATCTTCTGGCAAATGTCCTGCTGGTTCCAAGATCCGGTCTCGTTCCAAGACGTCATCTCGTGCTGAATTAAATAAAGTTTTTTCAGATACACTCACGATATATTTCCTATTAAATTCACCGATCAAGTACTAAATTCCTTGACAGTCTATTGGTGAGTTATTTCGATGAACTGGCCCTATCTGGTAGTACTGGGACTACAAATAAATCACTGAAGTTACACTTATAACTTGACGAAAATGTTCCATGTTCAAATACATGAAAATATGCAGAGTATGCCTCGTGTCCTCGGACACCTGAGTAACGGCCTTACTTCCTCAAAAGCTCAAATAAAAGTCAATGTTACGTCCTCAGACGCACAAATTAAAGTGTGCGTTATGTCCTCAGATGCACAAATAAAAGTGTGTTCTCTCGAAGCTTTCTGGATCATTATAAATGAAACTGACTAGGGTAGGTGTGGAAGGGGATTTATGGGAAAAATATTCCATAATAATTATCAGACTAGCATGCGATCTGTATCATTGAGTTCGTAGCAGAGTGGAGGTTACGATTATGCTGTAGCTGGCTCGAATCGATCGTGGAATTAATCCGTAGATAACTCCCGCGTTAATTTACCAGGGTGTGTTACCAAGCCGAGTTGCCGCTAAAACAGGGCGTCTTGATATTATTGGTTCAGACTCTTGTAGATCTTTGCGCGTTTTTACTTGTATTTCTGCACAGGGAGTGGTTAACATGAAGATTGACCAATTACATCGTAGCATTTGATTTTCTTCTTGGCGCCAACACTCATAGCAACAGGCCATATTGTGCGTACCCAAGCCGTCTCCGCGCTAAAAGTTGCAACTGTCCTATGTGTCAAGAATATTTATGCTACTTCCTAAAATACCACAGGAGCTTAAACCATTGTGTCCTCTCGGCCACTGATTTCTCAATATTTCCCAACACCGTCTGGCTCTCATATCTGCTGTCTGTAGAAATGTATCAAAAGATGATGAATAATTTATTAGAATCCTTTATACAGCCTGTGGATAAAGGGTTCACTACTCACATAACCTAACTGTGGTGCTTTTTGAGGATCCAACCAGCCTTCGGGCTGACTACCTAACAGTCCGACTTCAGACACCACAAAAGGTTCACTCTGTCACCTTTCTCCTCACACCTAAGGACCGCAAGCCTCAGGATCTGTGAACTATTTCACTTAATTTATTTAATAGCGTTCTTTTGGCTGCATAATCTGCCCTCACACAAAACCAAGATGTTCACTACACATTTTCAAAAAACGTAAAACTTTAACAGTACCGTACACTTAAGAATTAATTATTTGGCAACCTCTTATTATTTCAGTTTTAATGAAGTCGGTTATTTATTTATTTATTTATTTATTTATTTATTTATTTATTTATTTATAGTATGGCTTTTAGTGCCGGGAGTGGCCGAGGACATGTTCGGCTCGCCTGAGTCTATAGCTGCTTTCAGCGGACACCCAGAGGGTGAGCTACAAGTTTCAAGTAGTTCCAACTTTTGCCACCAGATGTCAATGATACCTAATGGTGAACTTTGATAGAGCGTTCCAACGAAATCTAACCTAGAAATTTAGCTCCACACAAGTTTAGTCTGTGGAAGGATCTTTTACATGATGAGATGTGATGAATTTCTATGGGGTGGGTGGCTTTTACGGCTACATGCCCTTCCTGACGCCATAGCTCAGTGGTAGTGTGCTGAACTGTAGTTGTCACAGAGATCCAAGCTCATGAGAGGAGTTCATGAGATATGAAATGGAGATGAATGAATTTGGGAAAAGGATTGGAAAGATGCAGCCGTGGCCATGCCATTAACCTTGAACTGAAAATAGGGAATAAAGCAAAACTATTTCAAAGACGGCCGATGGTGGTGTTCGAACAGTAGAGTAGAGATCAAATAGAGAGTGCGGGCTGGTTTAGCTGCGCAGGAGTCAATATCCCGCCAGCCAATTCATGTGACTTGTGGTGCCTGTTAGTATATATTTGCTTAAATGTCATTTGTTACCACTTTATACGACTATTAGTGATGTTGAGGGTGAATAACATAATATCACGCCCTATTACTATGAAAGATGCTATATTACTGTTGCTGTTTCGGGAGCTGTTTTAAAATTTGAGATATGAGGAAAACAATGTTCCATTCGTAAATGGTAAATTATTTATTTTATTAGCCGAATGTATGCATACACTGTCTCTACAATGAGTAAAATAGTATATCTATTATTCATATTAGTCGTGGATACTGATTGATGGGTCCTGCGGCGTAGCCGTTTTCGTTAAATCGCTAACCTGAAATGCAACGAGGAGCTGAAGCAAGCCCATTGTCTGAGGTTCAAACCCCAACGCTGAAGCAGTTATCCAGAGTGTGGTTCTTTACGGGTTTGTCCACACTCTCCGCAGAGGCAAATGCCGGATAGTACTGTACCTTATTCCTCACCCCAATAATTACACTTATACACACTATTACAGTCGCCACAGAAACACAGGTTATCAGAGAAATTGATCACACACCCAAGTATATGTGGGTTATGACCAAAATATCCTAAGCTCCTAAAATTAACTAATAACAACAGCAGTACTTGTTGTTGATGCTGATTAATTGAGGGGCTTTGCGACATCGTGATCATGAAGCCCCGTGTACTTCGGTGTGTGTGAAATTTGTCTGATAATCTGAATAATTGCGATGGCTGTATTAGTGTGTGTATTTGAAATTCAGGTGAGGATTGGGAAGGGGGCAGCTGTGGCCTTAAGTTGGGCACCATCCCACCAATTGTCTGGAGTAGACGTGGGAAACCACGGAAAACCACTCCCAAGATGGCTGAGTTAGGACTCGAACCCACCTCTTCCCAATTTGCCTCACGAGGCTGAGTGTACCCCATCCCAGCCATTAGACCTTAATTAAATTGACATTACTTGCAGTGCCCGCGTCACAGTGGCACGTTTAAAAGTCATCTACATGGAGGCGAATTAACCCCCGAAGAACAATTTGTACAGGCTGTCTCTACTTTTTTTCGATTTAAATATACTTGCTCCCTCTTTTAATAAGCAACTATCTATTGGTGTGTTGGCTTCTTGGCCGACACCCCTGAGTTAGTACCGGGTTTGATTTCCGGCTCTGCTAAGTAATTTAATTCCAGTTTAAGGGCAGGAATGGGTTCCGTTGATGTTGTTGAATCTTTTTAGGGGCTTTGCGACATCGTGGTAATGTAGCCCCGTGAACTTAGGTGTATGTAGAATTTGTCTGATAACCCGTGTCACTGTAAAGTCTGTAGTAGTGTAAGTATGTATAATTGAGGTAGGATTTGGATAGGAAGCGGCTGTGGCCGTAGATTAGCCATCCCGACATTTGCCTGGAGTAGAAGTGGGAAACCACGGAAAACCACTTCTAGGATGGCTGAGGTAGGAATCGAACCCACCTCTTCTCAGATCTGCCTCACGAAGCTGAGTTTACCCCATTCCAGCCCTCAAACCGGGAATCGAACCCGGGCTTCCACGGTGACAGCCAAGAATGCTCGATTCTCATCTTTGCCAAGAAATTTAATTCTGATCTTATGTCTGGAACGGGGTACACTCAGTCCCGCGCGGCAAAACTGAGAAGAGGTGGGTTCCATTCCTACCTCAGCCATCCTGAAAGTGATTTTCCGTGGATTCCCCACTTTCACTCCAGGCAAATGCCGGGATGGTACCTAACTTAGGCCACGGCCACCTCCTTCCCAATCCTCACCTGAATTACAAATACACACACTAATACAGCCATCACAATAGTACAGGTTATTCCAAAATTCCACACTCACCCAAGTAAACGGAGCTACATGACCACGATGACTAAGCCCCTCAAATGAAACAACAACAACAACAACAACAACAACAACAACGGCTTTTTGTATTTAAACACTTATACTCCAGGAAAAATACCACATTGGTTCATACCATAAGGCCACGACCATCCATTCCCAATTCTCACCTCCATTACAAATACCCACTCTATTACAGACAGCATAATAACACAGGTTACCGGACAAAGTCTCCTCCCACACACAGCCAAGTATATGGGACTGAAATGACCACGATGTTCAAGCCCAATTTTAATAAGCGAAGCAATTGCTTAAGGACTTGCCGTGTAGTCGACTTGTAGGCATAATATTCATTTAGCTTAATCTATAAAGAAGGGGTTACGTGTACAAGGTACTATAATAATAATAATATCGTATGGCCTCGGGTGCCTGGTGCAAGCTTTGTTAATTGACACCCAGAGGGTAGCTTGCATGTCGAATTTCGTCGTTCCTTTGAACGCTATGAAAGTCAAGGAGGTTAGATATCTAAACTCCTTGACACTACAGCGCTTTCAAGTAGAGAATGGAGGAACTTTGTGTTGGCGGAAAATCCCGAGATTAATTTTGCCATTGAACACGGCCTACTGAATTCAAATGGGTTCTTTAACATGCCAACAACGTATGACATGAGTATCGTGATTTTTGTCGCCTTCAAAAATCACTTACCATGGCCAGGGGCGAACCTGCAATCTTGGGGTTGGTAGTCCGACACTATAACCACTCACCCACCGTGGCAAGGTACTAATAAAGTATTATTAATAACGAGATAAAAATACTTCACGCAATGTTTACGTTACTTTAATCTCCACGAGACTTTGAGTGCGATGTAATAACATGTAGCTTGAGGACATTGCAAAACGTAGAACGATGCTTTCATCTCGTGACTTCACGCCTCAGGTATTCACTCACCCATATTGAATCTCCTCCACATTGAGACTGAATGTGGTAAGCATCTAAAGGGTGAGTATTCCTCTGGGAGTTGGAGGGACATGCCAGTGAGAGAAATGCTTTTTTCAGAGAATGGGACGAACATTTGTCTTCACGAATAAGCAATAAAAAGAAACTGCATGCGTATACAAATACAAGATGCCTTCAATGCTTCGGTGGGTTAGTTGGTAGCATGCTGAGCTTCTATGCCCAAGATTGCGGATTCAAACCCGGCCGAAGTCGTCGAATCTTGGAGGGGAAGTAAAGCTGGTGGGCCCATGTCATAGATTTGAAAATAAAAATCCACAGCCTGCTTCCAGTCGACCGACCGGGTCCGGGAATGGAATGAATGAGGCCCCCATCTAGCGGCGAGGATATGAACTGTGTCGGCTACCGAAGCCTGTCGCACTCCTCTGGGGCAATGACTAAATGAATGACAGATGAAAATGAATGAAATTGTGACGGGGAATACCGGAGTACCCGGAGAAAAACATGTCTGCCTCCGCTTTGTTCAGCATAAATCTCACGTGGAGTGACCGGGATTTGAACCACGGACCCAGCGGTGAGAGGCCGGCGTGCTGCCGCCTAAGCCACGGAGGCTCCGTCCAATATTTATGGCAAGTAAAAAACCTTACACTAACTAAAATTGTGTGAAGCTAAAAAATGTGTAGGTTAGAATTGATTAACGCTTTATTAAGTTCCAATGTTCACCACTAGGTGACGGATGCGGTGGCATCTAGTAGCCAACTTCGCGGCTATGTGTCGTTGACGGTAGCATTTGGTAGCAAAAGTAGGAACTACTTGAAATTGATTGTCTGCAGTCCTTACCTGAATTACAGATAACACACACTAATACAGCCATCACAATTAACTATGCAAACAGAGAAATATCGACCTTCTTGACAACACGCGTTAGTTGGACTACATGAAACAATATTACTAGGGACAGCCGATTCACCCGGTATATAAGACAATGAAATGTTTTACATGAAAACTACCTCAAGTGTAGATTACATGTGAAATCTTTAAAACTATCATCAGCACAGTTAAACATCCAAAACAATTAAAAATGGCAACTATTAAGTTGTCGGGTTTCACAGTTTCCCTGATAAGTCACACATTTGTTGACCTATTATTGCCCTGTTTGTTGGAAGTTGCATTGTAAAGTAACAGCTACAATACTGATCTCTTTCAGACCCGTGTTATTAAATTTAATATTTTAATCATTTAATTAATTAAATTTGCATATTTGATTCGTGGAAATATTTTATTTACAAACATCCATCCAACCAAGGATCACTATTTTGGTCATTTTTGTAGACCCTATTAGTAAAAACACCTGAGAAAAATTTCAATGTAATACACCTTGTGCTTCAGGAGTTACAATGAAAACGGATTTGAGAAAATAAAGTTTTGAGAAACTGAACGACCAAGTTACCTGGCTCCTCAAATAGCCTGTGAAATGTCTAGCTTTTAAAATCATAACATCGAAACTAATTCAGATATTTGCAAAATTCTTTCACCAAAATGAACTAGAAGAGTAGTGTTGAATTTAAAAAAATAATTTGTATAACGGAATATCTCAAGATGTTAATTCGTACCGATCTTCAACGGCGTGTTGAATAATTCCTCTCGTCTTGAAACTCCCCGAAACTTACTCTACGTTTGCATGGCTTCAATAAATTTTACTTAGGGTAATACAGTCTAACTTTACTGTTGGAGGAAATAGGAGGAAAGAAGACCAGAGGAGGTGAAAGAAGAACACTGACAGCTCCACGCATGCACAAAGAGGATTCTTTTCATTTTTCATTGCTGTTTATTGCTCTTTATCAGCCTATTTTCATTTATGAGATCACCTTTTGTTCGTGTGTGTATGTGTGTGTGCGCCATGCCCCCCCCCCCCCTCCCTCCGTCTAATAAAATTGCTGGAGCAATTTAAATGAAACTCGGTAAGAGCATAGTACTATTTTGTCCAACACCGACAGTATACTTCATATTATAATACGTTTCACCAATCCAACATGGCGGCAGTGCGAAATATTTCACAACCATTCTATATCTCCATACTATTAGTGATATCACCCTGAAATTTTGTACGATGATACAAGGAACTACTAGAGGTTCTCCTATGTGACTTTGAAAAATCAAGTATAAAACGAACATGGCGGCCAAGCAAAGTTGAAACATTTAAATAGACGGTTCTCGCGATTTAACCATCCGAGCACAACGAAACTTGGTAAGGCAAATGTTTATACACATTGTAATGCACTGACATCTAGTTTAGTTCAATTGTTTATATAACCTCAAAATGGCGGCTGTGTGAAATTTTGAAAAATAATTTTTTATTTCTTGTGTCATAATCATGCGATCAAAGTGAACGTTTGAATAATGAACCTACGCAATAATCGTCACTAACGGTACATAACTCCTTGGCCTACATATATAAAAATCGAACATGGTGACCATCCGAAATATTTAGTCAGTTCTCAAACTGAAATTTTGTATTATTGATAGAGACAATTAACATAAGTAGGATATATGAAGATAGGCTATTTAGTTCTTCACAGAACTACTTGTTTCTCTTGTATTTTGTATTCTATTAAATGCTCCTTAAGAATCAGTTATTGTTATTTTTAACAGCTTATCCTACCACGGACTCTGCAAGGGATCATTCCTTTACCTTCAAGGAAGGTGTCTGTGGGCTGAACACACTTTGTCAGCAGATACAACTGGGGATGGTGACAGGTGACCGCTAACTTGTGTCTAATTAAGGAAGGGTCAGGGAAGTGGCTTTCTCTTCAAAGTCGGCTCCTTTCAAACCGAAGATCTGGTGGCGTTATGTGGATGACACGTTCGTTGTTTGGACGGAAGGTGAGGAAAATCTTAGCTATTTCCTGGATCACCTTAATCTCCAGCACCCTTCTATTTGTTTCACCATGGAAAAGGAATCTGACGGCAAAATACCGTTTTTAGATGTTCTCGTCACCAAGAAAGAGGATGGATCTTTAGGACACAGCGTTTTTCGTAAGCCAACACACACCAATAGATATCTCCACGCAAGTTCTCACCATCACCCTGCCCAGAAACATGGTATCCTTACAACTCTAACTACCCGGACTAGGAGGATTTGTGAAGTGTCTTCTTTACAAGAAGAAATTAATACCTTGCGAACCACCTTTGAGAGCAACGGTTATAGCAAGGCTTTGATCTCTACGGTTCTGAAACCAACAAATAATAATAGGTCGTCAGTTGAGAAAAGAGATGTAAGAGGAACTGCTTACCTACCTTACATACATAACACGACGGATCGTATTGCTAAAATCCTACGTCGGTACAACATACGGACTGTATTTGGAACTTCTGTTAATATTAGGCAACTCCTGCGACCAACTAAGGACAGTTTGCCTAAATTGCAACAACCGGGTATCTACAGAGTTCCCTGTACTTGTGACAAGGTTTACATCGGGCAGACTTCGAGAACAATATGCACTCGCATTATGGAACATAATAGATGTATCAGGCTCATTCAACCTGATAAATCAGCTGTTGCCGATCATGCATTAACACCTGGCCATGATGTCATGTTCCAAGGAGTGGATGTTCTTGCTCGTATAAAGAAATATCGTCCCAGAATCATCAGGGAGGCGGTTGAAATACGTAAACACCCAGATAATTTCAACCGCGACACCGGCTACAATCTCAGTGAATCCTGGCTACCTATTATCAGAACCCTGAGAAAGTAATTCACTGCTGCTTTCCGTTGTCCCTAACATGGGGCTATAATGGCGTCCATCTTTGGGCACCTTCTATATGTTCTTTGTTGCTTTCTCTTATCATTGTCGTATTCCAGATTATTCCTGACGAAGAAAGGCATGGTTTCTTTCGAAACGCGCCGAGTTTTAATATAATAAACACGGCATAAGCCCAAAATTCAACATTATGAATAGTAACACGGGCCGTGAAATTCTAAATGACAATATTTTGAATTTTGTTTTGTGACGACTTTATTTCGTATGGGAGTCTAGTAATTCTTAAGGGAGTATTATTAAATTAAATATTTTGGTATAAATGTTGGAATGGGGAGTTTTTTTGGTTAGATGAAAAAAGCACACTTATAGTATGCAGATGGAGGATTTTTGTATTTTGCATAATATTTGTTGTTGGTTGAAAGTAAATTTAAATGAGTAGATTTTTTTCCATTAGACATCGACGTACGGTTTATCTCAATTTATTGTGAATTCTCAAATACTAACGGGCTAGTATATATTTAATATTAAGGCTTCGTTTATCCATATAATACCTATCCTGAATTTCTCTTTGGAAAAATATGGATAAAGTGTTGGAGGTGTTGGCTCGAATGGATTCAGACAATAAGAAAAGTATTGAGAACGCAGCTCAGTTGGAGAAAAAATTGTTGGAAATTTACAAAAGGTTGGAAAACCAAATCCAAAAATAATCTCAATATTTGGAAAGTAGAATAGAAATCAATTTAAATGAAAATTCTAAAACATTAGAAGAAAAGTTATCAGAAAATTCTAAAACATTAGAAGAAAAGTTATCAGAAAATTCTTAAACATTAGAAGATAAATTAAATGATTCATTTGAATCTAAATTATCTGAAAAATCAGACTCATTAGAATCCAGGTTAAATGAAAATTCTAAATCATTAGAAGAAAAGTTGTTAGATAATTCTAATTCACTTAAATCAGACATTGACAGTAAACTTTCCGAGAACTCTAAACATTTTGAGGATAGATTAAGTATTAGCACCGAATCTTTGAGAGAAACTTTGGAAGAAAAGATAGCCGAACATTCCAAAGCTCTTCATTGATGAACCGAAAGTTCACGCCTCATGGATTTAAAAATCATTGGAAATTCAGAAACTCTAAGGTTAGATTTAGCTGATAATTCTAAATTGTTAGAACACCGATTGTCAGAAAGTCTGGGGAAACAATTCGCGGGAAAGTCTAATATTTTTGGGGAAAAACTTGGCGAATTATTTGAAAAATCCAAGAATTTAGAAACTAGGTTAGAGGAAAACAAAGTTTCGCTTGAAACCAAAATTAATGAATGTATGAAAAGCTTAGAGGAAAAATTATGAAAATCGCATGATAAATTGAAGGGCATGGAGGAAAATTTTGAAAAGCATTCCAGAAGAGTAGCCGATGACTGGGTAAACTTGGAAATCAAAATTACAGAAGAGTGTAATATATTATTGCAAGGCAGCTGTTGCAGAAAGTTGCAAACGATTTTCAGGAGACGATTTTAGAACAACTGAAAGGAGATAAGGTGATCCAAGAACTTAGTAAGAATGTAAAAGAAATAGCACTTACTGAGGTCTGAAATTCAATACTGGAGGAAGCAAAAGAGGATGTCCAAGAAGTGAGAAGTTCTTTTTCTACACATATCAAAGTGATATCGAAGATGTGGGAAAAATTCAAAAGGATGTGTCTCAAGTGACTAATCTTGTGAAAAATCACGAGACAATAATCGAGAAGTTAGTAAAAGATGTTCAGGAAACGAATGACAACGTGAGAAATAAAGAAACTGATCCTATAACTAAAGATTTTGTCAAGAAGACAATAGAAGAAATCAGAGGAGAGATGGAAAGGAAGACGGATGATTCTGAACTGAAAAGAACAGGAGGAACGTTAGAAGAGAAACTTTCTTTATATAAATATCAACTAAAGCAAAGAAATTTGGAAGAGATCCCAACTTTTGAGCTAAATAAAAAGAAAGAGATTTCCAAAAAATTAGATCATAAATATATGACAAATTCTATTCCTATTGCCATATATAAGGACAAGGATGATAAACCGGGGACGTTTACCGAAACTGGAAGTATTCCACCGGCAGAATCTCTAAGGGAAGTCAAGGATTACATCCGGGATTCGAAAATTTCGAAGGAGAGGGAGATTAGAGTTGTGAGCCGATTTTTGGATGGACCTGCACTGGTTAGTTTCAGGGCGTTTAGGTCAAGTTTCTATAATTTCGAAGAATTTTCCAGGGGGGCTAATGAGAAAATTTTGGTCGCCGGAAACTCAGCAAAAGGTAAGAGCGGACTTGTATGCCAACAGATATTCGACATCACAGCCAACGAAGTATTCGGCTTATTTCTCGCAACAATTATCTATATTGCAATTTCTCGAACCACCAATGCCAGATTTGGAAATTATATCTGCGCAAATTCGACAATTTCCAATAGAGGTGCAACGGACACTGATTGCAGCTAATATAGGGAATATGGATGAATTTGATGAGGTAGTGCCGAGGTTAGATCATGCCAATGCACAGTTTTTAGCCTACTTTTCACATTTTGCAAAAATGAGGAAAAAGTAGACTTATGAGATCGATCCGGGAAAATGTGTGTCCGTCTGTCTGTCTGTCCTTCTGTCTCTCTGTCTGTCTGTCCTTCTGTCTGTCTGGCTGTGTGTGTGTGTCCCCCTATCAACTCCTAAACGGCTGCAGCAATCAAAACCAAATTTAGTATGAGTAAAGATGTGCACCGGAACAGCTCACGTCCATATTTGAAAATGATGTCAGTGGTACAAACTGATAAAAAACGCACTAGAAATTTGAGCTCCATGTTGGATATCTTGGAAGGTATGCATGGGAGCTATTCCAAAATTGGCACACATGTAGATAATACTACTTCAGTTTAATTTCCAGGAGGCCAACCATAACAGTGTTGCCAAAATAATTTTAAGCCTTCTGATAAGTCCAATGTTAAAATGCATATAACTTCTACACTATCAATTGGAATTCAACCAAAATTCGTATGTTGTATGTGTACATAACCAGATATGATTGAGCGTATTCTTAAGACCTACCAGGGCTGCCAACTGTTAATAAATGCTCCTAATTTATTTTATCCAAATACCAATATATCAGAAAGTATGCAAGCCGACAGCTTTAAACTATGCACACGTACAGTACCAGACATTCTATATTAATTTGGAGTAACTTATATACGTCAGTGCTACCAACATGATTCTAAGCCTGCTGACAAGTCCAACTTTAAATACATGTAACTTCCATACTATCATTTGGATTTCAACCAAATTTCGTATGTGCTATGTGTACCATAACAGATATGACTATGCGTATTCTTAAGAGCAACCAGGGCTGCCAACTGTTAATATGTGCTGTCCCTATTTTTGTTACCCTAATATCAATAGATCAGAAAGTATGCAAGCCAATAGCTCTAAACTTTGCACACGTATAGTACCTGGCATTCTAGACGAATTTGGAGTAACTAATATACGTCAGTGCTGCCAACATGATTCTAAGCCTGCTGATAGGTCCAATTTTAAAATGCATGTAACTTCTATACTAACTAATGGATTTCATTCAAAATTGGCACAACAATAGATCATATTATTTCAGATTATTTCTGCCCAATACATGCATGACATTGTTGCCAACATGATTTTACGCGCGCTGTTAGATCCAATGTTTAACTGCATGTAACGTCCATGGTATTCATTTTGTATTTTGTACCTTAAGAGATGGAACTAAGAATATATTCAGTCATCAGGGCTGCCAACTGTAGTGCTCTATTAGGCTACATTATGCCAGGTATACAGTATTTCGAACTAATTGGAAATTTCGATATTACCAACTTAATTTCGTCATTATTCTAGATAGGTTCATATACTGTAGATTAATCATTGCATGAAAAGTAGGCTGTATAGTTCTTCACGGAACTTCTTGTTTCACTTAAGATGTAGCAAAACCGAAAATCATACGATAAATGCTGGAGTGACTGATCGTCAAAGTCAGACGAATCAACATTGGAACAAACCTTAGGACCATGTTGAAAATAAGGAATGGAGCAACACTATGGACACTCCATATCAAAATAGACTATATGTAAGGCCATACAGGTACTAAAACAGGTGGAATCATTGGAGAAAACACGGTTTTCAATCGAAACCATATAGTAGGCCACAACAACAACCAGGACAACAACAGTATGGAAATCTACAACGAAGACAGATATTTCATCATGATAATCAACCACAGAACAGAAGAGAGGAACAACGAGGGAAGGAGAATTACAAGCAACAGGCTAGGGAAGATCTTGGACAGGAGATATCAAGATAGCAAGCAATTCCTAGATGAGCAGCACAATAAACCTTATACTTCCGGGTTGCAGAAGTCGACAGGGGTTGATGAAAAAAACGACAAAATGTCAATAAGTAGTTACATTTCGAAGATTGTTGAATGGCAAGTAGAAGATGAAGATTTAATGGACTTGAAGGAAGAGAGAATTGGACTAGAGAAAAGATCTAAATTACCTATTATAGAATGTGAAGTTTATGGCATGACAATTCATACACTAATAACAAGTAGTTCCGTGAAGAACTATACAGCCTATTTTCATATATCCTACTTATGTTAATTGCCACTATCAACATACACAATTTCTGTTTGATTGCTGTAATAGATTCGTAGATATTAAGAACCGACTAAATATTTCGGATGGTCGCCATGTTGGATTTTATATATGTAGGTCCTAGAGTTATGTACTGTTACATGCAGATTATTGTGAACGTGTAGTATTCAAACTTCAATCGCATAATTAGGACACAAGAAAAAACAAGGAGATTTTAAAATTTTAAACAGCTGCCATCTTGTGGTTATGGATGAAATTGAAAAAAAATTAGATGCCAGTGGATTAACATTCGTATAAGGATTTACTGTACCAAGTTTCACTGCACTCAGATGATTAAATTGCGAGAAACGTCCATGTGAATATTTATAATTCGCGTCACCTCCATGTTGGATTTGTGATCACCAGGTTATTTAAAGTCCTATAGGTGAACTTAAGTTCATAGCCCCTATGAACATTAAAAAATGCAGTTTGATTGCTAAAATAGATTCGTAGATATTCAGTATCGTCTAAATATTTCGGATGGTCGCCATGTTGGATTGTTAAATGTATAGGCCATAGAGTCATGTACCATTAAAGGAAAATTATTGCGTAGGTTCATTATTCAAACTTTCACTTCGATCGCATGACTACATCACAAGAAATAAAAACCTAATTTTAAAATTCGCACTGCCGCCATCTTGAGGTTATGTAAACAATTGAACTAAATTAGATACCAGTGGATTACAATGTGTATAAATATTTCCTGTACCAGGTTTCAGTGAGCTTGGAACATTAAATCGCGAGAAAGGTCTATTTAAAATTTTCAAATTCGCTTGGCCGCCATGTTCGTTTTGTAGTTAACCGGTTTTTGAAAGTCTTATAGATGGACTTCCAGTAGTGCCCTTTATCTCCGTACAAAATTTTAGGGAGATACCGCTAATAGTTTCAGAGATATAGAATGCCGGCGAAATATTTCGCACATCCGCCATCTTGTGATTATGTAAACAATTGAACGAAGTTAGATGTCGGTGCATTACAATGTATATAAACATATACTGTACCAAGTTTCATTGCGTTTGGTTGGTCAAATCGCGAGAAACGTCTATTTAAAAGTCGCAAATTCGCTTGGCCTCCATGTTGGTTTTGTAGTTACCAGGTTTTCAAAAGTCACATAAGTGAACTTATAGTAGTTCCCTCTATCACCATAGAAAATGTCAGGGTAATATCGGTAATAGTTTCGGAGATATTGAATGCTGGTGAAATATTTCGCACAGCCACCATGTTGGATTGGTGATTCGTAACAAAATTTGAAGGGCACAGTCGAGGTCGCCGGGAATAGTGCTATGAACTTTCCGAGTTTCATTGAAATCGCTCCTGCCGTTTAGATTTTATTAGGGGGGGGGACACACACACGAATCACACACACACAAACACACACACACACACACACACGCACACACACACGGACAAAAGGTGATCTCATAAGCCTATTTTTTCAAAATTGAAAATAGGCTAAAAATGGAGCTATGCTTTGTGTAGTTAGTGAGAAGCTCTATGCTTTATGGAAGCTCACAGAACGTTTAGAGGAAATTCCTGTATCAGGCATCAAGATACAAGGAATTATCCCTAACAAAGTGACTACATGCAAAATACAGTTGTATTTAAGGCTGAAAGTTGGAGATTGCTATTTTGAGGACATTTTCGTGGTTATGAAGGACATTATCCATGACATGATCATAGGAAATGATTTTATAACAAAGTACAAGGCTATTATCGATATGAAGTCAGAGACCATACGTTTTCATCAAACTGGAGAGGAAGATTCTGAAAGTGACGAAATTCACCGAGGGAAATATCCGATGGTCACAGGTTATTCATAATATTGAAGGAGAAGGAGAAGAAGAAGTGGTCAAAGTGCAGGAAACACCTAAATTGAATAGGATGTTTCTAGATTTTGAGGTCATATTCGATACAAAACCTGGGAAAATTAAGGATTTTGAGTATCACATCCAAGTCAATGATGAAGCCCCATATCATTGTAGACTTTACCCTATGAGAGCAGGTAAAAGTCATTATTGCAGATTTGGAAAAGGATGACATAATAGAAAAATATACCATAGCTTATGTGAATCCATAAGCTTTTGTGCCAAAACCGGATGGACGTCTGCGTATTTGTATTGACGAAAGATCTCTAAATTCCAAAATTATGCCAGAATATGACCGACCCCCTGTTATTAAAGAATTGTTGAGAAAATTTAAAGGCAAGAGATGGTTTTCCACTATTGATCTTACTTCATCCTAACATCACGTGAAGTTGAGTGAAGAGTCAAAGAAATTCACGGGATTCAAGTTTGACCAACACACATTTGTTTTCAAAAGGTCACATCAGGATCCGTTCTAATTAGAGCATTAGACAGAAATCTTAGTCCTGAAGTGAAGAACTCAGTTATATGTTACATCGATGACGTACTGGTTGCGCCTGAGGATGAAGAACAACATCTGTTACACCTAAGGAATTTATTCAATGACTTGAGAAAGTCAAATTTCAAGGTGAATTTGAAGAAATGCCAATTTTTTAGGAAGAGATTAAATTCTTAGGGCATATCTTAGATTGACAGGGCTATCGTCCAAATGAGGCCAAGATCCAAGCAATTGCCAACTTTCCAAGACCCACGAGGATAAAGCATGTCCGTAATTTTTTGGGGACTTGCCAATTCTTCGCTGGACATTGTCATAACTACACCACCATAGTAGCACCTTTGCAAAATCTTTTGAAGAAAGGAAACAGACAGAAGTGGAGTGAAGAACACGAAGAATCCTTCAGAAAAGCAAACGAATTGTTGATGAATAGTGTAAAGCTGGAATATCCTGATTTTTAGAAGAATTTTATAATCGAATCAGATGCTTCAAATGCGGGTATAGGAGCTATCCTATTACAAGAAGACGAAGATCGCACTGGGCATTATTTATCTTTTCTAAGTAGAAAGCTAAGATCTTCTGAACGAAACTTACACGGCTGAACCTGAAGCTTTAGCTATTGTTCAAGCTCTAGAAACTTGGAAAAAGATGCTGATAGGTCATTCTGTCATTATTCGAACAGACCATCATGCACTGGAGTTTATTTTGAAAACGAATTTAGCAAGTGAGAGGATCACGCGTTGGGCTTTGTTTGTACAGCAATTCAACATCACGATAGAGCACAAACCTGGAAAAGCAAATATAAGAGCAGACTTGTTAGGTCGTGCGATTGAACCAACTTTTAAGGTGATGCCTATTACTTTGATGCAAGAAGATGAAGACACTCTAGAACGTTTGGAAATGATATCTGTTGCTCAGAAGAGGAACACACCTTTGAGAAAGATATATAGATTTCTAAAAGGGAACACGGATAATACTGACGCAGATTATCAGGAAACGGAAAGAATTTCAAGGAATTATGTGGTCATGAATGATACCGTGTATCGGTTCATTGATGCATACCATACAAAATTGAGAGTAGCGATACCACCCGTACTTCAGAAACGGATTATATGGCTAGCACACAGGATTTCGGGACACGTTGGATTGGATAAGACAGTACACTAGTGCAAGATATTTTCTTTGGGAGAAAATGAGGACTACAGTAAGAGAGACGATTAGGACATGTGACTTGTGTCAGCGAAGCAAGCTCAATTCTAAGCTGTTTAGGGAAGCACCTCGTCCTATTATTCCGCTGAAACCACGGGAATTATTCGCCATGGATATTTATGGACCTTTACCGAAGTCGAAGAGGGGAAATAGATACATATTGGTGACCATTGATGTTTTTAGCAAATTCACAATGTTACACCACATCCAGAAAGCGATTACACGTTACATCCTGAAGATAATTAGAGATAGTGTGATTACTGAAGCGGGGATACCTGAATACCTCTTAACCGAACTTGGATCGCAATTCACGTCTTAAGAATTTAGAAATGCTATGGAAGTATTGGATATTAAGCAGATGCTATGTTCAATACGCCATCCTGAAAGCAACCCAGCTGAAAGAACTATGTCAGAAATAGCCAAATTTTGTCGTTTGTTTTGTTCTGCTGAACATTGGAAGTGGATGGATGTGTGACCCATTCCATCACATTTCATTAACTCTACTGTACATGAAAGTACGAACCAGATACCGATGGTATTGCATCATGGAAATAAACCCATAAGACCATGGGATAGGATCATATCCATACCACCAGAATTAGAGCCTAGCAGACAACCCAGAGAAGTGCAAGCGCTGGAGAAAATTCGCAAGCAAGCTGACTAGAGGGAAAGGAGAGTTCGAAGGAAGAAATTCAGACGACCTCTGAATGTTGGAACTCTTGTTCTTGTAAGGAAACCTGTTCCGTCTGACATCATGAATAGAGTATATTCAAAATTTGCTAGTTTATACTACGGCCCGTTCACGATTGCAGAGAGTATTAATAACGGAAGTTATAAACTGGTTGAAGAAGACTCTGCTAACGTCGTGGGAAAATACAACGCGGCAAGTTTGAAGATTTACCACTCAAGAACCAGACAACAATAGTAAGGAAAAATATAAAAAAAATGATGTGTCATATAATTTTTTTATGGCGTGAGGGATGGATGTACCCGGAACGTACACACGTCCGTGACATGTTGACGTCATTATTATGAAGCAGAGACGTTGGTTTATTTGGGAGATGAAGCGACTGATATTTGAATAGCACGCTAGGAGACTCCGAGTGTTGAGGGAAGTATGCAACATAGGAGCGAGTGACGTGGAACTGTGACGTGAGAGCTTGCGTAATTAATGAAAATACGTTTTCTAGAATTTCTTTTCGACGGAGCAATGGAACCAAGAAAAGTAGCACAGTTTACTGGCAATTGAATTAGAAGAAATTAGAGCTATCAAGCATGAAAATCCGTTCAGTAGAAGCCGAGATACTGAATGGACCTTTCTAGAAGGTATACCGCTAGTACTATATAAAAGAGTCAGAGAATCGAGACAGTTATGTATTCTATCAACACTTGCTCGAGTGCGCATCTACGATACATCGGAAACGAGTGATTACGCCGTAATTCTGACCGCCGAAAGGAACTTAGTCGCTGGACTAGTTGTCAGTGGACTTAGTTTATGTCAGGTGAACGAACATTTACAGTATCATCGAAAGACTTAGAATATCGGATGACTTTATAGTCAACTATTCTAACTGGTCAAGTGATGGTGATTTTTATAATACCATTCACAGAAGTTAGCCAACAAATAACAGCATGTTTCTTGTGGTGAAACTGTATATCAGGCACTTCAATAATACCAGAAAGACTTTATAATTATAGTTCATTTTACGCTGCTGGCAGGTGTTCCTGTGATAGCAGGTGAATGAAACCGCATTTTCCGGTTATGGGACTTGTTCTTAAGTCGAACTTTTCAAGAGTATTTCAACAGTATGAGACTATACAACAGTTCAACGTGTTAGATTGTACCGAGAAAAACGGGAGTGTTTTTGAACGAGTTATGTTAAACACCGACATGTGCTGTTAAAACTACTCGAGGGTAGGTGTGATATGGATGCGAACGAAGTAATATTGGAATGCAGATGGCCATGGGAGGACGCTATGGGAATAGTGAACACCGTAGGACACGCATTAACATCGCATCAAGAATGAAGTAAGCCAACTATACTTGTACTATCCACTAGCCTATAGTAGTATTTAAGAATTCCATTTTTATACTGTCACTATAAGAAATCAAAATATTTATCATCGTTATGAGAACGTCTATTATATTTGTCCAGAATGGCAAATGGAGCTAGTAGTCCGACAATTTGAAAATGAAAATCCACAGCCTGCTTCCAGTCTCCGACCGGGTCAGGAATGGAATGAATGAAGCCCCCATCTAGCGGCGAGGATAGGAACTGTGCCAGCTGCCGAGGCCTGACGCACTCCTCTGGGGCAATGATTAAATGAATGACAGATGAAATGAAATGATAGTGGAGAGTGTTGCTGGAATGAAATTGTGACAGGGAAAACCGGAGTACCCGGAGAAAAACCTGTCTGCCTCCGTTTTGTCCAGCACAGATCTCATATGGAGTGACCGGGATTTGAACCACGGACCCAGCGGTGAAAGGCCGGCGTGCTGCCGCCTAAGCCACGGAGGCTTAGTCCGACAATTTATTAGTCTATTATACAACTTTGTCAGGACGACAGTCAAGTTCATGTGTTTCGACATGAAACGTTTAAGTTATTTCCAAGGGATAGGAATATATTTTCTTTAACTCGTATTTAGAGAAGAGGCTCGATTATAACTTGGATTATTTAAATAATATGATTTATTTATTAATAATAATAAATGACTGTGAAAAAAATAAGTTAATAATAATTAAAATTATGAAGACACCATTTAAAATTTATAAATAATTTACTTAGGGAGGTGATAGCAGCAATTTATAAATTAAATTTAATTGTTAATTGTGATTAAATAATTACTACATTAATAATCAGAAAGTGAGTTGTTATTAATAATTATTTGCAAAGAGGATTTAAACATTTATTTATTTATGGATGAAATAGGGCAATAATAATCATTCTGATGTTGTAGTGATGCCTAAATAATATTTTTTCCAGTAATAATAATACTAATAATAATAATAATAATAATAATAATAATAATAATAATAATAATAATTTCATGGAAATTAAAAAATTGGAAGAGTTTAATAAAATAACTTTGTTTATTTGTGGAATAGAAGTTTGGATTTATAAATAAATTTAAATGAGTTTATGAATGAAGTGAAATAGTAAGAATTTGAGCTCAGTAAATTTTCCAAAAGCACTAAAAATATTAAATGGAGGAAAAATAAAGCGGCAGGTATTAAATGTATAAACTTAGGGTGAGATTATGTAAATGGGAGGCAAGGAGAAATTGACCAGAATTAAATACATCTTTTCATTGGAAAAATAGAATTGAATAACACACAGTAGAGTGGTAAGACAGATTATTACAAACAGAAAGAAATATAATTTAAAAAATTCGTTTGTGGAGAAGAATATTTGAAGTCAAATAATATGATGATTTTTGTGTGCGAATTGTCGACACTTAAAGTTGTGTGGAGGCCGAGGGTTCATCCAAGAGGGCATTTGTTCCCGTAGTTATGGGCACACATGGTTGTGCGTGTGTCATTAGAAGAGCATGTGGGCTCTCAGTTAAAAAAGAAGGGTTAGGCAAGTAAACCGCCCAATATTCTAGTCAAATTCCATTAATCTGTCAATCAGATTTTTTTTCTGGATCAACTTGAATTTCCAACAGTATGTCTCAATAATTGAGGAACATGAGTTTAGATTTGATGAACCTGACCGAGAAAAAAAACTTCAAGAAAATGAATAGTTGCAAATGCAAAAATAAAATAAAATAAATAATTGAAGATATTTTTATTTTGTGCTTGGAATAATAATAATAATAATAATAATAATAACAGTGGAAATGAGCATTAGATATTCTCAATATGAGAGGGTGAGAAAATCTGTAGTAAATAAATTGATAAGAAATTTTGAAATTAATAATAATAATAATAAATTCAATGATTAACATTTATTTGGGTGAGATATTATGTAAATTTTCGGAATGAGAAAAGTTTTGATGAAAGAGATAATGATTTAATCCACTGATAGTGGATAACAACAATTTATGCTAATGTTTATAACAAATTTTGAAATGAGTAAATTTAAATTTTGTTTATATTGAAACAAGTGAATATGAGAAAGAAAAAGATGTATTTTTCAAATAATTATGATAATGAAAAATTTATAAACAGTTTTTTGTTATTGGAAACAAAAATTTTACAAACACAACAATAGTAACATTCGACTTTATGTTAGCCGAATATTGATATGAGATTGTTATTATACTTCAATGAATCATGAGGAGAAATATTTTTTTCCAATTTTTTTTTTGGAAACATCATCGAAATATCCAAGTGATAATTTTTCAAAATATCAATTCAACGTGTACTTGAACAATCAATGCAAATCTTCAGGAAAGTGAAACTACAAATATGTAAATAGAGGGATCACTCGAACTCTTCATTGAATAGTGATTACCCAAGTGTAAATAATTAGGAGTTTTCGTTTTTGTTTATATCAGAATGGACTACTAATATTCTGAATATCAATTCTGCGTAGTTCAAGGGTATTTTTAGGGACTGTTTATTTTTATGTGTGATTGTTTTTTGTGTTTTTGAGGTTATTGCCAGTCAATTTATCATTTTAATTATAAATAAATTGAGACTTTTAAGAAGTGTTTTATTTTCAAAATAATTTCTTTCCTTATCTTACTTGTGAATTACCGAGATCAGGGATGCCAGATATAGACCTAATATTAACCTAGATAAACCCTGAGGTAGATTTTCTCGTGCTGATCTGATTTCGGTATTTTACAAAATGGGGTATTTGGATCTCGGTCCAAACGGGCACAGTACCCTGTATGAAACACGACATATTACAATAGCTGAAAGCCTCCGTTTGTCATTCGTGGAAATTAAATTCGTTGAATTGTTGCTGCTGCGTAATTTATGAGCTTGAGGGATCATGTTCATCAGAACCATGTGTGGGTGTTTGTTATATGTGTGGATAGAATGGGCAAATGACCTAGAAGTTACGTCCTTTAAAACACCAATCACCACCTCCACCATTCTATCTCATTGCTGTGTTTTAAGGGGACTGTACCCTAATACAACATAATCTAGAATTCAAACCCTTGTATCTTCTCCGTTATCTTCACTAGGCTGATCACAGCCCGTTGAAACTCCCATGAAGAATAAAATCTTCTGTTGCAAGGCCAAGAAATGAACCCGAGAGATCTCTGTAGAAACCTAATTATCACTAGACCACGGTGTTGGGAATGTTGTGGTTGTTAATTCGTTTTAGAGGCTTGCAACATTCTGGTCATCAGGCTCGTGTACTTGGGTTTGCGTTCAAGTTGTCTGATATATAAAGTACTATCCCGGGATTTTCCTGGAGGAAGAGCGGAATACGGAATAATCTAGGGACCAAAAAAAAAAAAAAAAAATAGCCACTGTTAGTGCCAGGATTCAATATCCGGCGTCGCTGCATCTGGCTTTCCGGCCATAGTGCAAAATTTAACGGGAACGGCTACTCCGCGGGGACATGTTTTCTAGACCAACCTAAAATAATGCCACGACAGTCTTTTTCCCAATCCTCACCTGAATTCCTAATACACACACTATTACAGACACCACAGTAATAAAGATACTCAGACAAATTCTACACACACCCAAGTACACAGGGCTGTATGAGCACGATGTACAAGCACCTCAAATGAAATAAAAAAAGACAACAATCGCAAAATCTCTAGTGGGCATGGTGAATTTTGTGAGTTCCTAATATGAAACAGGCGAATACATGCAAAGCCGTAGTAACAACTCCATTATAGAAGTATACAAGAATCACATGTGATGGTGAGCACTCTTAATGAGAAGGTATTGTACAGCATGTTCTGCTATGTCTATAGACAACATTGACTAGCAACACAAAGTCCAGCACGAGCTAGCTTGCTAAACTTTCTATTATGGCCATCGCATCGCAGTGCACAGAGGATCAACAGCAACTCCATACAATTAGGTACACACAGTACGATGAAAAAAATAAGCTAAACAAAGCCAACTCTGCAGAGGCCAAGCCCTGCACGGATGCAAATATCCGCAGATAAACCCGCGGATATCCGCAAATGTTTTGCCTTCCGGATATAGTTTGCAAGGCTGTGCGGATAGCTGATAAGCTGCAGATAATGTTTAGAGTAAATTTTCGGCAAATTTTTAGAATATAATGTTAACTGGATTTTTAAAAAGTATTTTAGTTTTTGCTAACATCTGCGTCTTTTACGTTTCTTGTCATTTCCCTATTTGCTTTCGCTTGGATTGTATGAGAATGATAGAGAAGTGAAGGAAACCAGTCATGGAAATACCCTCAGTGTTGATTTATGCGCTTGCTTGCGAGGGTATACTCGACGACTAAATAGTGCTAAAATTAGCCACCCGCTGTTTCACATGCCGTTACTTACAGGGACAAAACTCAGTCAACATTGCCTTGCGATTCATACAAAGCCTAGGAGTACGAATTTCTCTTCAAATGTCTAAATGTGTTGCTTTAATACTTTATGCTTTATCTAATAAATAAACGAGATGTTCAGCAATTAACATATAGCCTACTTTCTCCTAAATGTATGGGTATAGTTATAACTCGTTGTCTTTATCACCTCCTACTTTCTTCCCATTCCAAGTGCAAAATGGCACACAACAGTATGACATACTGGATTTGAGCAGCGGCGTTCAAACCATAGTTTTTAATTTACCCCATCATTTTACAATTTCATCAGCAAACACTCCAAACAACGTAGGAATTCAGTATATTAACACCGACTACTTTCAATAATTGAAACTGAAACAAAACTTCGTTGGTCTAAATGTATCACTGAGAGAAACACAATTAATAAACCTACTGCACAGCTCATATTTAATCGCGCGTTTGCTTGGAGGTGATTGCGCTCTTTCAGCAACAAGAGAACATTTTTCAATTACACCGTATGCATGGGTTCAATAACTGGGAATGTCAAGGCCTGTATAGAGCCCAGCTCGCATCTAGTAGGCCGTGGTTAGCACACGCATAGTTCACTTGGTTGCTTGTAGATGTCACTCGTGCAGATCCAGTGGCGAACTTTGTTTTAATTAAATATATATTTTCCATTGCAAAATTTTATAACGTATTAGTACGGTACTTAAAAACAAAAAATATAAAAATAATCAAGCAAAAACATACAAATTTGTTAGGTTATGAACACCGGTCGGCCAAGTGAAAGCCCAAAGCTCTAACCACAGAGCCAAACGTGTCCACCCCGGTCCAACGTTATCAATCGATTTACATCCAACGTCTTAGCAAATAATGACTTGGACTAAACGATTCCTTCACTGGAGTATATATTCATTATAATTAATTTCATATAAAGTTTAAATTATTTCTATCAGTAGGCTATACTGCATGCAACATTCTCAAATTTAGTGAAATATAGCTCAGAACGAGAGGTCAGCTGCTATCTTGTCCTGTAACGGACGGCTCAGCTTTTCAAAGACACTTCTGCAGTATCTCTTATATAAAAACAAGTGTCCTGACTGACTGACTGACTGACTGACTGACTCATCATCGCCCAGCCAAAACTATTAAAGATAGAATCATGAAATTTTGGGGATATGTTCGTGGTAAGTCGAAAACGCGCACTAAGGAAGGATTTTAGGATATTCAGGTTCTAAAAGGGTGTTAAGGGGATAGACCTGCACTTCATTGGATAACAATATCTCCCGATTGGTTTCATTGGGAGATGTGATACACGCCATATACACTCATCATTAAAAATAAGAAGACACGTGTCTGAGGGTTTTTCGATGTGAAGTATATTATGAGGTGATCTCTTAAACGACATAGGCGAGGAGTTTGATACTCAGTGGAAAAAAATCAGCTTAAAAATAAGTAAATAGGTGTTTGACCGTTTTTTCATAAATCCAATTTAAGGGGCCAATAGGGAGGGGTGAAATTCTGGGGGGGGGGGAACAGGAAAGAAAGTGTCCTAACTGATTGACTGGCAGACTCACTCATCAAACTCAGGGGAAAAAAACTGCTTAAAAATAAGTAAATAGGTGTTCGACAGTCTTTTTCATAAACCCAATTTAAGGGGTTCTTGGGGAGGGGTGAAATTCTGAGAAAAGGAAATTGAGAGTAAAAGTCCTGACTCACTCACCATCGCCCAGCCAAAATTATTGAAGTTAGACACATGACATTTCGGGGAATATGATCATTGTATGTCGGAACAGTCCACTAAGGGAGGATTTTCGGATATTCAGGGGGTCTTAAGGGGGTTAAACCTGCATTTCATTGAATAACAATAACTCCCGATTGGTTTCATTGGGGGATGTGTTACTCGGCATATGAACACATAAAAAATATGAAGACATGTGTCTGAGGGTTTTTCGAAGTGGTGTATATTATGAGGTGAAAGGGGTGAACAGTGGGGGTTGAATGATTCCTAACGGAGCGTGTATCTCTTAAACGACAAAGGCGAGGAGTTTGTAACTCAGCGGAAAAAATCAGCTTATAAGATAAGTAAATAGATGTTCGATCGTTTTTTTTCCTAAATTCAATTTACGGGGCTCATGGGGAGGGGTGAAATTTGGGGGGGACCGGAAAGAAAGTGTCCTAACTGATTGACTCTCTCACTCACTCTTCAAACTCAGGGAGAGAAAACTGCTTAAATATAAGTAAATAAGTGTTTGACAGTTTATTTTTCATAAATCAAATTTAAGGGGTTCATTGTGAGAGGACAAATTCTGAAAAAAAAAAAAATGAATGAAAATGTCCTGACTCACTCACTCACTCATCATCGTCCAGCCAAAATTATTGAAGTTAGAAACATGACATTTTTGGGATATGTTCGTTGTATGTCAAAACCGTACACTAAGGGAGGATTTTCGGATATTCAGGTTCTAAAGGTGTCTTAATGGGGTTAAACCTGCATTTTATTGAATAACAATATCTCGTGAGTGGTTGCATTTGTGGATGTGATACTCGGCATATAAACTAATCATTAAAAATAAGCAGACATGTGTCTAAGGGTTTTTCGATGTGGTGTATATTATAAGGTGAAAGGGGTGAAAAGTGAGGGTTGAAGGATTCCTAACGGAGCGTGTATCTCTTCAACGACATACGCGAGAAGTTTGAAACTCAGCTTAAAAATAAGTACATCGGTGTTCGACCGTTTTTCATAAATTCAATTTAAGGGGCCAATGGGGTGGAGTGAAATTCTAGAAAAAAAAGGAGAGAAAGTGTCCTGACTGACTGACTAACTCACTCGCTCATCAAACTCAGGGAAAAAAAACAGCTTCAAATATAAGTTAATAGGTGTTCGAGCGATTCTTCATAAATCCAATTTAAGGGGCGCATGGGGAGAGAGTAAAATTCAGGTAAAATAATTGAAAGAAAATGACCTGACTGACTCACTCACTCATCATCGCCCAGCGTGAACTATTGAAGTAGGAAAAATTAAAATTTGGGAATATTTTCGCTCTATGTCGCAAACGTCAACTAATGAAGGCATTTCGTTTATTCGGGTTCTTAAGAGGTGTTAAGGGGGTAAACGTGTATTTCATTCATTAACGATATCTCACGAGTTGTTTCTTTGGGGATGTGATATTCGGCATATAAACTAATCATTAAAATTAAGCAGACATATGTCTAAGGGTTTATCGATGTGCTGTATATTATGAGGTGAAAGGGGTGAAAATTGGGGGTTGAAGGATTTTTAACGGAGCGTGTATCTCTTAAACGACATAGGCGAGAAGTTTGACATTCAGCGGAAAAAGACAGCCTAAAATATAAGTAAATAGGTGTTCAACCTTTTTTTCATAAATCCAATTTAAGGGGCCCTTGGAGAGGGGTGAAATTCTGGGGGAAAAAACAGGAAAGATAGTGTTCTAACTGATTAACTCACTCACTCATCAAACTCAGGGGGGAAGAACAGCTTAAAAAGAAGTAAATAGGTCTTCGACCGTTTTTAAATCATAAATCCAATATAAGGGATTCATGACAGGGGTGAAATTTTGAAAAATAAATGAAAGAAAATGTCCTGACATACTCACTCACTCATCATCGCTCAGCCAAAATTATTGAAGTTAGAAACATGAAATTTTGGGGTTGTGTTCGTTGTATGTCGAAAACGTCCACCAAGAGAGGATTTTTAGATATTCAGGTTCTAAAGGGGTGTTAAGGGGGTAGACATGCATTTAATTGAATAGCAATATCTCCCGATTGGTTTCCTTGGGGGATGCGATACTCGGCATATAAACTCATCATTAAGAATAAGAAGACACATGTCTGAGGGTTTTTCGATGAACTGTATATTATGAGGTGTATGTGTGAAAAGTGGGGGTTGAAGGATTCCTAACGGAGCAAGTATCTCTTAAAAGACAGAGGCATAAAGTATGAAACTCAGGGGGAAGAATCAGCTTGAAAAAATAAGTAAAAAGGTGGTCGATCGTTTTTTTTTTCATGAATCCAATTTAAGGGGCCCATGGGGAGGGCTGAAATTCTGGAAGAAAAAGTCCACTAAGGAGGGATTTTTGGACATTCACTCTCATCGAGCAACCAAAACTATTAAAGTTAGAAGAATGATATTTTGGGGATATGTTTGTTGTGTGTCGAAAACGTCTACTAAGGAGGGATCTTTGGATATTCACGTTCTAAAAGGGTGTTAACGGGATTAAACCTGCATTTCATTGAATAAAAGTATGACACAACTATGACGCGAGCGAAGCCGCGGGTACCTGCTAGTAATATTATAATATAAACTTAGTTGAAGGATCAAAAACAGAAAATAAAATAAAAATAAAAAATCAATTTAAAGAAATTTGTCCTTTAGAACAGTATAAACCATTCTCGGTTCGATAATCTGAACTCATGGCTCCCAAGTCATGGATTATGAAGCTGGCATAATTCACACGGACGCCATCCTTAAATGGTACGACTGATGACCTTGTAGTTTGGGCACAAGACGCATCCTCTACGAAGGTATGTGTTTACCATATATGGTAAATATCCGATGATTAGTTTGGTCGTAATTTAATTTTAAGTTTTGACCATTTGAGTGACCGCCATTAAGTTTTTGCAAAGATGGCGGCAATGTTAATCGTGACAGTGGAGTGCTCTTTGCAAGTGCAACCTCAGTACCAAATTTCGTTCAATACTGTTTCGTCGTCTTTGAATTGATGGAGGTGGGGGGAGACAGAAAACACACTCACACACACGCACATGCACACGCACACACAGGCAGACTGACAACTTCTGTCCCACGTAGATCTCATAAGTCTACTTTCATTTTTTACGAAAATAGAAAGTTGGGAAAAATATTATTGTAATGTCAATGGACTTGGATAACAAACGTGAGGATGTGTATAAAAGTCGCGCGGTTGCGGGGCGGATGCAAATAACAGTCGTGTGGATGCAGGACCGATGCGGATAACAGTCGTGCGGATGTGGACCGGATGTGGATAACGTTTTGTTTATCAACGCAGGGCTCTAAAGGAGCATGGAAGGTGGGGTGTTCTACATTTTGAGACACCGGCACTAGATAGGATAAATTTGTCATTGCCATGTCATCTTCACTCGCCTTTGTACCGATGCTTATTTTTTGCAGGCTGACTGAACCTCAAGGAAATTTGCTTGTTTGAGAGACGTAGTTTTGTTATATCAACGGTGTCAATGCAATACATCATATCTGACAATACTCTTCGTTTACAATAGTTTCCTTATGACACGCCACGCCTCCTAGCCGTGTGTGGATGTGCCATCGAACAGAACAATTCACGATAGTTCGTTTTCCTGTGTATAAGCCTAAATGAAAATGAACCTTAAATACACTGTACTGTAGGAGGGTATAACAACACGGAAATATACTTTTCGACAGTACAATGACTTTAAAGCTCATATTTTCTTTATGCCTCTGCACAGGAACCTAACGTGAATTGTTCTTTTGGATGGCACATCCACACACGGTGGGAGGAGTGACCAATAATGGAAACGAAGACCATTGTCCGATACAAGGTATTGCAAGTTCAGCGACAATATGGTTAGGGATCAAACTCTCTGTCTTCGAGTTAGAAGCACAGTGTCTCCACCAACTGAGTTATGTAGCCTCCACAGTACGATATTGGTGGATATACAACCTCCTTAACGAAAGTATAAATAACAAAGCACGCAGTTAGGCATGCTTTATTCACTGACAAGGAAACCTAGCGAACATGAGACTTCCAACCTCATTGAAACTGTTCATACACGTTGGTAAATAACAGGTCAAGGTGACTGCTGTAGACAGACCAATATCCAGCCACGTTTCAGTGATGGGGAAACAACGACAGCCCGTCGTCCTGTCGACATCACGTGTTAATGCTTAAAATCTGTGCATTCAATCGGCTTGAACTCGGCGCAGTTATGTGAGGGGTGTCTCCTCAAGCACTCCAGCTCCCTACCACTCATACTGTACCACGACCTTGAAGTCTCACCATATAGCCTATCGACCGTACTCTACCCATTTATGGTGGGGCGTCACCAGTTTCTACTTGAAGTATTGAAGAGAACCACGTTGGCACATAGCGGATTTTGCAGGCGCAGCGACGACATCAGTTATAATTGACACGAACAAAAGAAATACTTTAGCAATAAATACAGTTGTTAAGGAATCATCGTTAAATTACCACCAATAAAGAAAATCAAAAATTAATTTTAAATCAAAGTAAAGGAATACACTAATTAATGTTATTGGCTTTAACAACTGCGGCTTTTAGAGACTCCAGGGTTCCGGCATTCTGCCCCGAAGGGGATCTTTAACGTGACAGTAAGTCTACTGACTTTGCTCCCTCATATTTGCGCACGCTCAAATACCAACTGACTGCGCCAGAATTCGATCCTGCAACCTTGGGAACAGGAGGGGAGAAAGTTAACACTGTGCCACGCAGCCAGTCAAAAGAGATTAAGTATCATGAACACAATACACATTTCTATTGAAATTAAAGCACGCAATAAACACAAGTGAGAGCTAGAAAATGAAATATAAACAGGTTCCACCGTCAGTGAAATGTAGAGTGACCAAGTGGCACTTGTTAAGGAAACGATGGCTCGATTGCTGTATGGTAGCCGAATAGGCTACTATTTAAATTAGGCTGGCTGCGTGTCCCAGTGGTAACGATCTCACCTGCTGTTCCATTGCAAGATCGATTCCTGGCGCAGCCAGCTGGCACTTGAGGGTGCGCAAATGACAGGGAGTCGTGTCAGTAGATTTTCTGGCACGTTAAGGATCCCCTTAGGGGAAAATTTCTGGGACACCAGTGGGGCGTCTCTATAAATCGCAGTTGTCGAAGGGTCATAAAACCAATAACATTACTCATTATTTTAATTATCATATGGCTATATTTTTGGAAAGTATTTATTATACTGGTATTTAAAATGAACAGAGGGAAAGAGGGAGGTGACATGTCTCAATTGCCGCAACAGTAGCATAACTTGGAAATCTTTACTTTTTCAGTTTTTAACTCAATGTAGTGCTGGAAAATATTCTTGATCGACTGGTTAAGTTGATACTATCGTTTTTTTGTTGGCAACGTGACTACGGAATTCGTTGTGCCAGTTTCCGAAGATATTACAATTGCATCAACAACACAGCTTCGGTGGCCTAGTCGGTAGCATGCTGAACTGCTATGCTCAAGATCGCGGGTTCAAACCCGGCCGAAGTCGTCGGATTTTTTTAAGAGCGTTAAAATCCTTCAGTATGCCTTCCTTCGGAGGGGAAGTAGAGCCGGTGGTCCCATGTCATAGATTTATGGCCTGTTAAATAATCTACCACTACAATTGGTAGAGTGTAGCTAAATTTGTAGGTTATTTGGTTATAAGCGCTCCAACGCTCAAGTTCCATCGCTTGCCGCTAGGTGTCCGTGACAGTGGCATCTCTGGTAGCCAAAGTTGGAACTACTTGATATTGAACTTGATGGGGAGCCTTCAGGAGTTCAATTGAAATACCCCGCTACCGCCATTGGCTGCAATTCAAATATAATATAATCAGTACCACTACTGTAATACAGTGCTTCGTAATTGTGTTAGTGTCTGTTACACTCATCTGTAGCAAAGTAATAAATCCCAATTCAATATGGCTTCAAAACCTTGACATTATTTAAAATGATACTTACAAACGAAGTATCAGGTAAGACAAGTCAAAACCTATCTTGAAATTTTGTGAACGCAATCGTACTACAAGAGGACAACGTGCGAAAAATCAGCCGCCAGATTGAAGTGCAAGGCTCCGAAATCATGTGGCGAATCTCTCATATAAATCAATGAAAAGTAGAGAGTACCTTACATGTTGGAATGGACAACCCTGACTGCCCAAGCACTCAAGGCCGGTGGAAGGAGCCGCACGCTCCAGTCAGCATATACGCCCCGCCACGTGACTACTCCGAGTGCCACAGGGATGTCCAGCTCCTCCAGCCGTCATGCCCGCGTACCAGGATGTCAGGTACGATTTCGGAGCCTTGCAGTTCAATCTGGCGGCTGATTTTCCTCACGTTGTCCTCTTATAGTACAATGAGTCCACAAAGTTTCAAGATAGGTTTCGACCTGTCCTAGCTGACACTTTCTTTGTTAGTGTAATGTAAGTAAATGCCTCTAAATCGTTAAATGCAGTTCCCCACAAACATCACATTTTGAGTTACGGCACTGTTGAAGCAAATGTTAAAATATGAATGTAACTAAGATATAAAAAGTGCGATCTTTTCGAGCCAATTGTACGGCCCAGTCAGCCTACTATGTTGGCAACGCTGGGCTTCCAAATGTAAGGCTCAGATCATTTTACCAGAGCCAGAAATGGCGCGATTCATGATGATCAAACATTTACTAACATATAACACTAACTAGAATTCTTATTTTGTCTATCACTGCGGATGCCCGGGTTCGATTCCCGGCCCTTCCAAGAAATTTAATTCTGGTCTGAGGGCTGGAATGGGGTACATTCAGCCTCGTGGGGAAAACTAAGAAGAGGCAGGTTAGATTCCTACCTAAGCCATCCTGGAAGTGGTTTCCCACTTTTACTCTAGGCAAATGCCCGAGGCCACGGCCGCTTCCTACCCAAATCCTACCTCAATTACACACACAAATACAGACATCACAGTGTCACAGGTTATCGGACAAGTACATGGGACTACCTGACCACGATGTTGCAAAGCCCCTGAATAATCAACACCAACAACAATAGAATACTTGTACTTCCATGTACGCTACGCTTTTATTTCCTGCATTTATTTTGAATATTAATTTTATTGCAGTATTTATTCACCTCGTTTATTAGTCGTTAGTCCTAAAATTTCTGGAGGTGTTTTGGACACGTTGTTAACGTCACTGCCCGATAGTGTTGACCGAGCTGGCTGGCGGCCCGGGGTTGGCGCCTGGCAGTCGTCTGCAGATGGGTGGAGGGCAGCCAAATGAGAGAGAGACATCAAATGTCTGCAGAGACCAGACTACTTGGCGACTATTACATTTATTGATAGTTGCACTCCAGGGTTGCTGCATAGAGAATAAACGTTCACAGGTCAAGCTCAATATTTTCCACTGCCTTGTTGTTTTTGTTGATGATTCTTTAAAGGCTTTGTGACATTGTGGTCGTGTAGTCTCATGAGCTCAGATGTGTGTTGAATTTATCTGATAACCTGTGTTTATGTGGTTACTGTAATAGTGTGTGTAGCTGTAATTATAAGGATCGGGGATTGGCAGGTTTAACATGACTTATAGTTAGATATTACCACAGTATTTCTCGGGAGTATGTGTGGATAAACCCGGGATAAAATC
This sequence comes from Meconema thalassinum, assembly GCA_946902985.2. Classification (NCBI taxonomy): domain Eukaryota; kingdom Metazoa; phylum Arthropoda; class Insecta; order Orthoptera; family Tettigoniidae; genus Meconema; species Meconema thalassinum. Next base: position 411,095,182 of record OX336391.1, on the reverse strand, counting down.
TCTCAAGATAGTCGCAATGACCACCAGAGTTTGAAATTACGATCTCCGGTTTTGCTGCAACTCCCGGTAGTGGACGAAAAATTTTACAATAGGTGGAGCACGAGTAGTTTTAACAAATTATCTTTTTTGGCGCTCGACTCGTTTCAACAAACTCCCATACGCGTTCGTATACCATTCATCCCAATGCAATGATAGTTCGGCGACTTATTGTGTACACTCCCGCAAAGGTTTTGGAATTAGTAACGCTATTTTACAATAGGTGGCGCATGAGTAGTTTCAAAAATGATTGATGGCACGCTAATCGTTTCAACAAAGTCCAGTATGCATTTTCATATAGCATTCATCCGATTGTGATGAAACTTCGGCGAGTTGTTGTTCACACTCCCGCAAAGGGTTTTGAATTAGTAATTCCATTTTACAATAGATGGCGCTTGAGTAGTTTCAACAAATGTGTGTTAGCGTGCGAAACGTTTGCATAAATTAACTTTGGTTAATTATCATGTGCCCAACCGAATTAGTTTCTGAATTAGTAAATCTATTTCACAATAGGTGTCGCACGAGTTGTTTCAACAAATTTAGCGGCAGTATATGTGCTTTCGTTGTATGAGTGCGCACACTCGATATCATTTTTTTTAGGGGCTTTGCGACATCATGGTCATGGGGCTGCGTGTACTTGGATGTGTGTTGAATTTGTCTGATAACCTGTGTCACTGTGATGTCTGTACTAATATATGTACTTGTAATTGAGGTAGGATTTGGGAAGGAAGCGTCCATGGCGTTAATTTAGTTATCATTCCGGCATTTTCCTGGAGTAGAAGTGGAAAACTACGGAAAACCACTTCCAGTATGGTTGAGGTAGGAACAGAACCCGTCTCTTCTCAGTTTTGCTTCACGAGGATAAGTGTACCCCGTTTTCTTGGCAGAGCTGGGAATCGAACCACGGCTTCCGCGGTGAGAGCCTAGATGCTGGTAACTTCGCAACGGGGCGGACAGTAACAAATACACACAGTACTTGACAGAATTGAATTGACATTTAAGTTCGTGCGTGCCATTATTTTCTTAATTAGCCTGCTTTACCTAATTGTCCATGGATGCCTCTAAGTGATTAGTTGATTTACATACAGTTCATCATTATTTATTCTCATTTCATATTCCAAAACACTTTTTCTTTGGTTGGCATTACCAGTACAGGGTGGGTCAAATGAAAGTGGCCCAGGAAAGAGTTCCAGGTTACAGGCAAAACAGCGTCTCTGTACTTAGGCAACACCTACTGCAGTACCGTATGGTGGGTGGTCTATACTGTGTCAGATCTCAAAAAGGCTATTTGTAGCGATTGCATGTTAAGGACGGCCGGCGGTAGGAATGTCAGGCGGTACATGTCAACATAATACTGTTTGACAGCTAAGGTATATCGAAACAACCCTCATAGTCTACAAGAACTGCAGCAGAACATTTCTAATGAGATTGCAGCAATTCCAGCGGTCCAGCTGTGATCTGCCTTCCGCAACTTGCTAACCAAGGCTGAAAGGTGCCAAGAGATGAATGGTGGTCATTTTCAACATCTGCTATAAGCAGGTTAGTGAACTATCTCCATTCCTTCGGCATGTTTCCCTGTAATCTGGAACTCTGATCCCCGGGCCACTTTTATTTGCCCCACTCTGTATGTTATTTATTTGAATGAAGTTTTGGAAAATTAAATACGGAATTAATTGTCGGAAAATTAGAAACGGGGTAACAACTTAGCTTTAAAAATATACATTTGAAAAGTCATACGGAAATTGTAAAATACACTTGTATGATCTTAAATTGATATGCAGTGGATTGAAAATATGTTCAATAACGACCGATTAATAACAAAGGCTGCCTTATTTATGCTATTATTTATACACCGGAAACAGTAAATGAATGTGCAGTATCCATGTCACGAATGCAGGGAAGGAAGATTCCCACAAGTCTCCTTGCTACGAGACGGGTGTAACTGAATGAACAACATTTTATTGTGGTAGAGAACGCGGAATTGTACACCAGAAGGCTCTCAGCCAATTACCATATCTAAACTGTTACATGTTACAGAGGCACAGTACAACACGTCTCTGGCACGGACATTACGTATACGCCCAACAATTTGTCAGCGCACTTCGGGGCTCTCGGAAGAAGCTTAAGTTGTTCTCGTACGCAAATGTACGAGATTTATGTTTTGTGATATTAAACGTGGCAATGATATTTATTATATAAGGCCTTCCATTCGGTCAACACTAATTGAGTCCAATTACATTAGTCGGGAAAACAAGAATTTTAACACCCTAACTTGAAATAAATATTACCTGAGATATTTATCATAAAAAGCACGCTGTTATGTATTGATATTAAATTCATAATCATTATTGATAATCTACATATCGACGATATTAAATTCATTTAATTAATTTTAATTTGAAATTTATAATGTTACATATGATTTGGTGGCTCCGGTGGCGTAGTTGGTAGCATGCTGAGCTTCTATACCCAAGGTCGCGGGTTCAAACCCAGCCGAAGTCATCGGAATTTTTAAGAGAGTTAAAATCCCTCAGTATGCCTTCCTTCGGAGGGGAAGTAAAGCCGGCGCGCCAATGTCATAAATTTATGGCATGAAAAACAAACTTCCAACAACTACACTTGTGTGAAGCATAAATTTGTAGGTTAGGTTTGATTAATGCTCTTAAGTTTCAACGTTCATCACCGGGCGCTGGTTGCGATGGTATCTAGTAGTAGCGAAGTTCACAGCTAGGTGTCGTGATCGTAGATGGTAGCATTTGGTAGCGAAAGTTCGAACTACTTGAAATTATCGTCTGCAGTCCTTACTTGAATTAAAAACAGATAACACACACTAATACATTCATCACAATTAACACCGGTTATCAGACAGATTCTACACACACCCAAAGTACACGGGGCTACATGACCACGTTGTCGCAGCCCCTAATCTAAGGAACCAACTAACGTACATATAATTTTTGCGAATTGACATATAAATTAAATTTTAGATTGATAGAACACCTTGCTGTTCCGCACCTTAAAACAATAACTAACTAACTAACTAACCAGGATGGTCGAGTGGGAATTGAACCCACTTCTTCTCAGTTATTTACAAGAAGAGTGTACCTAGTTCCCCAGCCCTCAGAGCCGGCAACTACAGTTTACGCCACGGTTTTTGGCCGGTGAGCCCCGATTTCATAGTCATACAGAGGACAGATGGTGAACCTCAGGTATGTGGATTTGATACATGAGTTGCTTTCCGAGCGACTGAAAACTCTAAAGATAGGGCCTGTACAAGGCAAACGGAGAGCGCAGCATGAATTGAGGTTGCCTGCAAGCGCTCGGTGAGTGCTCTTTCCCTCCCAAGCCGGTATTCCGGTATTATGGGGACGGGTGGTACTCTAGCAAGACAAAGTATGATAAAGGAAAACAATTTACTATTTTTCCCTTCAAAAGGGTTTTGATTTTACTGACCGTTTGGAAAGGCTGGAATAATTTGAATTTGCAGTGATATTTTTTTATTTCTGAGCACTGTTGGATCTCTAACGGAACGGCCGAATGCTCCCAAAGCGGGAAGAAATAAAGCAACTCTAGTGCTATTAGCAATATTTTTTCTGTTTTTTGTGAAAACCCTATAAGAATACCAATTGTTACAATGAAGGTAGGCTACGCTTTTACCCAGCAGGATGCCGACTAAAAGTTTAGAACTGAGCAAAACCTCGGACCTGACTTAAACAAAACTGAGATTTTGAAAGCAAAACATAAGTCAGAGAGAAAATCTCTACAAGTAGGAAGCTTGCGGAGCTAGCTATACTTGTCTTGATGGTTTGCTAGGATTAGCTATAACAGCTAAGAGAAACTTTGAAAACGTTGTTATTTGAAATTTTGTTTCTAATGCAACAAGTGGTAAAGGTTTTACTAATGAAGAAATTATTATTTTTTCGTAAATAGAACTTAAGATTAGGGGAAGAATGAGGGAAGAGAAGGTCCTGCCTAACCGTAATTCTAGCGAGAGAGATAAAGCAAACAATAATAAATAATTTATTTAACAAATTATAAACTTGAAACTAATTAACAATACTTAGGTTGTGATTTTAATTCGGGTTAAGAATACCAATTTAGTTGGTTATAAAATGCTATGGTCTTAGACCCAATAATAAGAGGTATACAATTTACAAACAATATTAAATAGTGCACAAGTTTCGAACCTGTTACAGCACTAAAATCTTCCAAAGATTTTAAAAAGTGTGTTTACGATTAAGAAATTAAAAGTTTGTAACGATAATTGTAAAGCAATTATAACTTTGATAGTTTGATTAGGTACGATACAAGAACTTTTAGAATGCCTTTTATGCCAATCGAAAAGGCTATAAACAAATATTGGATTCCTGATTGTAACAGGAAAAGAAGGAGAAGAAAAAATTGCAAGCGGAAATTAACGCTAATTTAAGCAGAAGTTAACAATATATTATGTTCGAAAGTGGACAGGTCGACTTAATGAAACCTGGAGCAAAACGATTAGATTCAAAGTTTAAAACTTAGAAGTTAACAATTTCTGAACTAGCAGGATAAGAAAAGAAGGATTAATAAGTAGTTTCTAGAACAATGGGTATTTATACATAATTTAAGAGATTTTAAAATCTAATAGGGAAGGCCACCTTTTGTGAAGCCTGGATAACACAATTAGCTAACTCCTTTATAATTAGAAAAAGTACACTTCCCTAATTTTAGAAGAGAAGAACAATACATATTAAAATGTGGACGAGACGCTGGATTTGATGCAGAATTACTATATGAGAAGTAGAACACATTTGGGAGGGTGCTTAATTATAAGCGAAGCCTCTTAGAACAATAACTAGCTTTACATTAGTTTATGTTTGTTAGTAAAAGGTATTTGGGAAGTGGGGTTAGGAACTTTAGGATTAAGTCCTGGCCAGAATTATTTTCTCTCAATCGAACGCGGCGCGGAAGATAGTTAGCACACACAAATTCGAAGCACTGATAGTTTGTTGATAATTTGAAACACTTCACTATTGTAGTGTATGTAAGTTGGTAGAACAAGAGAAAGTTATTGCAGTTATGGAGAACACAAGTTTAATTTGAGTTTGAACAAGTTTATTGCGTTGGAAAGTTTGTGAGTTGCAGTTGAATGATGCGGTAAAGTTCCCATGGTGGAAAACAAATTAAGTTTGAATAGCAGTTAATTTAACATGAATCCCTCGGTGTGGAAAAGTATTCCCTTATTTGGTGTGGAAATTCTAGATGGCTTATCTGGTAGAAAGATTAGTTCATGAGGAAAGTTCCAGAACTATGATGACAGTTAAATAGGACAAGAAATTTCTCACGGTGGAAAAGGCTAAGTTTATAGACAGCGGTTAAATTTGAATTAAATCTCACGTTGTAGGAAGGTATTCCCATTTATTTCGAACAAGAAGTACTGGATTCCATGTTATAGAGCCAGCTTAGATAGCTAAAGCCTGACAAAGAAAATCCCACGAAGACGGTTATTGCACAATAGTAAGCAATTCCACACACTGTCTATAAATTTATATTAAAAGCATTTAGCAGTTTAAAACCATCAAAATGAGGCTAAAATCATTGATGATTTGTACTTAGCTTTTTCTTGTTGATCAGGCGAAGGTTCCTTGTGACCGTTAGCTTTAAAAAGTAGACATGGCGTCTATTTTAAAAGTGTCACATTAAGACAGGAGACTGGCCCTGAGAGGCCTCTGCACTGTACACTCGACGACCGGACTAGAAGAAGTGAGAGCTGCGGAACGGCGCGCGATGGGACCAGGGAGAACGAGGGAGAGGGGGTAAATGACAAGAGGACATACATCAGAATGGGCAACATGAAAAAATGATCATTCTTTTTTTAAATAAGTTTTCTTCATGGAGTGGTGTCTTCAAAGAGATGTTAGCTGGCGACAAGGACGACGCCTGGTGGATTGGTGAGGAAGTCCTTTTGAGCTCAGAGAAATTGAAGAACTTCGGCAGTTAGCTGCTAGATGCCGCTAGGTTCTCCATGGAAGTTACACATCTAGAACAGACTCAAATACAAAATAAATTCCTGCTCAAAGAGAAAAAGAATGAAATGCAAAGGGATCACTGTTGGTGTCTGCGAAGAAAGAAATTAAATAAAATAGATTAAACAAAGAGCAGCACGAGCTGACTCTGACTGAACGTGTATTGCTGAGAATACACAATGCAGCGCTAGGCCATGCGGCCAAACTCTCTGTGGATTCGGTGGACGTGGGTTCGAGCCCCACTGTTGGCCATCCTTGAAATGGTTTTCCGTGGTTTCCCATTTTAATAATAAACAGGGAATTGCGCACGTATGTGCATAGAAAGACATAGAAATAATTCTCTTAATGTTCACTCGCAGGGATATTGATTAGCGATTTCTTCTTTTGTTCGCATGTAGCCTATGTACATGGTATCTGTAACAGACACATTCACAGAAATCATTTTAACACCAGGCAAATGCTGGAACGATACCTTCTGACAGTCAACGGCTGCTTCCTCCCAGTTTCATTCTTCATTCATTTCATCTCTCATTAACTCCTGTCATGTGGTTGGCGTCAGAAAGAGCATCCGGCCGTAAACACCATCCGCCACAAATACTTTTCATCACATCTCATCCCCTCATAATACCGGGTGAGTTAGCCGTGGTCGTTACGGCATGACTCCTGGCAGTCGCTCACATCCGGGAGGCGAGGAGGTTCGAATCCCCCCGCCGGCAAACTTGAAGATGGTCTTCTGTGGTTTCCCATCTTCTTCCAGGCAAATGTCGGGGTTGGTCCCTAACTATAGGCCACAGCCGCTACCTTCCAACTCCTCGCCCTTATATTCAAACTTTCCTCCCCAGACAACACTCCATACGCAACGGTACGTGTAGCTCACCCATTGGGTGTCCGCCTCGAAGCAGCTACAACACTGGCGAGCCGAACATGTCCTCGGACACTCCCGGCACTAAAAGCCATACGCTAAAAAAAAACTCATAATAAGGGTAGACATGGATACATCAGAGCCGGGAACTAAAGCATTGACCTCAAGGATGTCTACTCACTACATCACGAGCTAGTCATGTTTTATGTATGCGTATTTCTACCACGAAACGTTGAGTTTAGTCGAGTATGTATAGCATCGTACGTTGATTGCGATTAATCTACTAATAAAGAGTGGAGTTAACGTAGTGAGTTTCCAATAAAACATTTTAGTCCACCACTCGGAATTCACCGATTGAAATTTTCTGGAAAGTTAGTTTTGTCTCTAAACTTTTGAATCGACACCCAATTGCAGGAATATGTGCACTGGTCTCCACTCAATTAAACGTTTTTCATAACTTCATCAGAAAAAATAGCATGTCACTGTGCGCACTGATTTGTCCCGAGAGTTGGCACGCATCTGAAACTTTCAATAGCTATGTCGTCTGTGCCCTCTACAAAGCATTTCGGATAGCAGGCTTGAGAGCTATATACACCACCGAACATTTCCGTTGGCAGAGAATTATTGGATGTTCGTGCGAGTCTTAAGGGTTGTAAATACAGTATTACAGACTCATTAGAATGTGCAATGTGTATTGCGTCAAGCCGTTTGTCTCTCGCCAAGGCAGACCGGTTTCTATTCTCGGTAAATTCATGTGCGATTTTCGAAGTGAAATGCCATGTTCCGTGGCTCGGATTTCACGTAAAAAGGAGTTCCTGTGACTCATGACCGCGAGATTAACTGTTATGTTATACTACAAGCTTAGCTTATCTTTTAGCTTAATATGTATTGCTACGAATGGCTTCAAAGAATGACATAATAAGTTTGGCTAATATTGTGTGGAAGTCAAATCCAATTCTTGTATATATATATATATATATATATATATATATATATATACTGTAGAAGCCAGTAGAACTTCAAAATTTCTGTCATCACTTATTTTATGTTTGTTGATAGTCATATTTAACTTATCTCAACACCTCTGTTGTCCCTTACCACCGAAACGGTACAAAGGGGTGCAGTGCGCATGTGTCCAATCCTCGGTTTGAAAGCCAGCATACAGAAAGAGGCGCTTACCTTAATGCATCTAGCTGGCTGGCTGTTCGGTATCCCTGTAGAACTCCTAAAACAAGATCAGATAATAATAATAATAATAATAATAATAATAATAATAATAATAATAATAATAATAATAATAATAATAATAATAATAATTGCATTCAGATTATGTCAGGAAACTTATAAGTCCAAATCCCTCTCCTATGAAGCCAAACTCGGACACTATAACACCGTAGTGAAACCTGAATGCCTTTATGCAGCGGAGACAATTGGCAGAAAGGGAATCACGGAAATAGAAAAGAAAGAACGTAAATTTCTGAGGAAAATTCTGGGACTCAAGATTTATTTATCGTATGACTTTTGCATGCAGAAACAAGATTGAAAGATGACAGAAAGTACTATATACAATATATACATAAATACACATGACAAGAAACAGCAACATATCTATATTTTTAAGTCCAAACTATCCAGCCACAGTATCACAGAAGGTGTGGCCTGAATAAAGTCCAGTGGATCACCTTCATAGGCCCGCAGTCTGCACTCGAATGCAATGTGTTGTATAGACTGGGAAGGAGCACCGCAGTCACACTGGGGGGACGGAACTTTGCCCCATCTGAACAAGGACTCAGCGCAGATTCCGGTATTTGTGCGGATCCTATTTAGAGCAGTCAATGCCCTCCTTGGGAGGTGAAATCCTGGAACTGGACTGTTTTTGGAAAGTAGAGGTCAAAGCAGGTGGTCAGTATTGAGAGTCCACTCTCGTTTCCATTCGTTGAATGGATTAAACTGGTTCTCAGTTAGTTCCTGTGCAAAAACAATTGGCGGATGTCTGGACTTCAGCCTGCCTCTCTGAAGATCTGGGATGTCATCGTGAATGGGAAGGTCCAAATTAGCCATGATCTTATCATATTCTCTGAGAAGAGCGACTTTTCTCCGCAGGTGAGGTGGCATAATGTGGCTGAGGACAGGAAGCCAATAAGAGGGAGTGGGTCTGATGACTCCGCTGATCTTCCGCATGGTATTGTTGAGCTGGGTATCAATCAGTTTCACATGAGGACTATTTATCCATACTGGAGCACAATATTCAGCCACAGAGAAGACAAGACTTATAGCAGAACTCCTTAGGGTTTCTGCAGAGGTTCCCCACGATGTGCCACAAAGTTTGTCGAGGATGTTGTTGCGACTTTTTATTTTAGCTGCTGTATTCTCAAGGTGTTTTCAGAAAGAAAGGGTGCGATCCAGGGTAATGCCCAAATACTTAGGAAATTTGTTGTTCCTGAGGATAGTTCCTCCAAAGGGTACTTGAATTACATTGTTTGCCATTTTGTTGTTGAGATGAAAACAGGATACCTCAGTTTTAGTTAAGCTTGGCTTAAGTCTCCACTTGATGAAATACCTTTCAAGGATAGCCATGTCCTCTCCAAGCGTTTTTTCAGTTTCACTGATGCTGCTGTGCCTTGTGGCAAGAGCTATATCGTCAGCATAGCAGAACTTCTTTGACTGAGTTTCCGGTAGATCAATGGCGGACGAGATGAAAACGCGGAATGAGAATGCTCTCAAAACGATAGTTAATATAGCAGAAACGAGTCGCTACCTTAAGAATGAGAAGAAGGAAGACATACTAAAAGCGGTAAGCGAACTGAGAAACTGCTTTGATGTAATAACTAATGTAGTGAATGACAAGAACAACGAAAAGACCGATCCTGGAAGCGAGGTTATGGAATACCAAAGAGATGAATTATCAGAGGGAGAAGACAGCTCGACCTCGGGACAACTAGCGCTATCTGATGGGCACAACCCAGAACCTGAAAGCAGCAGTAGCAAGCAACTACACCCATCTGACGGCGGAATACAAAGTTCACACTCATCCGAATCGATAACCCCACTCACACAGCAAAACAAAACCGTGAACAATGAAAATAAAGAACTGGCGGATATAAAAGAAAACGTGAGATATATGATGGACTTCGTAACGAACAAAATAAATATAATTATAGAAGAGAAAATAAATCAGACACTGAACAGAAACGCAATGCCTACACGCAGAGGAAATGAAGAGTTCCATAACGATCCAGACGGAAGGGATAATAATCATAACTATAGAAGAGAATCAGAATGGACAAATGTAACAAATAAAAGAAATAAACAATCCATCAGGGGAACAAAGATACAAGAGGACGATCTACAAGCTGCAGACAAAATGGCATGGCTTTACCTAGGCAATTTGAAAGGAAATGCCACAGAAGAGATGGTTAAAAGGTACCTAGAGAGAAATGGAATCAACGACAACGTCTATTGTGAAGAACTTCACACACGAGGTAACAGCAAGGCCTTCAAAATAGGTTTTCCTTTCCAATTCCTTGAAAATACAGAACGACCGGAATACTGGCCAAACAGAACAGTCGTAAGACGATTTCGTTTTCGGAGGTCACACCGTGATGAAGGAGAAGAACTACAATAAATATACACATGTGCTCCTATGGAACATCGAAGGCATAAAGAATGCCCTACCTCTTTTCCCAACAGAGACACTAAGCAGTTATAGCGTCATCATACTGACTGAATCATTTTTAACAGAGCATTTCAACATTCAAGGATACTACGGGACTCATTCATTCGCCCGCCAGACCGAAGGAAGACCAGCAGGAGGGGTCTCCATCTTTCTCAAACCGAATTTAGGAACAATAAAAGAAATAATAAAAAAAAGAAAACACAATTATAGTAAAAACCACCCTACTATCAATCATAGGCATGTATGCTCAACCGCAAATGTCAATAGAGGACATAATCGAAAGAATAACAGAGGTCTTATCGCAAACAAAATTAGATGTTAGAGTAATCTTCGCAGGGGACATAAACGCAAGAATAGACAAACCAACCATTAAAACGGAACTGATTAAGGAGACACTGGAAGAAGCAGGCTATGTCCTTATTAATATCCCCAATATGAAGACATACATTGCCCCGAATGGAACCAGCGCCATAGATCTAGTCTTCTACAGAGGAACAGACATTAAAAAACTCAGTCAAAAGGCACTATGGACTTCAGCCATGATCCCAATTAGGAAACATCTACCAATCTCGACTACCTTTGAAATCTTCTGCCAAGACCAACTACCCATACCGCCAAGGAATAAAATATCCAGGAAACTAGATATAGAGAAACTAGGGCATATCAGCGAAGAAATAGATAAAGCAAAACAATTAATTCAACGGCATGAATTAACTGAAGCAGTGGGAATATGTACAAGAACCCTTCAATCATGTCAAACTCAAACGAAAGTAAGGATATCACAACCATGGTTCAATAAAGACTGTTATAATGAACGGAAAAAGACCCTGATAGCACTACATCGAGCGAAGGACACATCGGAACCGAATCACCTGGTACAATACGCCGAACAAAGAAGGAAATATAAATCCCTAATCAAAAAGAGGAGGACGGATTATATTGAAGAAGATGCCAAGTGACGCGCTGCAAACGCTCAAAATGACCCATTCCTAATGCTTAGGAAACCAAAATCACCAGTAACGAGCAATATCTCCATGGAAACATGGGAAAACCATTTCAGAAGCATTCTCAATCATCAATACCAGTCAACAGCGATTGAATTAACTCCAGTAACAATGACAGTAAATTTCACCCCCATAACAAGACAGGAAATTATTGATACAATAACAACAGCAAAAAATGAAAAAGCCCCCGGTCCTGACAGCATCTGCAATGAATACCTAAAAGACTCTCTGCCCGTCATGCTAGACTACTGGGTAGAACTATTCAACACATGCATACTCACTGGGGAAATCCCAGAGCAATGGAGGTCGTCAACAATCAAAGTGATGTTCAAGAAAGGAGAAATTGATGACCCTGATTCATACCTAGGTATAGCTCTCGAAAATACATCCTTCAAAGTATTCATGAAAATCTTAACAAACAGGCTTACAGAAGAAATAGATTTCCAGATACCGGAGAGTCAAATCGTCTTCCGAAAGGGAAGAAGCACATTACATGCCGTGAAATATCTAATTGAACAAGCCCAGGATACAATGAGGCACCCAGGAAAGAAATACTTTGTGGTCTTCGTAGACTACCGTAAGGCTTTTGACCTCATTGACAGAACGACGCTCGTCCGGAAACTCAATCACCTACTAGGGGCTACACATCCGTTAGTAATCATAATCTCGAATATCATCAGATATAACTATGTCCAAATATCAGATAGCATAGCCCTATCCAAAAACATAACCCAAACAAACGGAATCCTACAAGGAGATCCAATCAGCCCAACATTATTCAACATCATGACAGCAGATATCACAGAAGTAATCATAGATACATCAGCATCACTTTTACTTTATGCGGACGACATGGCAATAGGTTCAGTAAACATAGAAGAGCTCCAAGAGGTCCTCAACAGGCTCACATCATGGACAGAAAGAAATGGCCTACAAATTAACCAGAGCAAAACCAAACAGATGACCTTCAGGAAAGGAGGAAGGCATTCACTTAAAAACACAATGACTCTTCACAACAAACCACTAGAAGTAGTGCCGAAATTCAAGTACCTCGGAGTCACCCTCCAAACTACTCTAACATCCTACAATATCCACGTTAAAGAAAGAGCGGCCGCAGCAATAAAAGCCATCTACCACATCGAACAACCTCAACAAATATCACTGGGTACAGCAATGCTACTGTTCAGAACAGCCATATCACCAATAGCAACCTATGGGATTAGCATTACCTGGGAAAAACTCACACTCAGCGACCTGATGATAATAGAAAAAGTCAAGGCCCGATATCTTAAGAGGATTTTAGGCATAGGAAAATCTGCCCCTTCAAGGTTGACATATGTATTAACTAAGGAGGACTACTTCATCGACGACATCAAAATACAGTTTTACCTACCAAACACCAAAGCCTATGAGAATGCACACCGAAGCTTAAATGAGAAACGAAATGCCATTTGGTCCGACTTTTACTCCACAGATGCCATAATGACAGAAGAGTGGAAACAAGCTAATTACGAGCTACGACACGTAATAACACGTTTCGCCACCCATGGATTTCACTATAGATTTTGCAAAACCAAGAATTTCCACCAACCTAATGAAGACTGTATGTGACCTGTGCAACGATCATTGTGAAAGGTACCACGCACAAAACTGCAAAATGAGGACAACCTCAATAATAAGACTGGCATTGGCATAATTGATCATTTATGTACAAAATATGTATTTGCACATTGTGCGCTTTTCTTTTAATAATAATAATAGGTTAAAGAGGAGTGGAGCTAGTACCGATCCTTGTGGAAGACCGTTGTTCAGTTTCCTTTGCTTGCTTATTTGTGTTCCCATGATCACTTGGAAGATCCTGTCACTGAGCATGTTCGTGATGAGCTTGACAGTTGTTTTACAAGAAATCACTCGGTGTAGTTTGTATATTAACCCTTCTTTCCAAACTGTATCGTAAGCAGCTGAGAGGTCTAAAAATGCAACAGAAGTTTTCAGTTGCAGTTGAAAACCAGCCTCTATATATGAGGTAAGGGTAAGAATTTGGTCACAGCAGCTGCGTTTTGGTCTGAAGCCCGCTTGTTCAATAGGAATGTGTTGGGTGATTATAGGGCAGATTCTGTTGTAAATCAGTCGTTCTAGGAGTTTGTAACAGCAGCTCAGTAAAGCTATTGGTCTATAATTTCCGGGTTGATCTTTTGTTTCCAGGTTTCAAAATGGCAATAATCTTGCTTTTCTTAAATTCTTTAGGTATCGCCCCCAGTTTCAAGATATCACTGAAAAAGCTAGCGAGCCAGTTCCTAGCATTGTGGCCTAGGTTAATTAGGAACTCAGGATGAATGCCATCAAAGCCAGGAGCCTTTCCGCTTTTCAAGTCTTTTATTGCTACGTCAATTTCTTCACGGTTGAAGGCAGCTGCAAAGGATGATGTCTGTGGAGATGATGTTTTAAGGTGTCTGAGTTCCTTCTTCACCATCTTAGTATGGAGTTTGTCTCGAGTCGCTCGTGAGGTTGAAATAATGTGACTAGCAATTGTATCAGGTGTAATGTCAGGCTTGTCTCGTCCTCCAGATGAGCTCCCTCCAAGTTTCCTCAAGAGATTCCAAGCTTTCCTGCTTGAGTGTTGGAAGTTCAGCCCTTCAACAGTATCCACCCATTTCTGCTTCCGTGAAGCATCCAAGCTATGCAGAAGTTCCTCAGCAACTTCTTGGTCACCTGATTCAATATACTCATTAAAAAGATATTCGCTCTGCTCGTTCCACCCTGGGACATATTCTTTCCTAAACCCCCGTGGAATATGTTTCTTGGCTATTGAGGTAATCAGTCCAACAAATCTATGGTAGGAGCTACTTTTTGCTGGAATCCATCTGATACATTGATCTACTTCTTTTGTAAATTTAACCCAATCCGCCTTGCTAAAATTCCATCGGGGTCTTGGCAGTGTAGATATCAAAGGCACAGAAATTCCTATATCTAACAGTATTGGTCTGTGTTGACTACGTGGAAAGTTGTCCATTATTATTCTCCTAGTGGGTAGAGGTTGATAATTACTGTTTTGGGTCACAAAGCACAGGTCTGGGTTGTAGTCATGCTTCCAGGCGGCTGATTTAAATGTTCCTTTATCCTTGGCATCAAATATTAGGTGTAAATGGTGTTCTTCAGCCCAGCTAACGAGATCTATGCCACAAGGATCGTCTTGGGCATAATTCCAGTTTTCATGGTGGCTGTTGAAGTCCCCTGCGTAAATGGCAGGATGGTCTGCAGTGACAGGAATCACTGTAGGTTGCCAGGAGATTGTAGGTGGTTTGTAGATGTTGATTACTGTTAAATCTTGAACTTCAACAACTACAAGGTGAATGTTGTCATCTGTAGAAGCGGAAATGAGACTAACATTATCCAAGTTGTTTCGTGCATATGTCGCGACACCATACACTCCATCGTATGTTGCACCTACCACGGAGTAACCATGAATTTTCCCTCTTCTCTGGAGATCATCTTCGGTGGCTGTATGAGTTTTTCCTGTATCAAGACTAGGTCTATCCTGTTCTCACGGAGAATTCTTGATAGGTAATCACTCTTTGATCGACTAATGCCTTCAATATTTAGTTGCAGGATTTTGATGTTGTTCCCAATTGTTCTTGTCATGGGGCTCTGAAAAGAGCCTTTCAAGCTATAAGAACTATGCATGTCTTGCATTGCCAGGAGAACTACAAGAGATAGTCTGGCAGTCAGTACGTTGTTGCTCGCTTAGCACCACCCAGGGGACACGTGCAGGGCAATTTATAGGTAATACTGCGGACGTGAGCAACAGTCCTGGGACTCAAGAAAGCAACAACAAATGAGTTTACCTTCCGTTTGAGATCAAATCAAGAGCAAACCGGCCAGATATCGTTCTTGTGGACATGGTGCAGAAGAGAACCTTCCTAATTGATATTACAGTGCCCAATTCCCATAATCTGCAACTAACCTGCTGTGATAAGATCACCAAATATCTGCCCTTGGCTGAGGAAATACGGCAAATGTGGGGACAGGAAAGTGTAGCGGTTCTGCCCATAGTAATTTCTTCTACCGGCATCATCCCCAAATCATTGGCTCGCAATCTACAAATATTGGGAATACATCCTGGTCTACATATCATCATGCAGAAGGCCGTCATCTTGGAGACCTGTTCCATTGTTCGCTCGTTTCTCAATGTGCCACTTTAAGAGAATTAGCCATACCGTCTTGCAAACAAGCCGACGATATGTTGATATGTCCCACTTATGTGGTGAAATGAATGTAGAAATAATAATAATAATAATAATAATAATAATAATAATAATAATAATAATAATATATTTGAGTTTACGTCCCTTTTAACTAATGTGGCTTTTAAAGACACCGGGGTGCTGGAAGTTTGCCCCGAAGGGAATCTTTAACGTTCCAGTAAATCTACTGGCACGGCTCCCTTGCATTTGCGAACCGTCAAATGCCAACTGACTGCACCAGAATACGATCCTGAAACCTTGGGCACAAAACAAGATCAGAAGCTTGATATACCGTACACATATCATGTAAATTTCAAACAGTTTACTGATGGAGTAAAATAAAGCCGAGGTGTTTCAAATTACCAGCAACATTTAGGAAGAAGAATATGCAACGTAAGAACTTAATTATGATTTGTTCAGATAGTTACCTAATTGTACATTACTTACAACAGTAATATTAAATGTATAAAATATTAAAATCAACTTGAGGTTTTTTGCGAGAATACTCGCACGCGATTCACCACCCGTCCTATAATACTGTTATGTGGGCTGTACGCGACACGTTCCATTAATATATTTCCGTTTACTCAAGATTTTTTCTGTACTATTGAGACGATTTAGAAGATTTTAGCACAAAGTGCATCTTCTAACTCCCTCTGGTTTAGGAGCATGGGTTTTTCGAAACATACACCTTAGCGTTTTATGATAGCACATAAATCTAGTAAATTTACAGAACCAAAAGTTGACAAGAAGTTAGAGTCGCGTTAGACTTTCAGTACGCTTAAAGATTGGAAATGCAAGTCCAGTGTCCCATTCAGTATTAAGATCAATGGCTCAGGATATAGGCTATGTCAGGCTGTACCAGCCGAGCTGCTCGCCGGTGTCGAGTGGATTACTCGCCGCCTTGTGTGAGTAAACCAGCAACATGCAATACAGCTCTGCTGTGTGGGCTGCCGTTACTGCGCGGTGGATTCATCAAGACTGCCAGGAAGCGCATGGACTTGTGCCATGACCTTCGCCCAGTGACGTATTGGCTATCACCCCCTGTCCCTCTCCAACCGTGCTCGAATCATCACTACTGAGTACTCGCGTGTACGCTTACTCAAACTCTTGGATTTGGAAC
This sequence comes from Meconema thalassinum, assembly GCA_946902985.2. Lineage (NCBI taxonomy): Eukaryota > Metazoa > Arthropoda > Insecta > Orthoptera > Tettigoniidae > Meconema > Meconema thalassinum. The sequence goes on along the minus strand of OX336391.1, from coordinate 411,078,232 downwards.
AGCTTTGGCTAAGTGTTAAATTTTCACGACACTTTGCGATTGTGGAGTCACAAAAGAAAGGAACCCACAAATCTAAGGTGCAGGACTTCTATTGGACATTAGTTACCCGCTCCAGCTTCGCAGCTGGAGCAGTTTTGACTTTATGTTGTTGTTAATCCATTTAAAGGGCTTGGAACATCCTGGTCATCAGCCTATGTAGTTAGGTGTGTGTTGAGCTGCGACTGATGACTTGGATTTCTGTGACAACTGTAGTAGTGTATGTAGCTGTGGTAGGGACTTGAAGTAGGTACTATCCCGGCCATTGTCTGGAGGGAGTGTGGGAACATCCGGGAATAAACACATTCAGATCGCCACCGTCAGCACCGGGAACCGAACCTCCGTTCGCTGAATTTGCTGCAGCTGCCTTCGCAGCCTCTTTATTCGATAGGTGCCCCGATGTGTCTGATGCCGGACCCACGTTGGGTGCTAAACATGCTCATGTTGGGATATCGGGGGATTTTGGCAAGATAGGTGCCGAGAGAGTTCATCCCTGATCATAAGACTGCATGAATGGCAAACAGTCTCGTACACTTGTGGCAGTATGAGCGTGAGGGCAATGACGTCCTGTTAATAATCATCACAGAGGATGAGGTATGGGTGCACAACTCTACCCCAGAGACCATGGCCGCCTAAATGACGTGGAAACATATCCGCTCACCGGAGACCAAGGCCACCCCAACGACTTGGAATCATCCTCGCTCACCGGAGACCAAGGACACCTCAATGACGTGGAAACATCCCAGCTCACCGGAGACCAAGGCCACCCCAATGACGTGGAATCATCCCCGCTTACCCGAGACCAAGGTCACCTCAATGACGTGGAATCACCCCGCTCACTGGAGACCAAGGCCACCCCCAATGACGTGGAATCATCTCCGCTCACTGGAGATCAAGGCCACCCCAATGAAGTGGAATCATCCGCGCTCACCGAAGACCAAGGCCACCTTAATGACGTGGAAACATCCCAGCTCACCGGAGACCAAGGCCGCTTCAATGACGTGGAAACATCCCAGTTTACTGGAAACCAAAGCCGCCTCAATGACGTGGAAACATCGAAGCTTACTGGAAACCAAAGCCGCCTCAATGACGTGGAAACATCCCAGCTCACCGGAGACCAAGGCCTCCTCAATGACGTGGAAACATCCCAGCTTATTGGAAACCAAAGCCGCCTCAATGACGTGGAAACATCCCAGCTCACTGGAAACCAAAGCCGCCTCAATGACGTGGAAACATCCCAGCTTACTGGAGACCAAGGCCACCTCAATGACGTGGAAACATCCCAGCTTATTGGAAACCATAGCCGCCTCAATGACGTGGAAACATCCCAGCTTACTGGAAACCAAGGCCACCTCAATGACGTGGAAACATCCCAGCTTATTGGAAACCAAAGCCGCCTCAATGACGTGGAAACATCCCAGCTTACTGGAAACCAAAGCCGCCTCAATGACGTGGAAACATCCCAGCTTACTGGAGACCAAGGCCACCTCAATGACGTGGAAACATCCCAGCTTATTGGAAACCAAAGCCGCCTCAATGACGTGGAAACATCCCAGCTTACTGGAGACCAAGGCCACCTCAATGACGTGGAAACATCCCAGCTTATTGGAAACCAAAGCCACCTCAATGACGTGGAAACATCCCAGCTTACTGGAGACCAAGGCCACCTCAATGACGTGGAAACATCCCAGCTTATTGGAAACCAAAGCCGCCTCAATGACGTGGAAACATCCCAGCTTATTGGAAACCAAAGCCGCCTCAATGACGTGGAAACATCCCAGCTTATTGGAAACCAAAGCCGCCTCAATGACGTGGAAACATCCCAGCTTATTGGAAACCAAAGCCGCCTCAATGACGTGGAAACATCCCAGCTTACTGGAAACCAAAGCCGCCTCAATGACGTGGAAACATCCCAGCTTACTGGAAACCAAAGCCGCCTCAATGACGTGGAAACATCCCAGCTTATTGGAAACCAAAGCCGCCTCAATGACGTGGAAACACCCCAGCTTATTGGAAACCAAAGCCGCCTCAATGACGTGGAAACATCCCAGCTTATTGGAAACCAAGGCCACCTCAATGACGTGGAAACATCCCAGCTTATTGGAAACCAAAGCCGCCTCAATGACGTGGAAACATCCCAGCTTACTGGAAACCAAAGCCGCCTCAATGACGTGGAAACATCCCAGCTTACTGGAAACCAAAGCCGCCTCAATGACGTGGAAACATCCCAGCTTACTGGAGACCAAGGCAACCTCAATGACGTGGAAACATCCCAGCTTATTGGAAACCAAAGCCACCTCAATGACGTGGAAACATCCCAGCTTATTGGAAACCAAAGCCGCCTCAATGACGTGGAAACATCCTAGCTTACTGGAAAACAAAGCCGCCTCAATGACGTGGAAACATCCCAGCTTACTGGAAACCAAAGCCGCCTCAATGACGGGGAAACATCCCAGCTTATTGGAAACCAAAGCCGCCTCAATGACGTGGAAACATCCCAGCTTATTGGAAACCAAAGCCGCCTCAATGACGTGGAAACATCCCAGCTTACTGGAAACCAAAGCCGCCTCAATGACGTGGAAACATCCCAGCTTATTGGAAACCAAAGCCGCCTCAATGACGTGGAAACATCCCAGCTTACTGGAGACCAAGGCCACCTCAATGACGTGGAAACATCCCAGCTTATTGGAAACCAAAGCCGCCTCAATGACGTGGAAACATCCCAGCTTACTGGAAACCAAAGCCGCCTCAATGACGTGGAAACATCCCAGCTTACTGGAAACCAAAGCCGCCTCAATGACGTGGAAACATCCCAGCTTATTGGAGACCAAGGCCACCTCAATGACGTGGAAACATCCCAGCTTAATGGAAACCAAAGCCGCCTCAATGACGTGGAAACATCCCAGCTTACTGGAAACCAAAGCCGCCTCAATGACGTGGAAACATCCCAGCTTATTGGAAACCAAAGCCACCTCAATGACGTGGAAACATCCCAGCTTACTGGAAACCAAAGCCGCCTCAATGACGTGGAAATATCCCAGCTTATTGGAAACCAAAGCCGCCTCAGTGACGTGGAAACATCCCAGCTTATTGGAAACCAAAGCCGCCTCAATGACGTGGAAACACCCCAGCTTATTGGAAACCAAAGCCGCCTCAATGACGTGGAAACATCCCAGCTTACTGGAGACCAAGGCCTCCTCAATGACGTGGAATCATCCCAGCTTATTGGAAACCAAAGCCGCCTCAATGACGTGGAAACATCCCAGCTTATTGGAAACCAAAGCCGCCTCAATGACGTGGAAACATCCCAGCTTATTGGAAACCAAAGCCGCCTCAATGACGTGGAAACATCCCAGCTTATTGGAAACCAAAGCCGCCTCAATGACGTGGAAACATCCCAGCTTATTGGAAACCAAAGCCGCCTCAATGACGTGGAAACATCCCAGCTTATTGGAAACCAAAGCCGCCTCAATGACGTGGAAACATCCCAGCTTATTGGAAACCAAAGCCGCCTCAATGACGTGGAAACATCCCAGCTTACTGGAAACCAAAGCCGCCTCAATGACGTGGAAACATCCCAGCTTATTGGAAACCAAGGCCACCTCAATGACGTGGAAACATCCCAGCTTACTGGAAACCAAGACCACCTCAATGACGTGGAAACATCCCAGCTTACTGGAAACCAAAGCCGCCTCAATGACGTGGAAACATCCCAGCTTACTGGAGACCAAGTTCACCCCAATGACGTGGAAACATCCCAGCTTATTGGAAACCAAAGCCGCCTCAATGACGTGGAAACATCCCAGCTTATTGGAAACCAAAGCCGCCTCAATGACGTGGAAACATCCCAGCTTATTGGAAACCAAAGCCGCCTCAATGACGTGGAAACATCCCAGCTTATTGGAAACCAAAGCTGCCTCAATGACGTGGAAACATCCCAGCTTATTGGAAACCAAGGCCACCTCAATGTCGTGGAAACATCCCAGCTTATTGGAAACCAAAGCCGCCTCAATGACGTGGAAACATCCCAGCTTATTGGAAACCAAAGCCGCCTCAATGACGTGGAAACATCCCAGCATACTGGAAACCATAGCCGCCTCAATGACGTGGAAACATCCCAGCTTACTGGAAACCAAAGCCGCCTCAATGACGTGGAAACATCCCAGCTTACTGGAAACCAAAGCCGCCTCAATGACGTGGAAACATCCCAGCTCACCGGAGACCAAGGCCACCTCAATGACGTGGAAACATCCCAGCATACTGGAAACCAAAGCCGCCTCAATGACGTGGAAACATCCCCGCTTACTGGAAACCAAAGCCGCCTCAATGACGTGGAAACATCCCAGCTTACTGGAGACCAAGGCCTCCTCAATGACGTGGAAACATCCCAGCTTACTGGAAACCAAAGCCGCCTCTATGACGTGGAAACATCCCCGCTCACCGGAGACCAAGGCCTCCTCAATGACGTGGAAACATCCCAGCTTATTGGAAACCAAAGCCGCCTCAATGACGTGGAAACATCCCAGCTCACTGGAGAACAAGGCTGCCTCAATGACGTGGAAACATACCAGCTCACCGGAGACCATGGCCACCTCAACGTCGTGGAAACATCCCAGCTTATTGGAAACCAAAGCCGCCTCAATGACGTGGAAACATCCCAGCTCACTGGAGAACAAGGCTGCCTCAATGACGTGGAAACATACCAGCTCACCGGAGACCATGGCCACCTCAACGTCGTGGAATCATATCCGCTCACCGGAGATCAAGGCCACCCGAATGACATGGAAACATTCCATTTCACTCGTCCGAAAAAATGCGGACAGGGAAAATGACTCTATTTTACTTTGTACTGTGTATAGATTCTACACTATACATTGTACCCCGGCCAGTTATTTGGCAAATTCGTTTTGACCGACAGAAGAGTTACAAATGACAGTTTGTACACGCAGCACGAAAAGAATGGCTTCAAAACTTTGCAATAAAATAGAATCGATCAAGAGAAGTTCATAGAAAATAGGCTCTGTGTTCTTAATGGAATTTTCTGTTTTACATGGCTCTTGTTGAGCGCATCACTCTACGAATACGAGTACTTCGTACTTTGACGCCACCATTCAGCGGATTACAAAGGGAGACAGCCACGTTAGGAATATACAGCCATGCCACCGTAAACTTCAACAATGAGTCCTCATTTACAGCTTGTTGGCAACTTGATCATTGCCCAAAAGGAGATCGCGTCACACTACACAGTCTGAGCCAATCATAACGTATATTATCAAATGAGGCAGCGCGTCAGTTGGAAGTAGTCGCTGCTAATATAAAGTGGGTTAACGGTATGCCTCATTCGGTGTTGTTTTCGGTCTAATTTCTGGATAAATATTTTATGAGTCGACCGTAAATGCCTAAAAGTGCAACATTACTCGTCTAATGACGAATGGGTGCATCGAAGCGTTCCATAAAGCAGATAGGCCCTATAAATGTTACAGGACAGCAGACGTCTACAGTGTGTGTTACATCTCGCCATTGATTCAAGTAAGTGATTCATAATATTCTTCCAGCCCACTTTTTTATTGGGTGGAGGGAGCGCGCCTAACTCGCACCCGGAGGCTCGGGTTCGATTCCCGACTCCGTCAGGGATTTTACAAAGTGACATGAGGGATGGAACGGGATGCACTCAGCTCCGTGAGGACAATTGAGTAGCTGTCTGACAGTGAGGTAGGGATTTCTGGCTCCATCAGGCTCCATCAGGGATTTTAGATACTGACTTGATGGATGGAATGGGGTGCACTCAGCCTCGTGAGGACAATTGAGTAGCTGTCTGACAGTGAGGTAACGGAGACAAAGATTAACGGACGAGGGGACCCGACGCGCTGACCACGCGTCACCCATAATCTGCAGGCCAAATGGCCGGGTAGCGGTCACTTGGTAGGCCTTGGCTCTTCATGAGCTGTAGTACCACGGGGTTTGGTTTGGTTTGGATCATAATTCCAATGAACAAATTGTTACCATTTTCACTTGTGTCTAAATGGCTGTGTGACGCAACAGTAGCTTCATCGCCTGCTGTCCCCAAGGTAGCAGGATCGAATCCTGGAGGGTGCTTTAGCACCTCTGTGCCACAGGCTTGTTTCATTTTGGGTCTTTGCTATATCGTGGTTATGCAGTCCCATATACTTGGATGTGTGTGGAATCTGCCTGATAACATGTCTCTGTGTGAAGGCTGTAGTAGTGTGTGTATTTGTAATTTATGGTGGGATTCGGAAGGAGGCGGGTGTGACCAAAAGTCAGGAACCGTCTTGGCATTCGCCTGGAGTAGAAATAGCTAACCATTGAAAACCACTTCTAAAAAGGCTGGGATGGGAATCGAAACCAGTTCTTCTTAGTTCTGCCTTACCAGGCCCGCGGTGTAGCGTGATAAATCACTCACCACGACCGCGTTGTGGTCCTGCAGCAAGTTCGGAGATCTGAGGTTTTAATCCCGGCGCTAACTGGGGCTATCCTGAGTGTGGTGATTTCCGGGCGTTTCCACACTCTCTTTAGGTAAAGGCCTTCATTCAAGTCCCGCGGCACCTGCACCTATCCCGACCTTAATAGTTACTGTTACGCACATTACTATTAACAGTACAGAAACACAGGTTATCATACAAATTAAATACATCTTGTAACGGGTCCAGAAATCGTGATTGGGACCGTTTATATGTGAACTGGTGCAATTGTGAGGTCCTGTTGGAAGGGGAGGTGATTGCAGCATTCCTAAGTCTATGCTTTTTGTGCATCATTGTGCCCCGGACGAAACATCTGGGAAAAATTTTATACAACTGACTGGTATATAGGGGACTGTATTTAATATGTACACTCTAAGAAATACTGTTTACCAAGAGTGTAATTGAGCTAATGCTCTAATTATATGAATGACGATCAGCCATGTTGGCTCGCTAACATACTTTACAATAATGAAGGCTGTTGCTGCCAATCCAAAGATGAATGTACCTTGGAGTAAACAAAGAATACACACAGAGATTAAACAAAGAATAAACATAACCAAGAGAGTAAACAAAGAATAAACACTAAGAAAATTCATAGATGTACTTATATTGGTATCTTATTATCTGCACCCTGCTTTGCCAGCATGGAGTAATGAAACTATAGAGGAGGTATCATAATGGATGCGCAACATACTTTATATAGGTAACGTGCTAGATGGCGGCTGAAGCTGTTATTGTGGAGAAACGCAGAACTAATGAAGCTTTACTAAGACGTGCAAGATGGCTGCTGCTGCTTTAGAATTTTTGTAGAAGTGATTTGGAGAACTAAAGGAACAATTTGGTCAAGAAAAGAAGAGCCTACTTGATCGTTTTATTTCTGAGGGTAGAAATGAAAATGAAATGTGATGATGATGATAATTGTTGTTTTAAGGGGCCTAACATCTAGGTTATCGGCCCCTGATGGTTTGGGTGATCGTGAAGATGAAAATGAAATGAAATGAAATGCAAACTTAAAACTAAAAACTAACTACTAACCTACATACTAGAAGAAGAAATGGAAAACTAAAGAAGAATAAGGCAAATAAAGTACAAGAGGAAAAGACACGCCTTCAACCCTCGAAGAATGTGGATTGAGGGACTTGGAAGGAAGGAGAGCCATGAAAGGCAGATAGGAAAGTGAAAGAGGAGAGGGTCTTCCCCACAGGGAAGGGACAAAAGGGGGAAACCGGTCCCAGCTCAGGAATCCCTCGGGGTCGCCAACTCCCGAACTCACCAGCCGTGAGCCCCTGAGGGTGTAGCATTATCTAGGGGCACCAAAAGTGGTGGGGCTACATACACCCTGCCTCCTTGAGGGCCTTGAGCAGAAGGCAGGAGATAAGAGGAAAAGAAAAAGAAGGCTGACCCCTCGCAGAAGGAGGGAATCAGAAAAGATGAGACAAGGGCCAATTAAGGCGGGAAATGAAGAGACTCCCTAGGCCTCGGATACCCTAATACCGTCGGGGTCGTAAGAGAACAAGAGTTGACCAAGTGAGGTAGACAGGAAAGAAGACGGAGAGGAGCCCGGCACAAGTAAGTGGAAGCAGTGCCGGACTCAGCTGGGGCCCCGTGGTCGCCAACCCACGTCCCGCTTGATGTGAGCCCCTGAGAAAAATTAAGACATAAGAAAGAATGGGAGATTTGAGAGTGCTGTTCTCTTTACTACGTCGCATTGGTTTTGTATTCTTATATCATACTAGCTGTTACCCGCGGCTTCGCCGCAATAACATTTGAAAACCCGTTTTAACATTAGTTATATACACACATCAAAAAAAGTTTTGCATCACCTCGGTTCCAAGAGTTCCGGAACCGTTAAATACAAAGGGAATAGAGATCAACGCAAACAACATTTCAGCTCGTTTTATTGCTCATGAGACCCACACATTGCATGTTGTACCATCATAGAGCTAGACTTTCAGCATTTGTGGTCCAGATTGCAGTACACACCACTACCTCTAATACCCAGTAGCACGTCCTCTTGCATTGATGCATGCCTGTATTCGCCGTGGCATACTATCCACAAGTTCATCAAGACACTGTTGGTCCAAATTGTCCCACTCCTCAACGACAATTCGGCGTAAATCTCTCAGAGTGGTTGGTGGGTCAAGACGTCCATAAACAGCCCTTTTCAACATATCCCAGGCATGTTCGATAGGGTTCATGTCTGGCGAACATGCTGGCCACTGTAGTCGAGCGATGTCGTTATCTTGAAGGAACGCATTCACAAGATGTGCACGATGAGGTCGAGAATTGTCGTCCATGAAGACATGAAGCCTCTCCAATATTCTGCCGATATGGTTGCACTATGGGTCGGAGGATGTCATTCAGGTATCGTAAAGCCGTTTCGGAGCCTTCCATGACCACCAGTGGCGTACGTCGGCCCCACATAATGCCACCCCAAAACATCAGGGAACCACCACCTTGCTGCACTCGCTGGACAGTGTGTCTAAGACGTTCAGCCTGACCAGGGTGCCTCCAAACACGTCTCCGACGATTGTCTGGTTGAAGGCATATGCGACACTCATCGGTGAAGAGAACGTGATGCCAATTCCGTGGGGTCCATTCAGCATGTTGTTGGGTCCATCTGTACCGCGCTGCATGGTGTCGGGGTTGCAAAGCTGGACCTCGCCATGGACGTCGGGAGTGAAGTTGCGCATCATGCAGCCTATTGCGCACAGTTTGAGTTGAAACACGACGTCCTGTGGCTGAATGAAACGCATTATTCAACATGGTGGCATTGCTGTCAGGGTTCCTCCGAGCGGCAATCCCTAAGTAGCGGTCATCCACTACAGTAGTAGCCCTTGGGCGGCCTGAGCGAGGCCTGTCATCGACAGTTCCTGTATCTCTGTACCTCCTCCATGTCCGAACAACATCGCTTTGGTTCACTCTGAGACGCCTGGAAACTTCCCTTGTTGAGAGCCCTTCTTGACACAAAGTAACAATGCGGACGCGATCGAACTGCGGTATTGACCTTCTAGGCATGGTAGAACTACAGACAACATGAGCAGCGTACCTTCGTCCTGGTGGAATGACTGGAACTGATTGGCTGTCGTACCCCCTCCGTCTAATAGGCCCTGCTCATGCATGGTTGTTTACATCTTTGAGCAGTTTTAGTGACATCTATGAACAGTCAAAGGGACTGTATCTTGGATACAATATACACAGTCAACGTCTATATGCCGGAGATCTGGGAACCGAGGTGATGCAAAACTTTTTTTGATGTGTGTAGATAGACTAGCTGACCCGGCAGACGTTGTCCTGCCAATCGAAGAAAGTGTTGAAACTTTGTTTCTTGAAGTGCTTTTGGATACACAATATTTTTTTCAATTTCTGTTAGCTGCCTCTAAACTATCGTGAAATGAATTAACTAATCTAGAAACATTCGTGGGAGCATGCACAACAACTCTCCAACGTCTCATCGCAATTGGATAAATGGCATAAAACGCATACGGGATTTTGTTTAAATGATTCATGCGCTGTCACTCATTTGTTGAATCTACTCGTGCTCTACCAACTGTGAAATTGATTTACTAAGTTAGAAAGCTTCACGTAAGTATAGGCTACACAACAACTCATCAAAGTTTCATCGGAATCGGATGAATGACATATGAACGTATACGGGATTCTTTTTAAACGATTCGCGTGCCGTCACTCATTTGTTGAATCTACTCATGCGCTACCTATTGTAAAATAGATTTACTAAGCCTGAAACCTTCTCTGGATACTCAGTCATTCACCAAGGTTTCATCGCAATCGGATGAATGATATATGACCGCATACGCGACATTGTGGAAACGATTCACGCGCCGTCGCTCGTTTTTTGAATCTACTCGTGGGCTACTTATTAAAAACTGGATTTACTAATCCAGAAACCTTTCCTGGAGTGTACAAAACAATTCTCCAAAGTTTCATCGTAATCGGATAAACGGTATATGAACGCACACAGGACTATGTTGAAACGATTCGCGCGCCATCGCACATTTGTTGAATCTACTCGTGTGATACCTATTGTAAAATGAATTTACTGAGCCAGAAACCTTTACTGAAGTGTACACAACAATTCACCAAAGTTTCATCGCAATCGGATAAATGGTATATGGACGCATATGGTACTTTTTTGAAATGATTCGCGTGCCGTCACTCATTTGTTGAATCTACTCGTGCGCTACCAATTGTAAAATGGATTTATTAAGCCAGCAATCTTCCGTAGGGTGTACACAACATCTCACCCAAGTTTCATCGTAATCGGACGAATGGTATTTGAACGCATACGGGACCTTATTGAAATGCTTCGCGCGTCGTCGCTCATTTGTTGAATCTACTCGTACGCAACATCCTGTGAAATGGATTTACTAAGTTAGAAACCCTTACGTAAGTGTACACAACATCTCACCCAACTGTCATTGCAATCGGATGAATGGTATATGAACGCATACGGGACTTAGTTTAAACGTTCGCACATCGTCGCTCATTTGTAGAATCTACTCGTGCGCTACCTATTGTAAAATGGATTTACTAATCCAGAAGCCTCCCCTGGAGGGTACACAACATCTCACCCACGTTTCATCGCTATCGGACGAATTGTATTTGAACGCATACGGGACCTTGTTGAAACGCTTCGCACGTCGCCGCTCATTTGTTGAATCTACCCGTGCGCAACCTCCTGTGAAATGGATTTACTAAGCTAGAAACCTTCACGTAAGTGTACACAACAACTCATCAAAGTTTCATCTCAATCGATGAATGGTGTAAAAACTTATACGGGATTTTGTTGAAACGCTTCGCGCGTCGTCACTCATTAGTTGAATCTAGTCGTGCGCTACCTATTGTAAAATTAATTTACTAAGCCAGAAGCCTTCCCTGGAGTGCACACAACATATCATCAAGTTTCATCGCTATCGGACGAATGGTATTTGAACGCATACGGGACCATGTTGAAACGCTTCGCACGTCGCCGCTCATTTGTTGAATCTACTCGTGCGCAACCTCCTGTGAAAAGGATTTACTAAATTAGAAACCTTCAAGTAAGTGTACACAACAACTCATCAAAGTTTCGTCTCAATCGATGAATGGTATATAAACTTATACGGGATTTTGTTGAAACGCTTCGCGCGTCGTCACTCATTTGTTGAATCTAGTCGTGTGCTACCTATTGTAAAATTAATTTACTAAGCCAGAAGCCTTCCCTGGAGTGCACACAAAAAATCACTCAAGTTTCATCGCTATCGGACGAATGGTATTTGAACGCATACGGGACCTTTTTGAAACGCTTCGTGGGTCGGCGCCCATTTGTTTAATCTACTCATGCTTAACCTCCTGTGAAATGGATTTACTAAGTTAGAAACCTTCACGCAAGTGTATACAACAACTCATCAATGTTTCATCGCAATCGCTGAATGGTATATAAACTTATACGGGATTTAGTTGAAACATTTCGCGCGTCGTCGCCATTTGTTGAATCTACTCGTGCGCTACCTATAGTAAAATGAATTTCCTGAGCCAGAAGCTTTCCCTGGAGTGTACACAACATCTCACCCAAGTTTCATCGCTATCGGACGAATGGTATTTGAACGCATACGGGACCTTTTTGAAACGCTTCGCGCGTCGTCGCTCATTTGTTGAATCTAGTCGTGCGCTATCTATTGTAAAATAGATTTACTAAGCCAAACACCTTCCCTGGAGTGCACTCAACATCTCACCCAAGTTTCATCGAAATCGGATGAATGGTATATGAACGCATACGGAACTTTGAAACGCTCTAACGTGCAGAGACAAACAGAATTCGACATCACTGCCACCTTTGGTGTAAAACACAACTTTCCGCCATGGGCGGGGTATATATTATGGCGGTAGTTGCACAGGTTGCAACCAGGTGGCTCTACGTGCAGAGACACACAGTCTAAAAGGATCACTTTTCACTAAGGATAGCGGTTTCCATGACGACTGTTTATGACTGTATATTGTGGTTCTAAATTTGTGTGTAAATTGTGGTTCTAAAATTCTAAAATCCCACCTATCTGGTCAAATTGTGAATCTAAACCATACATCGGCCCACCCTGACATTCATACAAAATTTCATCAAAATCGGCCCAGGCGTTTAGGAGGAGTTCAGTCGCATACACACGTGTCGAAGAATTATATATATAAAGATAAGCATGGGCCCTAGTGGAAAATAATTCTATCACCTGAAACCAAAAATGCATGGGACGAAAAAAACTCATCAAATTATCATGTTGGTTTCGGACCCTAAAAGACGTGAAAAATATAATAAAAGTATTATAAAAAACTATTTTTTAAAATTTCATTCGAATCAATTTTTATGTCATTCCTGGGACTTAGAAAATTCCGGCCAAAAAGTACAAAATCATTAACAACTCCCTAAGTATTCGTCGTATGATGAAATAGCAAGAGACAAAAAAGATGTAATGTGTTATTGTCTACTACATAGGCCATGCATAATTTTACACTCAGACATATTACGTCCCCCCCCCCCATAATTTCACCCCTCCCCATGGGCCCTTTAAATTGGATTTATGAGAAAACGGTCAAACACCTATTTACTTATTTTTAATGCTGATTTTTTTCCCGCTGAGTTTCAAACTCCTTGCCTATGTCGTTTAAGAGATACACACTCCGTTAGGAATCCTTCAACCCCCACTTTTCACCCCTTTCACCTCATAATATACACCACATCGAAAAACCCTCAGACACATGTCTTCTTATTAGCCTACTTTCAATTTTTGCAAAAAATGAAAGTAGACTTATGAGATCAACACAGAGCGAAAAATTGTGTGTCTGCCTGTGTGTGTGTGTCTGTGTGTGAGTGTGTGTACTCTGAATGTCTGTCCCCCCCCCCTATCAATTCGAACACGGTGAAACCAAATTGAACGAAATTTGGTACAGAGGTAGCCTTAGCAAAGGGTACCTCAGTGTCATGTTTTATATCGTCGCCATCTTGACGGAAACGTAATGGCGGCCACCCAAATGTTCAGAGCTTAAATCAGATTACGACTAACCTAATTGTCGAATCTATGCCAAATTTTGCAACAACACACCTTTATGTGTGGAGCCTCCCTTGACCAAATTACAAGGTTATCAGCTCAATAGTTTGCGGATGGCGGCCATGTTGGAGTGCAAATATATTCCCCATATTAATTCAGACACGGTGAAACCGAATGGAACGAAATTTGGTACAGAAGTAGCACTAGCAGAGGGCACCTCAGTGTTATAATTTATATTGCCGCCATCTTGAAGAAAACGTAATGGCGGCCACGCAAATGTTCCAAAGGTTAAATCAAATTAAGACTAACCTAATCATCCGATCTATGTTCAATTTTGCAACAACACACCTTTATGTGGGGAGACTCACTTGACCAAATTACAAGGTTATCTATCAGCTCAATAGTTTGTGGATGGCGGCCATGTTGGGGTGCCAATCTATTCCCCATATTAATTCAGACACAGTGAAACCGAATGGAAGGAAATTTGGTACAGAAGCAGCACTAGCAGAGGGCACCTCAGGGTTATAATTTATATTGCCGCCATCTGGATGGAAACGTAATGGCGGCCACCCAAATGTTCACAGCTTAAAGCAAATTACGACTAACCTAATCATCCGATCCCCAAATTTTGCAACCACATAACCTTTTATGGGGAGCATTTTTAACCAAACTACAAGGTCATCAGCCTAATAGTTCGCGGATGGCGGCCATGTTTGTGTGCAAATCTATTCCCCCTATTAATTCAAACACGGTGAAACCGAATTGAACGAAATTTGGTACAGAGGTAGCACTAGCAAAGGGCACCTCAGTGTCATGTTTTATATCGCCGCCATCTTGACGAAAACATAATGGCGGCCACCCAAATGTTAAGAGCTTAAATCAAATTACGACCAACCTAATCATCTGATCTCTACCGGTTATTGCAACATTAACACTTTATATATGTGGAATATTTTGACCAAACTACAAGGCCATCAGCCCAATAATTTGCGGATGGCGGCCATGTATGTGTGCAAACGGATTCCCCCTATCTATTCAAACACGGTGAATACAAATTGAATGAAATTTGGTACAGAGGTAGCAATAGCAAAGGGCACCTCAGTGTCATGTATTATATCGCCGCCATCTTGACGAAAACGTAATGGCGGTCACCCAAATGTTAAAAGCTTAAATCAAATTACGACCAACCTAATCATCTGATCTCTACCAAATTTTGCAAAATTATATCTTTATATACGAGGAATCTTATGACCGAACTACAAGGTCATCAGCCCAATTATTCGCGGATGGTGGCCATGTATGTGTGCAAATCGATTCCCTCTATCTATTCAAACATTGTGAATCTAAATTGAACGAAATTCGGTACAGAGGTAACACTAGCAAAGGACACCTCAGTGTCATTTTTTATTTCGCCGCCATCTTGTCGGAAACGTAATGGCAGCCACCCAAATATTTAAAGCTTAAATCAAATTTCGACCAACCCAATCATCTGATCTCTACCAAATTTTGCAACAGCATACCTTTATGTGAAAAGCGTTCTTTGACCAAGCTACAATTTCGTCAGTCCAATAGTTTTCTTATGGCGGCCAAATATGTGTACAAATCGATTCCCCCTATCAATTCAAATACGGTAAAACCTAATTGAACGAAATTAGGTTCGGAGGTAGCACTAGCAAAGGGCACCTCAGGGTCATGTTTTATATTGCCGCCATCTTGACCGTAACGGAATGGTGGCCACCCACATGGTAAAAGCTTAAATCAAATTATGACCAACCTAATTATTTGATATCTACCAAATTTTTCAACCACATACCTTTTTTGGGAAGCATTTATTGACTGAACTACAAGGTCATCAGACCAATAGTTTGCAGATAGCGGCCATGTATGTGTGCAAATCGATTCATCATATCAATTTAAACACGGTGAAACCGAATTGAATGAAATTTTGTACAGAGGAAGTACTAGCAAAGGGCACCTCATATTCATTTTTATTATCCGTATAACACGGTGTATTTCTACAAGCTACTACAACCATCATACAATTATACTCCTTGAAAAGGACAATGAGTTATAACAATAACCATGAATTTAGGAGAAAGTAGGCTGTATGTTCTTTACTGAACATCTTGTTTTTAATGATGAGTTTATATGCCGAGTATGACATCCCCCAATGAAACCAATCGGGAGTTATTGTTATTCAATGAAATGCAGGTTTAACCCCTTTAAGACCCCTTTAGAACCTGAATGTCAGAAAATCCTCCCTTAGTGGACGGTTTTGACATACAATGATCATATCCCCCAAAATGTTATGTTTCTAACTACAATAATTTAGGCTGGGCTATGGTGAGTGAGTAAGGACTTATTCTTTCATTTTTCTTTTTTCAGAATTTCACCCCTCCCCATTAACCCCTTAAATTGGGTTTATGAAAAAAAAAACCTGTCGAACACCTATTTACTTATTTTTAAGCAGTTTTTCCCCCCTGAGTTTGATGAGTGAGTCTGTCAGTCAATCAGTTAGGACACTTTTTTCCTGTTTTTTTTTCCCCCAGAATTTCACCCCTCCCCATGGGCCCCTTAAATTGGATTTATGAAAAAACGGTCAAACACCTATTTACTTATTTTTAAGCTGATTTTTTTCCCGCTAAGTTTCAAACTCCTCGCCTATGTCGTTTAAGAGATATACGCTCTGTTGGAATCCTTCAACCCATAGTTTTCACCCCTTTCACCTCATAATATACACCACATCGAAAAACCCTCAGACACCTGTCTTCTTATTATTGATGATGAGTTTATATGCCGAGTATCACATCCCTCAATGAAACCAAGCCGGAGATATTGTTATTCAATGAAATTCAGGTGTACCCCCTTAACACCTCTTTAGAACCTGAATATCCAAAAATCCTTCCTTATTGGGCGTTTTCAACTTACAGCGAACATATCCCCAAATTTTCTTGTTTCTAACTTTAATAGTTTTGGCTGGGCGATGATGAGTCAGTGAGTCATTCAGTCAGTCAGTCATTCAGGACACTTGGTTTTATATAGAGACTAGCAGGTACCCGCGGCTTCGCTCGCGATCAAGACAATGGGGACGATGCCTTATTGCTGATAATTGGTCTATTCTATTACAGCAATCGCGGCTACAGGTGGGTCTATTATAATTATGAAAATTCTGATACATACAGTATATTGATATGAGCAGCAAAGTGAGAATTTTATAGAGTTGTGAAAGTCTGCAGGGTTCGATGTTACATTGTGTGAACACATTTTAGAATTACGTTTTTCAATTTGCCATCTTCTGCTGAGACATAACGATTGTGTTGTCCGGATGCTCGCGAGCACGCCACATAGAATTGCCCATGGGAAAAAATGGATTTGTTTAAATCTACACCTGCTGCTGTTAAGTGTGTGTCATTCCGCTTTGTTAATAGAAATTGCGAATATTGTTTGAAGAGGGAGCTGCACTCTTGCACACTGGAATGACAAATCTATCGAAATATGGGGAATTAAAATTATTTTTCCTTAAGCTATTCTGGGTGTAATTTTGCCTCACTTATTGATGATTTGAACGTCAATATGTCGCTATTAATAGACCTATAGTAAAATATCTCTCATCTTGGCCGCTGGTGTACATTAGCCTAAGCAGTCTCTTCCAGTGTTACATCCCAGGGATTGAAATTCTCCAACAACCCTTTTGCCTCACATGCCTCACTAAGTAAATAAAATTCCCGATTGTTGTTGTTTGAGTCTTCAGTTTTTTGACTGGTTTGATGCAGCCCTCCATTCCCTCTCTCCTGAGCTAATCGTGTCATCTCTACATAGCTACCACACCCTACATCCGAGGCATTCTGTTTAACCCTGGTCTACCCCTACAGTTCTTGTCCTCGACCCTCCCATCCATAACTAACCTTGTTATTCCTGGGTGTCTTAATATGTGTCCTGCCAACCTATCTCTTCTCTTCATTAGCAGTCGCAAGAAACATCTCTTCTCTCCCACTCGTCTTAATAGCTCTTCATTTGTTACCCTATCTACCCATATGATCGTCATCATTCTCCTGTAACACCACATTTCAAACGCTACGATTCTCCTTTTTTCTGCTGCACCATTAGTCCAAGTTTCACTTCCTTATAGTGTCACGCTCCAGACAAAAGCTTTCAAAAATGACTTCCTAATGCCTGAATGTATATTCCATGTCAACAGATTCCTTTTCTGTAGAAATGCTTTCCTTGCCTGAGCCAACCTGACAAGCTCTTTGCTTCGTCCATCACTGGTTATTTTGCTTCCTAAGTAACAAAAGTCTCCTACTTCCCGTAGCGTTTCACCTGCCAATTTGATGTCCATAGAGGTTTCTGATTTATTTCGGCTGTATTCCAATAATTTTGTTTTACATTTATTGATTTTCATCATGAATTATATCCTCAAGACGGAGTCCATACCATTCAAAAACTCGTTCAATTCCTCTGGGGTATCGGCCAAGATGACGATGTCATCAGCAAATCTCAAAGATGAAAATATTTCTCCTTGAATCTTCGCTCCCACTTTAAATGTTTCTCCAATTTCCTGATTATTGTGTTTTTAGAGATCTTTGGAATGCGTTGCCCTCGCACATGGTGTAGATGCATTGTCAAAGGAAAACATTCCATGTTACAAACATGGGGCGCATAACCTGTACCGAAAGCCGATTCTGAACAGCAGTTCCCTGAATTCAGATTTGCCAACATTTTATGGTATCTCTCCATGTGGTATGTCTCTGTACCTCAACATACAGAAGAGTGCTTTAAAAATCATGTCTTGTATACATTTTGGAAAAGGTAGTGAGCGTGTTGTTTTCCTGAGTGGATACTCGCTCGTAGAAAATCTTTTCAATAAAATAGACTGTTTCACAATTTTGTAAGTGCACATTGAGGTATGTGACGGCGGGATGCCTTAAGTGTCACGGAAATGGCAATAGCCGCCACAGAGCTTCGTTGCTACTGAAATAACGACCAGACTGATATTTGTACTTAACTATACGGGATTTGTGAGCCCAGTGTTTATGAAATTGAACGTAGCTATATCGCTACCTTTATTTAGTAGCCGCTACTGTATTGTTTAAAAATTAAAAGTGGTATTAGAAGGCGCTTTCTCTAATTTTTGTACTCCTGGCACTACAGACCATGAAGGGCCTAGGCCTATCTTGCGACCGCTTCCCAGCCATTTGGCCTGAAGATATTGTGGTGACGCGTGGTCAGTGCATCGTGTCCCCTCGGCCGTTAATCTTGTTCTTCGTGATCGGAACGCTGCCTCGCTGACAGCTACTAAATTGTCCTCACGAATCTGAGTGCAGCCCTCACGTCAGAGTCTAAAATCTCTGACGGAGCCGGGAATCGAACCCGGGGCCTCTGAATGAGAGGCAGGTGCGCTACCCTGTTCGTATTGTGTTTATATATATCTTGGAAAGGATAATAAGTGAATTGGCATTGCCTCCTACAGGGATATATAGAAAATCGGATGTCATACCTTGATGTTCAGTTGCCATGGAAACGGACTTGCCATTAGTTCATCAGTTTATCAGAGTGAAGATAGTTTTCCGCGAATATCTTTGAAACTATTGGTTTTAGGGCCTTAAAATGCGGTTTTCGGTGCCCCGTAGGGACCCACCGAATATTGTTTTTGCATCAAGGGTCGTAAAATGAGCTTTGTCCGGTCTTGATGCAACATCTTCGATATTTTGACCCGGTTGAGTATTTTTGGTGACTTTTCTGTTATGTTGCCCGTTCCACGAGAACAATGATTTATTTCCGGATGAAAGGTAGTCTATATGTTATCCCAGGGTATAAGCTGTCTCCATTTCAAATTTCATCGAACTCCGTCCAGCAATTTTAGTGTCAAGAGGTAACAAACTAACACACAGACTCACACACACACAGATTTTCACAATTATAATATTTATAGGGATAGGGATATAGGGATTACTTCACGATAGAAGTAAAATGAGATTGAATGTATGCAACTAAAGTCTACTGAAAGCACTATTTTTAGCCTATTTTCAATTTTTAAAAAATAGGCTTATGAGATCACCTTTTGTCCGTGTGTGTGTGCGTGTGTGTGTGTGTGTGGGGGGGGGGGGGGTGTCCCTAATAAAATCTAAACGGCTGGAGTATTTCAATGAAACTCGGTAAGTTCATAGTACTATTCCCGGCGACCTCGACCGTGCCCTTAAAATTTTGTTACTTCTCACCAATCTGAGTGCAATCTTAGCTGTGCGAAATATTTCACTAGCATTCAATATCTCCGAAACTATTACGGATATCGCCCTGAAATTGTGTACGGTGATAAAGGGCACTACTAGAAGTTCACCTATGAGACTTTCAAAAACCTGGTAACTACAAAACCAACATGGCGGTCAAGCGAAGTTGAGACTTTTAAATAGACTTTTCTCGCGATTTAACTATCCAAACGTAATGAAACTTGGTACAGCAAATGTTTATATACATTGTAATGCACTGGAGTCTAATTTAGTTGAATTGTTTACATAACCTCAAAATGGCGGCTGTGCGAAATATTTCACTGACATTCTATATCTCCGAAACTATTACAGATATCACCCTGCAATTTTGTACGGTGATGAAGGGTACTGATACAAGTTTACCTATGTATATTTCATAAACCTGTAAAGTACAAAACGAACATGGCGACGAAGCGAATTTGAAATATTTTAATATACTTTTCTCGTGATTTAACTCTCTGAGCGGAGTGAAATGTGGTACAGTAAATGATTTTGCAGATTGTAATGCACTGCCATCTAATTTAATTCAATTGTTTATATAACCTCAAGATGGCGGCTGTGCGAAATTTTAAAATTAAGTTTTTAATTCTTGTGTCGTAATCATGCGATCGAAGTGAAAGTTTGAATAATGAACCTAGGCAATAATTGTCCTTGAATGGTACATAACTCTATGGCCTTAACATATAATAATCCTAAATGGCGAGCTTCTGAAATATTTAGACGGTTCTCAATATCTATGAATCTTTTACAGCAACCAAACTGATTTTTTTATTTTCATAGAGACTATGAACATATGTTCACCTATTGGACTTTCAGTAACCTGGTGAGCACAAATCCAACATGGCGGCGAAGCGAAGTATAAATATTTAAATGGACGTTTCTTGCGAATTAACTCTCCGAGTGCCGTGAAACGTTGCACATTAAATGCTTATACAAATGTTGATCCACTGGCATCTAATTTATTTCAATTGTTTGCATAATCACAAGATGGCTGCTGTGCGTAATTTTAAAATCTCGTTTTTACTTCTTGTGTTCTAATCATGCGATTGAAATTTGAATACCACCCGTACACAATAATCTTAATGTAATAGTACAAAAATAAAAATCCAACCTGGCGACCATCTGAAATATTTAGACGGTTCTCAATATCTACGAATCGGTTACAGAAATTAAACTGAAATTTTGTATGTTGATAGGGGCAATTAACATGAGCAGGATATATGAAAATAGGCTGTATAGTTCTTCACGGAACTACTTGTCTTTAGTAGTGTTACGCGATATTCACATCATTGATGCAGCATGGATTCATGCACTACAGTGTTGCCTCACTATCGCTTCAAGGCCATTCGAGCCAGAAGCACGCTGGCGTGCTGTATGGACACCTCTAAGTCCTAACGTTTGAAGCACCAGTCGTTAACGAGGAAAGTGAGAGAACGATACACGCGCCTACTCTGTGCGTACGACCGCTGGGTATAGTCCGATATGTGAGATGGCGTGTGAGCTCCTATGTACGCACGTAAGCCTACACCTCCCGTCATCTTGATTGGCTATGAAATGAAGTACGATGTAGATAAGCCTATTGTATTGTATGATCAAGTAAACCGTTTGTGTACTGTTAGCATGGTGTGACGTGATGGAGTAGCACGCAGGAATATACTGTATCTTACAAACCGTATCAAATAATTGGAGAGCTTTGTTTCCAGAACGGCTAATCCTGATTGAGTGCGCTGTACATCCAATACAGACCGACGAGATGTGGCCGTGCCCTCTCAAAGACCCTTATATAGCTCTCTCTATAAACCCCTCCTCTGATGGCTACATATCCTCGGGAGGGGTTCATCCTTGTCACAGACTTCTTAGTGCAAGTGAATCCTTGACCATCTCATGGCGTAGCAACTAGCAATCTTGACTGTCGCCCTGGAGATCCGGGTTCAATTCAAAGCTCTGCCAAGAAATTTAATTCTGATCTGAGGGCTGGAACTGGGTTAACTCAGCATCATGGCGCAAAACTGGGACAAAGCGAGTTCGATTCCTACTTCAGCCATGCTGGAAGTGGTTTTCCGTGGTTTACCCATTTCTACTCCAGGAAAAATGCCGGGGTTGCACCTAACGTAAGGCCACGGCTGCTTCCTACCCAAATTCTACCTCAATTACAAATAGGCTACACACACTGATACAGAGATCACAGTGACACAGGTTATCAGACAACTTATACACACACCCAATACACGAGGCTACATAGACCACGATGTCGCAAA
This sequence comes from Meconema thalassinum, assembly GCA_946902985.2. Taxonomy (NCBI): domain Eukaryota; kingdom Metazoa; phylum Arthropoda; class Insecta; order Orthoptera; family Tettigoniidae; genus Meconema; species Meconema thalassinum. Next base: position 411,056,156 of record OX336391.1, on the reverse strand, counting down.
GCCTCTAAATAAACAACAACAAATTAGTAAGCAACAGAAGTGTTTAATCAAACATTGTAACGAGTCACTCTTTTAAGCAAATATGTTTTATTCCGTTGTCTCTATGCCAATTAAACACAATTAAAGACAGAAATTAAACACAGAAATGACTTGGCAGTAGGTGAACACACGTATGATACCAAACATATTTCACTAATAAAAGAACAGGCCTGATAAAATCATGTACTGTGAAACAAAAGATAGAGAACTTGATATAAAACAGGCCATTGATATCCACTTTACTATGGCAAGGAACAACAAACAGGAAGCAACATAACGAACGAGAGAAGCTATGAGAAATAAAGAGGGAGACCTACGATAGACCTACAATGAAAAATGTAAAGCGGAAAGGATGTACCTTGTACCATATTCTCAATAAACCAAGGTCAAATGTGGGCAGTGTTATAGAGTCCGAAATCATGTTCAAAAGTCCCTTTATGAGTGACGAACGATGGAGATTAGTCTGTATTAGTTGAGAAGATCCAAAACCATTCTTATATACTACTATACGATAAATAAGGACTCACTGCCTGCTCCACACACATAAGAAACTATGTTGCACGATGCAACAACATGTAGGGTTAGTGTCACCCAGTGTAATTCAAGCTATATCGTCAAATAACGTTAACAACCAACGATGGGAATAGACGCTATAGTCCACAGTAGGAAGTGAATGGACGCCAGTTCGGGAACACTCGAAAATCAGCTTATTTTTATTTATTTTTATCGTATGGCCTCGGCTGCCGGGTGCAAGCTTTGTTAATTGACACCCAGAGGGTAGCTTGCGTGTCGAATTTAATGCTCCTTGGAGCGCTATGAATGTCAAGGAGGTTAGATATCTCAGCTCCTTGACGCTATACCGCTTTCTAGTAGAGAAATTAGGAACTTTGTGTTGGCGGAAAATCCCGAGATTAATTTTGCCATAATGAACACGGCCTACGGAATTCAAATGGGTTCTTTAACATGCCAAAAACGTATGAAATGAGTATCGTGATTTTTGTCGCCTTTCAAAAATCACTTACCATGGCCAGGAGCGAACCTGCAATCTTAGGGTTGGTAGTCCGACACGATAACCACTCACCCACCGTGGCAAACTCTACAAATCCCGATTGTCAATTCAGTTTAATTCAAGTATTTGCTTAAGTGATTATAATACTAACCAACTACGAAAGCTCATTACATAAAAAAGTAACGGTTAATAACAAACAGAAAGTCTAGAACGCTATTATACTTCATAAGCTCGCTACGGTAGAAGTTAACGATGCAAAAGGGTGTTTCATATTAATACACATGAAAATACTAACAAAAACCGCTACACTTATCGAAGTGTAATCGACTACCGGAATAAAAATTAATTGGTTAAGAAATTAGACACGTTACAAAGTATGTAACGTTACTGTTCTACATAAGTGTTATAGCCTATACATATCCGCTGAATCTAAATGATGCCTAAGTGAGCAGGGTCTGATGATGCTCCCTTGACGAACGAAACCAGTCATCCAAGTAAGTCTTTTATTTGTGTGAGAATTGTTTTATTAAGTGCAAAAATAATGAATTCATATATTTTATTTCAGGCACTAGGCATTAATTTTAACCTCCCGCCCAATCTAATTGGGCACACTCGTGTTGACCGACTGAAAAACTTTTACTAATACATATATTACTTAGGCAACACTGGAATATGACTTCTAATATTCCAATATGAAATAATCACCCGCTGGGTCAGTTACACGAAATATTCAATTATGTCCTTCACGAAATATAAATCTCTTGGCCATTTTTCTTACCGTTTCGAAGTATTTTATCCATCCAAAGGAGTTAAATAACTCTAAATTGCATTTTGTAAGTATTGTCAATCCGAATGAGTAGTTTGAATCTACCTTACATTTAGTAAGTATTTGCAATTCCAATTGCATTTTGTAAGTATTTTGAATTTCAATTGCACTTTGTGTTTATTTAGAACCTGAAATGGGTGTTTTTCAATCTAAATTGCATTGTGTATTTTCAATTTCGATCGCATTTTGTATGTATTTTGAACCTCAATTGGATTTTGTTCGTATTTTCAATCGAATACGCATTTTGTAAGTATTTTGAATGCCACTTGCATTTTGTACGTATTTTGAACCTAAACTACTGTACATTTTGTGCGTATTTTTCAATCTCTTTTGTGAGTATTTTCCTTCTAAATTCCCTTTTGTAAGTATTACCACTCTCCATTTTGTGCGTCGTTTCAATCTGAGTTCCATTTTGTAAGTATTTTCAGTCTCACTTAATTTTCGTTCTGGTTTCCATTTCATTGTCATTTTCGCTGTCACCCAGACCAATAGGGGCCGATAACCTAGATGTTAGGCACCTTAAAACAAGAATTATAATCAATAGTTACATAACTGCTGTATCCGCGGAACGTAATGCTCCACATTTCTTTCGATATCTGGTACAGAATGCAATAAGCGTGAGCAGATCCTCGAGCATGCTTAACCACGGGCGAATCTATCGATGGAGTTCTCTTTCGTCACATTCTTACAGCCAGATGAGTCGATCAGGAGACGAATGAAAGACAGAAGATAACTTTAACATTCCTGACAATACCTGGAACAAACCTCTGCTCTCTTAGCCCATTGTGCTGGCACAACTCACAAATACTTGCTGAATAAGAGAAACTTTAGTGCGTAAATCGTGTTTCAAAACCCAGCGAGATGGCCTCGCAGTAAGCAATTTAACCAGGAATTTATCGATTTATTGCTCTGTAGGTTTCTCTAAAGCTCACAGCGTTGAATGGTAGAGAAAAGCTCTCGGAATTGTTTCTTTGTGCTCGCTTTAACCTTATCTTAGGTCCTTGTAATCACAATAGAATACAATGGCAAACAAGAGCAGAGGGAGCTTGTATCAATTAGGGACAAAGCGAAACAAATTCTTCACAAAAACAAAGCAACCATTATTACGACCATTGAGGGTAAACCTCTTCTTATCAGCTCACCGAGCGTAAAGATTCCTCACCCCCTTCAGAGAGTACATGGTCGTTTTGGAGCGCTGTAGACAGTGTTGCACTGGTGCTAAGCGGTCATATGACTCGTCACATCTAACATGAGACCATGGCTAATAACGTAACAATGTTCTTGTCAGAATATTTCAGACGAGGATGATGATTAACAAAACCACCAAAGAATCCTTAAGAATAGCGTAGTGGGTAGCATGCTGAACTTCTATGCCCAAGATAGCGGGTTTAAACCCGGCCGAAGCCGTCGCATTTTTAAGAGCGTTAAAAATCTCTTAGTATGCCTTCCTTCGGAGGGGAAGTAAAGCCGGCGGTCCCATGTCATAGATTTATGGCATGTTAAAGAACCTTCCACTAATTACACCTGTGTGAAGCTAAATTGCATAGGTTAAGAATGTAAACAACGCTCTTAGGTCCCTACGTTCGTTGCCAAGAGCCGACTGCGGTGGCGTCTAGTAGCTAAGTTCTGACCTATTAGTCGTTGACCGTGGCGGCAAAAGTAGGAACTATTTAATAAATTCAAAGTTGCAGTCCTTCCTTGAATTAAAAAACAGACACACACCCTAATACAGCCATCACAAAAAAAACACCGGCTATCAGACAGATTCTACACACACCCAAAGTACACGGGGCTACATGACCGCGTTGTCGCAGCCCCTAAACTAAGGAACCAACCAACCAACCTTAAGAATAGAGTACAGTACATATTAAGTTGCTTAGCAACTTTGTTGTTAGCCGACAGTTCCTTTTTTGACAATGTGAGCAATCAATTTTTAGCCTACTTTTCTCATTTTGCAAAAATGGGGAAGAACTAGACTTATGAGATCGATGTGGGAAAATGTGTGTCTGTCTGCCTGTCTGTGTGTGTCCCCTATCAACTCCTAAACGTCTGCAGGTATCGAAACCAAATTGGAAAAGAGTAAAGAACTATACCTGAATATATCACGACCATATTTGAAATTGACGTCAGTGCTACCAACTGCTGAAAAACCGCAATTGAAATTTGAGCTCTATGATGGATATCACAGACGTTATGCGTGTGAATTATTCCAAAATTGGCACACATATAAATAATAACATTCCAGATTAATTTTTATAAATCCATATATGCCAGTGTAGCCAACATGATTCTAAGCCTGCCGATAAGTCCAATTTCTAAATGCATGTAACTTCTATACTAACGATGGGATTTTAACCAAATTTCGTATGTGCTGTGTGTACCACAACTGGTATGACTGTGCGTATTCTATAGAGCCAGCAGGGCTGCCAACTGTTAATATATGCTCTCTCTCTATTTGTTTAATCCTAATATCAATATTTCAGAAAGTATGCAAGCCATCGGCTCTAAACTTTGCACACGTATAGTACCTCACCCTCTAGATTAATTTGGAGTAACTAATATACCTCAGTGCTGCCAACATGATTCTAAGCTTTCTGATAATTTCAATTTTTAATTACATGTAACTTCTAGCCTCCGTGGCTTAGGCGGCAGCACGCCGGCCTCTCACCGCTGGGTCCGTGGTTCAAATCCCGGTCACTCCATGTGTGATCTGTGCTGGACAAAACGGAGGCAGACAGGTTTTTCTCCGGGTACTCCGGTTTTTCCTGTCACAATTTCATTCCGGCAACACTCTCCACTATCATTTCATTTCATCTGTCATTCATTTAATCATTGCCCCCGAGGAGTGCGACAGGCTTCGGCAGCCGGCACACTTCATATCCTCGCCGCTAGATGGGGGCTTCATTCATTCCATTCCTGACCCGGTCGGAGACTGGAAGCAGGCTGTGGATTTTCAATTCTATACTTCTATACTTCTATACTTGCAAATGGATTTTACCCAAACTTGGCACTATAATAGATCGTACTATTTAAGATTAATTCAGAGCATCACATACATGACATTGTTCCCAACATGATTTTACGCGCACTGATAAATCCAATATCAAACAGCATGCAACGTCCATACTATCCATTAGACTTTAACCAAATATTGTATGTGCATTCTATACCTTAAGAGATGGAACTAAGGATATATTCAGAGTCACAAGGGCTGCCAACTGTATAGGCTACACTATTTCAGGTGTATTTCAAACTGCAATACTTAGAAATGTTAGTATTACCTACTTTATTTCGTCATTATTCTAGATAGGTCTAAATAGATTGGCATGAATGTAAAATTTTAAGAAAAGTAGGCTCTTTAGTTAGTCACGGATGTACTTGTTGTGTATCAATAGTAGGTAATAAAGAGCGGTTCTGGCACAGGGGCTAATGGGCAAGATGGCCGCCGCGCGCAATCACTCTATGTTATTCTTATGGAGGGGTCATTCAGAGCTGGCACAGGGGCTATTGGGCAAAATGGCCGCCAAGGCCTGAGACCGTGGATTACGTCACAGGGAGAGGTCGGCCGTGTAGTTGCCAAATGGAATATTTATTATTATTATTATTATTATTATTATTAGGTAATTGTTAATTGATCATGTATAATCAAGACCAGCCTTATATTGTCCACTTCTTGGTGTAGTGGCTAGCATTCTTGGAGGTCATTCCTGAGGTTCGAATCCCGGCTCTGCCAAGAAATTTAATTTCTGGTCTCATGAGTGGAACGGGGTACACTCAGCCTTGTAAGGCAAAACTGACAAGAGCTGGCTTTTGATTCATACCTCAACAATTCTGCCTAACCCAACTTCACCTAACCTAACCTAACCTAACCTAACCTATCCTAACCTAACTTAAAAGTCAAAGCAAATATGAGAGCAAATGTGAAAGCACACATAATAAACTAAGTTATAACCTAACCTAACTTCACCTAACCTAACCTCACCTAACCTGTCCTAACCTAACCTAACGTAACCTACCTAATTTAAAATTGCAAGCGAAAAAAAATTAGCAAAAAGTATGAGAAAAAAGTGAGAGCAAATGTAAGAGCACAAATAATAAACTTAGTTATAACCTAACCACACCTAACCTAACCTAACATAACCAAACTTCAAAGTGAGAGCAAAAATGTAAGAGCAAATGAGAGAGCACAAATAATAAACTTAGTTATAACCTAACCTAACCTAACCCACAGAAACCTCATTTAAAGATTTTAGATTTTATGTTTTAACATTTTAGATTTTTGATTTTTTCATTTTACATTTTTTAGATTTTACATTTTACATTTTTGATTTTTTGTATTTTAGATGTTAGTTTTTTTTAGATTTTACATTTTAAATTTAAGATTTTTTGATTTTAGATTTTACTTTTTACATTTTCCGAAAAGAGTAAACTACTAGGTCACATACCTAACCTCACCAAACCTAACTTTGCCAAACCTAACTTAAGCTAATTCAAAGGCTAATGCACATACACAAAGTATATAAGGGTACAAGCAACTATCCTTATGCTAGTTTTATAGGTTACTGTACAATATGATAACTACCCCAACCGTTTTTTTTTCATTTTGTTGTTTACACATATGACAATTTTCCAATTTCCCATTTTCATTTTTTTTAATGTTAGTTTTAAGTTTTTCAATTTCATAACATGGAAACATGGATTTTGCATTATGTTGTTTACACATTTTTCAATTTCACAATTTCCCATTTACAGTTCTTAAAATGTCAGTTTAAAGTTTTTCAATTTCATGATATAGAAACATGGATTTTCCAATTTGTTGTTTACACATTTGTCAATTTACCAAATTCCCATTTACAGTTTTTAAAATTTCAGTTTAATGGTTTTTTTTTATTTTGTCAATATGGAAACATGGATTTTCCAATTTGTGTTTTACATGTTCACTTTGCATTAGGAGTGGAGAGAGGTGAGTAGTAATAAAAAATGTACAAGCAGTTTCCATACGGTACAATATTTTTTTATTTTAAATACATGTACACTATTTACACATAATACATTTTTATATATATTCCTTATTGTTATAAATTGTACACTTGTTTTTATTTTGTTTTCTATTTTATTTATTTTTGATTATGAATGCCATTTCTTATTTTGTTTTTTTTATTTTTGTAGTGCTATTGTTTTATTTCCTAAATTGTTTTGTTTTATGTATTTGCTAGTTGCAGGCAGAAGATTTTGATATTCATAACTTAACTCTTTAAGCATGGTTAATGATTGAGTAATGACCATAGGCATGTGTACCTATACCATCAGCATCAATCACTCTTTTATCATCACCAGGACACAAAGCAATTTTGTTTAGTCTTATAGATGATATGTCATGTTGTTTAGAAGCGATAATGTTCATGGGTATTCTTTTTACATTGTTTTTCATGACACAATCCTTATAATCTTGAAAGCTTATACAATTTTTGACAACACCTCTGTTAATACCTTTAATCTTTTTGATTTCTTTACCATTTATGTCTAATGCGTACATTTTAGCTCTAAGTCCAACAAATGCTTTTATAATTTGTCCACAAGCCTCGTCTTTAAATTTCCCCAACGTTTTCTTGTTTGATGTAGAGTAACATATGTGATTAGTAGGATAATCTGATGTGTCCAGGTGTTGTAGGAAATCCAACTTGTCTTGATATACATCTGGGGTGTTAACCAAATATATGAACGAGTCAGTATCCATATACATGAGTTTAAGATTGTTCATGCCATAATAGGGTAGCAGGACATCATAGTGGTGGGAATACATGAGAGTTTTTGAAATATCCAGTATACACATTCCAATATATATAGGCTTATTGAATACAATGTTACGTTTAGACATGTGGAAAGCAGCTAGGTTAGGGCCATAAATTGTTCTGTCGATAAATGTCGGCTTTGCTATTAGCTTTTCTGCCTTTTTGCTGTCAGTCACAAGACGTATGTCTATTCTTTTACGGATATTTTCCATTGTTTTCCCAAAAATGGCATTGTTGAATAATTTGTACAGATTTTTCTCAAAATCATTTTTGGCTTGTTTTCGAAGGTTGTTATTAAAATCAACGTATGCCTTTAACCAAGGTCTTTGTTTAAACTTTAACACACGATGAATTTTTATCAATTTTATTCCATGATCTAAAGCCTGTTTTAATGCCATGTAGTGAACAACATATCGCCTTCGATTTCCAAGATGAGGAATTAGTTTTTTCAGAGACGAATCCTTAGGTTGTGTACACTCTGGTAGGAAAGGTAAATCGTTGTGTAGATCATGAAGGTCAGATGGGTAATCAACATCAACGTCTAGAATGTATCCCACAGGATCGTCTTTCTTTAGTTTTTCTAGATCAACAGTATCTGGAGAAACCCACTGAAATCCACCATAAGGAAGGGAGTGACACATAGCCCACCCGTATTGGTTGTTGGCATCATCATAGGTAATAAACTGCGATGGTTTCTCAGAATCATAGGTTTCCATGTATTTATTGTTAGCTTCAGCATACCGATGAGACACCTGGCATATGCCTCCACGTATTCCAGACTCGATTAAAAGAATCTGATCGTAATCCTGTAGCAATTCCAGTTCAATGCCTGTGTAAAGGAGCATTGCCTCGAAACTTAAACCAGGCGAAGTAAAAAAGTGTGCAGCATCCACTCGGTGTGTTTCTAGTGTTTTGTTTCTAAAGGTTTCAAAGCTGTCTGCAAGAAGGAGTACATCTGAAGTTAGGTAGAGGTCACTATATTCCCCTAGAGTTTTAATGTTGAACTGATTCCAGACACTTTTGGCATGTTCATAGTCTTCTTGACTAACATCTTCTTGACTTAATTTGTTAAAGAATGCCTCTTTTGGAGGTAAACACGTTTCACTTAACTTTTCCCATGAGTCAATGTAGTCATAACAAAATACCCCTTTACGAGTCATGAGCATTGCATTTTCTTTTCCAAAGTACTTGTCTGTTTCAGGGTATGATGTTAAGTTGGAAACTAAGTTTTCCAAACTACTCGGCATTAACCGAAACGTATCCACAAATCTAAGCTTAACATTTCCTACATATTTGGTAAAGGAAATGTACTTTTCTTTGGAGTTAGCGATAACATCCACTCTCGCAGTAGTACATCCCAATTGCTTTACAATGAAATTTGCGTCGTAGCCACTCATATTATGTAGAAACACAGGAACGGGGTTTCGTGTTTTACACATCAAATTACAGTTATTGTGAGCACTTCCACGGTATTCCCCTGTAATATGGCAGTGGTCTCGAACTTTCCAGTCCTGTTGGGTAAATGGTTTTTGACACAAATAACAGGTTTCAGAACATTGGAACTCTGCTTCTTGAGCCTGAGTTAAGGCCTTTGGAACATTTAAGCTGTAAAGTCTATCAATTTCATTAGCTATTGAGATCAAACAGTCCATAAACTTTTCTGCAGCGTCAGGTCCACGATAAATAATAGGTTGGCTCGGAAGGTTTGTCTTTATGTGTTCCACAGCAGGTGAGGGTTTAACGTATATACCAAAGCTCATAGGAACATGACTCTGGTATGGCACTGTATAACTTGCTTTAGGATTGGGTAAACATGTTTGATAGGGTAAGAGTATACTTTCAAAATCTGCATAGATAACGTAAGGTATTCTCAGCATTTTTTCAACGTTTAAAAATTTGACAATGGGGTTTTTAATAGGCATTTCAACCCTAGCAATGTCATGCTGGACACACAAAGCTCTATGTTCTTTCAATTTTTCCATTCCTTGTTGACCATATCGATTATCAAAGTGTGTAAAACACCGTTTACACGTATATATTTTATGTTCATAGCGGGTAATCTGATGTCTTAATAGTTTATCAAAATCTTTGATAAAGACGTAGTGGTTCTGGCCGGATAATGAACTTAGCAGAAGGAGGTCGCGATGGTCTTGCATCTCTTGATCCACAACCTTTAGAGGGAACAGTTTATTGTCTTGTTCCAATCCAAATACATTAATGGATATATCGTTGGCTTTTTCAAATTTGGGAATGTCAACTAGCGATGTAGGAAACGATATTACAGAAAAATCATACTTGTTGTCCAGGTCCTTGTATTTACTAATGCGATGAGCATTCTTTTTAACCAGTTTTGCTAAAATGGCATACATAAAACACTTTTCATCATTCAAATTTTCAGGATTAATGCAGGCTTTTCTTGCTTGTATAGCTGCTGGTAATGGAATATATGTGCTTCCACGCAAGGGATTGTACTTATTTATTTTCAATCGTACTCCTTCCACTGCTAACAAAGCCCAATTACTGCCTTTTAGCTCAGATTCTTCCATTTCCGTAGTTAACTTTGTAAATTGTGTTTCCAAGAAACTACTTAAGTCCGTTTCCAAAAATAGGGCCTGATTTCGTGTTTTAAATGCACGATCTGTAATTTCATTGGTAGATGTATGAATGAATCTACATTCAGCCACAAGATTAACTTTTATCGACTTGTGCATTGCTAGTTCTTTCTGCATAGCTTGTATTATTTGCTGTTTGGACTCTTTAAGGTATGAATTTAAATCCATGCACGTATCGCAACGAATGAAATAGGATTTAAGTCGACCTTCAAAAGATGTCTCATATTCAATAAGTCCATTTTTGTCAGGGACCAATGACAGTAGGTAATGTTTTGTAGGCTCTGCCTTTTGTCTTTTAGCTGCCGACACAACATTACAACATTCTTCATGACGACGTCCATTGTAGGCATTGTTGAATGTACTACCACAGGTCTTGCACTCATGAAATTCACCACACGATACTTCATGTCGCTTCCTATGATAGTCTCGAAGAAAAGTCTTTCCACACTCTTTACACATATAGCTAGGAATGGCTTCTTCCATTATGATTGTTGATTTCTGCAAACAGCTGCTTACTGCGTATCACAGGGCTAGAGGTTGGTCAGTGAGACGGTCTTTCACGATGTGAACACCGTGAGAGGTAGTAGTCAACTGGTGATATTCTTGTGAAGGGTCCACTAATATACCCCTAGTCTAGACCAACAGCTCTTTACAGCGTATGACAAGGCTGTAGACTGGACAGTGAGACGGTCTTTCACGATGTGAACACTGTAACAAGTAGTAGTCAACTGATTATATACTTGCTAAGGGTTCTCTAATATACAATAGTCAAGACCCACAGCTACTTACTGAGTAGTACAAGGCTGTACAATAGTTGTTTTAACAGTCTTTCACGATGTGGTCACTGTGAATGGTGGTAGTCAACTGATGATATTCTTGATAAGGGTCCTCTAATATGCCCCTGGTTAAGGGTAACAGCTGTTCACTGCTTATGACAAGGCTAAAGACTGGTTGCTTCAACGGTCTTTCACAATGTAAACACTGTGACAGGTAGTAGTCAACTGAAAATATTCTTATGGCCTACTCAAAGGTTATCAGGTACTTACTGCATATCAAAAGGCTGTACACTCATGTGTGTTAGGCACTCTTTCTTGCTAAGGACCCCAATATTCCCTACACAAGGCTATACATGTTAGTTCTAAACACTTAGTGATTAATTGTATATTCAATTTTTGTACAAAGCTTACACAAGCACGTTTTTTATGAGGTAAAACTTTGTTAAATAGCTGCATGCGACACGCAAAGTATGTTGCCGCTATCTAGCGGTGACTATGAGAACTACTTGACCGACCAGCATGCTACCTAGCGCTCCATTTCAATACTCGCTCACTGAACGAACAGCATGCTATCTAGCGGTCGATATCAATACTCACTCAACTACCAGCCTACTACCTATCGGTCAATATAACAACTCACTCAACTACCAACATGCTACATGGCTTTTTTGGTCAGTTTTTTGTTGGCTTTTTTTTGGTCAGTTTCTGTTGGCTTATGTTGGCTTTTATTGGCTTTTGTTGGCTTTTGTTGGCTTTTGTAGGCTTTTTTGTTGGCTTTTGTTGGCTTTCATATTTGCTCTTGCTTGTGGGGGCTTATTATTTGGTCTTGGAAAGTATGTCAGTCCTTTTTTTATGGCTGCAAAATGCTTACAGCCATGTTTGTAAGCAGCAACAACAACAACAGCAACACACAAAATTCCAAAAAAAAATCCAAAGTACTCTAAGGTTTATCAATGACTCTCAACTCTTACACTTACCTCTATCCCATGCATAGTCAAAAATTAGTATATTTTTCAAATTTTTCAAAAATATTTGGAAAGTTGGCTATATCATTAATCTAAAAATCCTGAAAAGACATATGTTAACTCCAACACCTACCTCTATACCACTCTCAGTCCAAAAATAGTGTATTTTTCAAATTTTCCAAAACATATTTCCAAAATGGGTTATATTTCCAAAATTAAAAAGTTAACAAAAACGTTTGTTTGACATAAATGAATGGCCTTTGTCCCCTCTACCACTATACCAAGTCCCAGGTCTCCAGGACAAAAAAATAAAATTTTTAAAAAGCGTTTTATTTCCAAAATTAGGAATTTTACAAACACATTTGTCTGACGTAAATCAATGGTCATTACCCCCTCTATCCCCACACTAAGTCTCATGTCTTTAGAACAACAAAAATAAAATTTTGAAAATGGACTTATATTTCCAAAATTAGGAATTTTACAAAAACGTTTGTCTGACGTAAATCAGTGGTCATTACCCCCTCTATCCCCACACTAAGTCTCATGTCTCTAGAACAACAAAAATAAAATTTTGAAAATGGGCTTATATTTCCAAAATTAGGAATTTTACAAAAACGTTTGTCTAAAGTAAATCAATGGTCATTACCCCATCCACCCCCCACACTAAGTCTCATGTCTCTAGAACAACAAAAATAAAATTTTGAAAATGGGCTTATATTTCCAAAATTAGGAATTTTACAAAACCGTTTGTCTGACGTAAATCAGTGGTCTTTACCCCCTCTATCCCCATACCAAGTCTCAGGTCTCTAGGTCAACAAAAATAAAATTTTGAAAATGGGCTATATTTCCAAAATTAGGAATTCTACAAAAAAGTTTGTCTAACGTAAATCAATTGTCTTTACCCCCTCTATTCCCATACCAAGTCTCAGGTCTCTAGGTCAACAAAAATAAAATTTTGAAAATGGGCTATATTTCCAAAATTAGGAATTCTACAAAAAAGTTTGTCTAACGTAAATCAATTGTCTTTACCCCCTCTATTCCCATACCAAGTCTCAGGTCTCTAGGTCAACAAAAATAAAATTTTGAAAAAATGGTCACTATTTTGGAAACTAGGAATTCTACAAAAAAGTTTGTTTAACATAAATGAAAGGTCTCTATCCCTTCTACCTGTAAACCAAGTTCCAGGTCCGTATGACAAAAATGAAAAAGTTCAACTGGGAAAGTAGGCGATTTTTCATATAACCAAACATTCTAAAATGTGTTCTATGGGCTTAAAAGAATGGCCTCTATGTCCTTTATTTTTTTAAATAAAACTTTTTTATTTTTTACACTTTTTTGAAAAAAGTTCAATTTTTAAAATTCTATATTTTGGAAACTAGGAATTCTACAAAAAACCTTTTTTGACATAATTTAATGGCCCTGACCCCATCTACCACCAAAATAAATTTCAAGTCTCTAGAATGAAAAATAACAGTAGTGGAGTGGTGGCGCTTCCAAATAGTGTCATGGCCGCCGCGTGAGTCCACGCGACGGCCATGACACTGGTTAGAAGCACCACCACTCCACTACTGTTATTTTTCATTCTAGAGACTTGAAATTTATTTTGGTGGTAGATGGGGTCAGGGCCATTAAATTATGTCAAAAAAGGTTTTTTGTAGAATTCCTAGTTTCCAAAATATAGAATTTTAAAAATTGAACTTTTTTCAAAAAAGTGTAAAAAATAAAAAAGTTTTATTTAAAAAAATAAAGGACATAGAGGCCATTCTTTTAAGCCCATAGAACACATTTTAGAATGTTTGGTTATATGAAAAATCGCCTACTTTCCCAGTTGAACTTTTTCATTTTTGTCATACGGACCTGGAACTTGGTTTACAGGTAGAAGGGATAGCGACCTTTCATTTATGTTAAACAAACTTTTTTGTAGAATTCCTAGTTTCCAAAATAGTGACCATTTTTTCAAAATTTTATTTTTGTTGACCTAGAGACCTGAGACTTGGTATGGGAATAGAGGGGGTAAAGACAATTGATTTACGTTAGACAAACTTTTTTGTAGAATTCCTAATTTTGGAAATATAGCCCATTTTCAAAATTTTATTTTTGTTGACCTAGAGACCTGAGACTTGGTATGGGAATAGAGGGGGTAAAGACAATTGATTTACGTTAGACAAACTTTTTTGTAGAATTCCTAATTTTGGAAATATAGCCCATTTTCAAAATTTTATTTTTGTTGACCTAGAGACCTGAGACTTGGTATGGGGATAGAGGGGGTAAAGACCACTGATTTACGTCAGACAAACGGTTTTGTAAAATTCCTAATTTTGGAAATATAAGCCCATTTTCAAAATTTTATTTTTGTTGTTCTAGAGACATGAGACTTAGTGTGGGGGGTGGATGGGGTAATGACCATTGATTTACTTTAGACAAACGTTTTTGTAAAATTCCTAATTTTGGAAATATAAGCCCATTTTCAAAATTTTATTTTTGTTGTTCTAGAGACATGAGACTTAGTGTGGGGATAGAGGGGGTAATGACCACTGATTTACGTCAGACAAACGTTTTTGTAAAATTCCTAATTTTGGAAATATAAGTCCATTTTCAAAATTTTATTTTTGTTGTTCTAAAGACATGAGACTTAGTGTGGGGATAGAGGGGGTAATGACCATTGATTTACGTCAGACAAATGTGTTTGTAAAATTCCTAATTTTGGAAATAAAACGCTTTTTAAAAATTTTATTTTTTTGTCCTGGAGACCTGGGACTTGGTATAGTGGTAGAGGGGACAAAGGCCATTCATTTATGTCAAACAAACGTTTTTGTTAACTTTTTAATTTTGGAAATATAACCCATTTTGGAAATATGTTTTGGAAAATTTGAAAAATACACTATTTTTGGACTGAGAGTGGTATAGAGGTAGGTGTTGGAGTTAACATATGTCTTTTCAGGATTTTTAGATTAATGATATAGCCAACTTTCCAAATATTTTTGAAAAATTTGAAAAATACACTAATTTTTGACTATGCATGGGATAGAGGTAAGTGTAAGAGTTGAGAGTCATTGATAAACCTTAGAGTACTTTGGATTTTTTTTTGGAATTTTGTGTGTTGCTGTTGTTGTTGTTGCTGCTTACAAACATGGCTGTAAGCATTTTGCAGCCATAAAAAAAGGACTGACATACTTTCCAAGACCAAATAATAAGCCCCCACAAGCAAGAGCAAATATGAAAGCCAACAAAAGCCAACAAAAAAGCCTACAAAAGCCAACAAAAGCCAACAAAAGCCAATAAAAGCCAACATAAGCCAACAGAAACTGACCAAAAAAAAGCCAACAAAAAACTGACCAAAAAAGCCATGTAGCATGTTGGTAGTTGAGTGAGTTGTTATATTGACCGATAGGTAGTAGGCTGGTAGTTGAGTGAGTATTGATATCGACCGCTAGATAGCATGCTGTTCGTTCAGTGAGCGAGTATTGAAATGGAGCGCTAGGTAGCATGCTGGTCGGTCAAGTAGTTCTCATAGTCACCGCTAGATAGCGGCAACATACTTTGCGTGTCGCATGCAGCTATTTAACAAAGTTTTACCTCATAAAAAACGTGCTTGTGTAAGCTTTGTACAAAAATTGAATATACAATTAATCACTAAGTGTTTAGAACTAACATGTATAGCCTTGTGTAGGGAATATTGGGGTCCTTAGCAAGAAAGAGTGCCTAACACACATGAGTGTACAGCCTTTTGATATGCAGTAAGTACCTGATAACCTTTGAGTAGGCCATAAGAATATTTTCAGTTGACTACTACCTGTCACAGTGTTTACATTGTGAAAGACCGTTGAAGCAACCAGTCTTTAGCCTTGTCATAAGCAGTGAACAGCTGTTACCCTTAACCAGGGGCATATTAGAGGACCCTTATCAAGAATATCATCAGTTGACTACCACCATTCACAGTGACCACATCGTGAAAGACTGTTAAAACAACTATTGTACAGCCTTGTACTACTCAGTAAGTAGCTGTGGGTCTTGACTATTGTATATTAGAGAACCCTTAGCAAGTATATAATCAGTTGACTACTACTTGTTACAGTGTTCACATCGTGAAAGACCGTCTCACTGTCCAGTCTACAGCCTTGTCATACGCTGTAAAGAGCTGTTGGTCTAGACTAGGGGTATATTAGTGGACCCTTCACAAGAATATCACCAGTTGACTACTACCTCTCACGGTGTTCACATCGTGAAAGACCGTCTCACTGACCAACCTCTAGCCCTGTGATACGCAGTAAGCAGCTGTTTGCAGAAATCAACAATCATAATGGAAGAAGCCATTCCTAGCTATATGTGTAAAGAGTGTGGAAAGACTTTTCTTCGAGACTATCATAGGAAGCGACATGAAGTATCGTGTGGTGAATTTCATGAGTGCAAGACCTGTGGTAGTACATTCAACAATGCCTACAATGGACGTCGTCATGAAGAATGTTGTAATGTTGTGTCGGCAGCTAAAAGACAAAAGGCAGAGCCTACAAAACATTACCTACTGTCATTGGTCCCTGACAAAAATGGACTTATTGAATATGAGACATCTTTTGAAGGTCGACTTAAATCCTATTTCATTCGTTGCGATACGTGCATGGATTTAAATTCATACCTTAAAGAGTCCAAACAGCAAATAATACAAGCTATGCAGAAAGAACTAGCAATGCACAAGTCGATAAAAGTTAATCTTGTGGCTGAATGTAGATTCATTCATACATCTACCAATGAAATTACAGATCGTGCATTTAAAACACGAAATCAGGCCCTATTTTTGGAAACGGACTTAAGTAGTTTCTTGGAAACACAATTTACAAAGTTAACTACGGAAATGGAAGAATCTGAGCTAAAAGGCAGTAATTGGGCTTTGTTAGCAGTGGAAGGAGTACGATTGAAAATAAATAAGTACAATCCCTTGCGTGGAAGCACATATATTCCATTACCAGCAGCTATACAAGCAAGAAAAGCCTGCATTAATCCTGAAAATTTGAATGATGAAAAGTGTTTTATGTATGCCATTTTAGCAAAACTGGTTAAAAAGAATGCTCATCGCATTAGTAAATACAAGGACCTGGACAACAAGTATGATTTTTCTGTAATATCGTTTCCTACATCGCTAGTTGACATTCCCAAATTTGAAAAAGCCAACGATATATCCATTAATGTATTTGGATTGGAACAAGACAATAAACTGTTCCCTCTAAAGGTTGTGGATCAAGAGATGCAAGACCATCGCGACCTCCTTCTGCTAAGTTCATTATCCGGCCAGAACCACTACGTCTTTATCAAAGATTTTGATAAACTATTAAGACATCAGATTACCCGCTATGAACATAAAATATATACGTGTAAACGGTGTTTTACACACTTTGATAATCGATATGGTCAACAAGGAATGGAAAAATTGAAAGAACATAGAGCTTTGTGTGTCCAGCATGACATTGCTAGGGTTGAAATGCCTATTAAAAACCCCATTGTCAAATTTTTAAACGTTGAAAAAATGCTGAGAATACCTTACGTTATCTATGCAGATTTTGAAAGTATACTCTTACCCTATCAAACATGTTTACCCAATCCTAAAGCAAGTTATACAGTGCCATACCAGAGTCATGTTCCTATGAGCTTTGGTATATACGTTAAACCCTCACCTGCTGTGGAACACATAAAGACAAACCTTCCGAGCCAACCTATTATTTATCGTGGACCTGACGCTGCAGAAAAGTTTATGGACTGTTTGATCTCAATAGCTAATGAAATTGATAGACTTTACAGCTTAAATGTTCCAAAGGCCTTAACTCAGGCTCAAGAAGCAGAGTTCCAATGTTCTGAAACCTGTTATTTGTGTCAAAAACCATTTACCCAACAGGACTGGAAAGTTCGAGACCACTGCCATATTACAGGGGAATACCGTGGAAGTGCTCACAATAACTGTAATTTGATGTGTAAAACACGAAACCCCGTTCCTGTGTTTCTACATAATATGAGTGGCTACGACGCAAATTTCATTGTAAAGCAATTGGGATGTACTACTGAGAGAGTGGATGTTATCGCTAACTCCAAAGAAAAGTACATTTCCTTTACCAAATATGTAGGAAATGTTAAGCTTAGATTTGTGGATACGTTTCGGTTAATGCCGAGTAGTTTGGAAAACTTAGTTTCCAACTTAACATCATACCCTGAAACAGACAAGTACTTTGGAAAAGAAAATGCAATGCTCATGACTCGTAAAGGGGTATTTTGTTATGACTACATTGACTCATGGGAAAAGTTAAGTGAAACGTGTTTACCTCCAAAAGAGGCATTCTTTAACAAATTAAGTCAAGAAGATGTTAGTCAAGAAGACTATGAACATGCCAAAAGTGTCTGGAATCAGTTCAACATTAAAACTCTAGGGGAATATAGTGACCTCTACCTAACTTCAGATGTACTCCTTCTTGCAGACAGCTTTGAAACCTTTAGAAACAAAACACTAGAAACACACCGAGTGGATGCTGCACACTTTTTTACTTCGCCTGGTTTAAGTTTCGAGGCAATGCTCCTTTACACAGGCATTGAACTGGAATTGCTACAGGATTACGATCAGATTCTTTTAATCGAGTCTGGAATACGTGGAGGCATATGCCAGGTGTCTCATCGGTATGCTGAAGCTAACAATAAATACATGGAAACCTATGATTCTGAGAAACCATCGCAGTTTATTACCTATGATGATGCCAACAACCAATACGGGTGGGCTATGTGTCACTCCCTTCCTTATGGTGGATTTCAGTGGGTTTCTCCAGATACTGTTGATCTAGAAAAACTAAAGAAAGACGATCCTGTGGGATACATTCTAGACGTTGATGTTGATTACCCATCTGACCTTCATGATCTACACAACGATTTACCTTTCCTACCAGAGTGTACACAACCTAAGGATTCGTCTCTGAAAAAACTAATTCCTCATCTTGGAAATCGAAGGCGATATGTTGTTCACTACATGGCATTAAAACAGGCTTTAGATCATGGAATAAAATTGATAAAAATTCATCGTGTGTTAAAGTTTAAACAAAGACCTTGGTTAAAGGCATACGTTGATTTTAATAACAACCTTCGAAAACAAGCCAAAAATGATTTTGAGAAAAATCTGTACAAATTATTCAACAATGCCATTTTTGGGAAAACAATGGAAAATATCCGTAAAAGAATAGACATACGTCTTGTGACTGACAGCAAAAAGGCAGAAAAGCTAATAGCAAAGCCGACATTTATCGACAGAACAATTTATGGCCCTAACCTAGCTGCTTTCCACATGTCTAAACGTAACATTGTATTCAATAAGCCTATATATATTGGAATGTGTATACTGGATATTTCAAAAACTCTCATGTATTCCCACCACTATGATGTCCTGCTACCCTATTATGGCATGAACAATCTTAAACTCATGTATATGGATACTGACTCGTTCATATATTTGGTTAACACCCCAGATGTATATCAAGACAAGTTGGATTTCCTACAACACCTGGACACATCAGATTATCCTACTAATCACATATGTTACTCTACATCAAACAAGAAAACGTTGGGGAAATTTAAAGACGAGGCTTGTGGACAAATTATAAAAGCATTTGTTGGACTTAGAGCTAAAATGTACGCATTAGACATAAATGGTAAAGAAATCAAAAAGATTAAAGGTATTAACAGAGGTGTTGTCAAAAATTGTATAAGCTTTCAAGATTATAAGGATTGTGTCATGAAAAACAATGTAAAAAGAATACCCATGAACATTATCGCTTCTAAACAACATGACATATCATCTATAAGACTAAACAAAATTGCTTTGTGTCCTGGTGATGATAAAAGAGTGATTGATGCTGATGGTATAGGTACACATGCCTATGGTCATTACTCAATCATTAACCATGCTTAAAGAGTTAAGTTATGAATATCAAAATCTTCTGCCTGCAACTAGCAAATACATAAAACAAAACAATTTAGGAAATAAAACAATAGCACTACAAAAATAAAAAAAAACAAAATAAGAAATGGCATTCATAATCAAAAATAAATAAAATAGAAAACAAAATAAAAACAAGTGTACAATTTATAACAATAAGGAATATATATAAAAATGTATTATGTGTAAATAGTGTACATGTATTTAAAATAAAAAAATATTGTACCGTATGGAAACTGCTTGTACATTTTTTATTACTACTCACCTCTCTCCACTCCTAATGCAAAGTGAACATGTAAAACACAAATTGGAAAATCCATGTTTCCATATTGACAAAATAAAAATAAAACCATTAAACTGAAATTTTAAAAACTGTAAATGGGAATTTGGTAAATTGACAAATGTGTAAACAACAAATTGGAAAATCCATGTTTCTATATCATGAAATTGAAAAACTTTAAACTGACATTTTAAGAACTGTAAATGGGAAATTGTGAAATTGAAAAATGTGTAAACAACATAATGCAAAATCCATGTTTCCATGTTATGAAATTGAAAAACTTAAAACTAACATTAAAAAAAATGAAAATGGGAAATTGGAAAATTGTCATATGTGTAAACAACAAAATGAAAAAAAACGGTTGGGGTAGTTATCATATTGTACAGTAACCTATAAAACTAGCATAAGGATAGTTGCTTGTACCCTTATATACTTTGTGTATGTGCATTAGCCTTTGAATTAGCTTAAGTTAGGTTTGGCAAAGTTAGGTTTGGTGAGGTTAGGTATGTGACCTAGTAGTTTACTCTTTTCGGAAAATGTAAAAAGTAAAATCTAAAATCAAAAAATCTTAAATTTAAAATGTAAAATCTAAAAAAAACTAACATCTAAAATACAAAAAATCAAAAATGTAAAATGTAAAATCTAAAAAATGTAAAATGAAAAAATCAAAAATCTAAAATGTTAAAACATAAAATCTAAAATCTTTAAATGAGGTTTCTGTGGGTTAGGTTAGGTTAGGTTATAACTAAGTTTATTATTTGTGCTCTCTCATTTGCTCTTACATTTTTGCTCTCACTTTGAAGTTTGGTTATGTTAGGTTAGGTTAGGTGTGGTTAGGTTATAACTAAGTTTATTATTTGTGCTCTTACATTTGCTCTCACTTTTTTCTCATACTTTTTGCTAATTTTTTTTCGCTTGCAATTTTAAATTAGGTAGGTTACGTTAGGTTAGGTTAGGACAGGTTAGGTGAGGTTAGGTTAGGTGAAGTTAGGTTAGGTTATAACTTAGTTTATTATGTGTGCTTTCACATTTGCTCTCATATTTGCTTTGACTTTTAAGTTAGGTTAGGATAGGTTAGGTTAGGTTAGGTTAGGTTAGGTTAGGTGAAGTTGGGTTAGGCAGAATTGTTGAGGTATGAATCAAAAGCCAGCTCTTGTCAGTTTTGCCTTACAAGGCTGAGTGTACCCCGTTCCACTCATGAGACCAGAAATTAAATTTCTTGGCAGAGCCGGGATTCGAACCTCAGGAATGACCTCCAAGAATGCTAGCCACTACACCAAGAAGTGGACAATATAAGGCTGGTCTTGATTATACATGATCAATTAACAATTACCTAATAATAATAATAATAATAATAATAATAATAAATATTCCATTTGGCAACTACACGGCCGACCTCTCCCTGTGACGTAATCCACGGTCTCAGGCCTTGGCGGCCATTTTGCCCAATAGCCCCTGTGCCAGCTCTGAATGACCCCTCCATAAGAATAACATAGAGTGATTGCGCGCGGCGGCCATCTTGCCCATTAGCCCCTGTGCCAGAACCGCTCTTTATTACCTACTATCAATCTTATCTAAATTTGTATAAACAAAATATTTATGTATTTAAGCACAGGACGTATGACACGTTAGGAGCACATGACCTAGCTGTTCCGTCCCTAAAAGCAACAATAACAAGTAAAATAACTCAGCCACGACTGGACTGGATAGTTGGGGGATATCTGAGTTCGGATCCCGGCATGAAAACAACCATCCTGATCGGGGTTTCCTACACTCATCAAAACGAGTGCCTAGATAGTAACTTATTTCCTGTCACGGGACACCTACTTTAATCTTAACTCCACTATAAAGGTGCACAAACTGATATAGTCATCACAACAACACTGGTTACTTGATAAACCTGAAATTTACCAAAGTATAAGTACTTTGTACTTATGGAGCCGTATTCACCGTGGCCCACATTTTAGCCGAGTATGTGGATCTTGCTTATTTACGAAGGAACCTTGGTTTGCAGATGACACTCGATCTTATATTAGCCAATAAGGTGGTGGCTGCTGATCTCATCATCCGCTTTATAAGTGAGAGGGGATTAGGCCAGCAATATTAATTTCCAGTGTATATTTAATCAGGAACTTGTTCTTTCTTGAAATTCTATTTTCTTTCTGTATTTTTGTCTATTATTATAATTAACTTATTAGGTTTATTTTAATTTACGTCTTATTAATTTCAGGTAGTTTAAAAATCATATTTAGAAATACACCTCTAAATTTTGAATTAATTTAAATTTGTATAATTTTATCTTTATTGAGGAGCAGATGACCCCACTGTTCCACCCCTAAAAGAACTAACTAGCTCACCAAAGTACATGGGCCGAAGTTCAGTAAGTACCTCGGAACCTCAGCAGATGACTGAATTCATGATTGACAAAAAATACGTCCAACAGGCAATGAGCCCTTAGAAGGCTGATTGAGATATCACAATGTTACTGACCTATTAATGTTGTAGTTTTCTGTGAGGGATGTCCTTTCTGTCAATAATAGATTACTTTTTTTGTGTATTTTCTTCTACCTTCCCAAAAATCAGTTCACTCGTTTCCTTCTTGATATCTCGTTCCTCCATACATCACGACGCTTGGGGGTGATCAGTGATATATGCCCTTGTTAGCAGACAGTGTATGGAACATGCTCAGACATACAGTATATTCCCCCCCCCCCCCCCCACACACACATCTCAACAATTCATATCAGCCTTGTTTACTGACTGTCAGAGTGTGCTCTATCTCCTTATCGCTTAGCTCTAAGATAATAACCACACCTAACCACGGATGCCACCAAATATGGATATATGATTTAACAACATATTAAACTAACATTGTTAGTCTATTTTCACCATATGAAATATAGGTTTATGAGATCACATTATGTCCGTGTGTGTGCGTGTACATATCAATATACTATATGTAGGCCTATGTGATAAAATGCATGTGAGCGCCTTCCCCTTCCTAACGAACGTATCCCTCTCCGCATCAGTCAAGCTGTATGCCTCTCACCAAGGTAGACCGGGTTCGATTACCGGTGAATACATCTGAGATTTTCGAAGTGAAATGCCATGTCCTGTTGTTCGAATTCCACGTAAAAAAAAGGAGGTCCCGTGGCTCATTTTCTCGAGATTAACGGTCACAAAGAACTACAAGCTTCCTTCCTTCTTTTCCACCTAATGACTCTCATCTAGAGTCATAGACACTCAGTACCTCAGAAGCCAGCAGAAACAATTCCAGGCATACTCTAGTGCTCTATTGAGCATCTATATTTCAGGTATTTTTTGTGGAAATCATAAAAGTTAGTGTTAACAACATAACTACGTAGTTAAGATTATTATTCTATACAGGTATAAATAGGTAGGTTATTCGGCTGAACATTTTAAGAGAAGAGGGATCTTCAATTCGTCACGGAGCTACTTATTTTGTGTTAAAATCCCCAAATGTAATAAATGGGATTAAAGTAGCCGACATCGTACAACTCGAGGTGTCGTCTTTCTCGACCGAGAATAGAATTTCGCGATCTTGGGAACTGGAGGTGGACACTCAAACACTATAAGTTAGTACAACGTACCAATCCCAGCACATCTCAATAACGTGGGCAATACTCGGAGATAACTCAAAGATATATAGAAACAGATAATCTACAAACTCTTCAAATGTGTGTTTAGATGATGATGATGATGATGGTAATATTAGTTTTAGGGGTCTAACACTCAGGTTATCGGTCCCTATGCGTGATTAGAATACAAATCTGATGGAAGTATTGTTTTCCAGTCGGTCAACACGTCAATATACCGAATAAAATTGGACAGGGGTTAATACTTATCTACTCATACTTGATAACCTCAAAAACAAATACATGGACTAATTTTACACGTTTTTCACTTTTTGAAAGGCAGTTATGTGGATGACATGTTTCGTCCGTTAGACGAACATTATCAGGTCATTTTCACTTGAGGCGTTCGTATTATAAGTCAATTAGCTATAGTTTTGGTGTATAACGAATCCATTATAGCACTCCTGTGGATATTGTGTTTACAATGTTAATACTAATTACGTCGTTAGGCATTCAAACACCTTGATGCTGTTACACGAAGACGGTATTCAGTCACTTAACTTATCTGATTACTGGAAAATCCCAAACGTCAGCACCCGTGACACAACACAGCCCGCTGAAAGCACTCATTCAATTACTGTGGTAATGATGTTAAATCATGCAAACACCTTGATATACAGTTACTTAAACACTGATGTGGAACACTTCCCCGAATGCTGGAAAACCATCTCCCACTTCCCACTGTCCATTGCGGACCGACTTGAAATTTGCTGAGTATCTCATGCCAACTGGTACTACAGAATGTTGCTACAGTGGTGGAGTAGTGCTGGTTCTAACCAGTGTCATGGCCGCCGCGTGAATCCAAGCCAATATGTCGCGAACCCATGGTCGGATGTTGACAAATGAGGTGTCGTTGGACTCGAGCTGACGTTCTCTTTCCTACGGACCATGTATTGTATTTTTCAAAAAATTTTAGAAAATTTTTGTTTTAGAAAGTAGGCGATAGTTTGAAAACCAAAGATGATAGAACGTTGTGCCATGGCTCATACGAATGGTCCTTATTACATTTATTTTTTGTAATAAAACTTTTTTATTTTTTATGTTTTTTTGAAAACCCTCGAATTTTGAAAATCCTATATTTTGGAAACTAGGAATTCTACAAAAAAGTTTGTTTCATGTAAATCAATGATCCCTACCCCCTCTACCCCCAAAATAAATTTCAAGTCTCTTGGATAAAAACCTGTAGTAGTGTCATACGGAGAGAGCTGTCTCACTTAGCAAGTGGTAAGCCCCTGCGACCTTGGAATGGAAGGAGCCATGCTAGGAGGGCGTGCTTGGATTAATTTTTTCGTCTCGTTGTGCTCTTTACGGGAATGTCGGTGTCGAAAAGGTGAAATGTTGAGAACATGTTTTTTGGGGGCAAAACCGTGATTTTAGACTTTTTGCTATATCTCGCGAACCAATTATGCTAGAGGCGAGTACGACGGGTCCAAGGACTCGGGGTGACATTCTCTTTGCTATGGACCACTCGTTATAATTTAAAAAAAATATTGGAAACTCGATTTTGGGGTGAACATGTGTTTTTTGTGATTTTTGCCGATATCTCACGAACCAATAACGCTAGAGACGTGTACGAGGTGTTCTAGGACTCGGGATCACGCCCCTTTTAGAAACTATGTTTGACATTTTGACAAAGGGCCTAACGCCATACATGTTGAAAAAAAATCTTTATCGATACCTGTTTATAATGTTCATGAAGCGTGATGGTTGAGAAAGACGATACTGCTGGGTGTGTGTGTTTCAACGAACCTGTCGTTAACCACGGTGGCTGTGCTCAATAGATCAATCGCTATTTCGACAGGTCGGTTTATGACAGAGCGAGGGTGCGTTTTTTTTCTGATACTTTACCCCGAAGATGATCTTTAACGTGTAAACGGTGATGAGAACTTGGTTCTATGTTGGTCGAAGCGAGTACACAAAACAAACTTGCAGAGGAGCAGGATGTGAATGTCATTTGAGCTTATTGGAATGCGCTGATCTGACTTGACAACAGGTGCAATGGAAAATGACAAAGACGCAGAGGACACTTGAAGGTGAAATAATCTGACCATCGTGGTGGCAGGGAAGAGCGAAATGCATGCATACACGTGTGAGATGACATGTACGCTAAACAAGTTACATCCTGTTTTGCTTCGTACGTGACAAAATGCAAGTTCATGTGAAATTTTATCCGGCACAGGTGTTCACTTTGGGTGTTAGCTGTCCACGTGACCGATAACAGGATGTTCAAAGCGTGGGAAAAATGATTATACTTGCAATGTAACATATATAATGACATGTCGTTATCATTTCCACTCTCACTTAGGTGACTACCTTCGAACACATTGCGTTGCGTGAAACCCCTGGTCTTGTTTAACAGTTTTGGTGTTGGTGGAAAATACTTAACCTTGTTGTGGGGTAGGTATTTATTTATATATTTATTCATTTATACATTTATTGATTTATATATATATATTTACAAGCAATTATTTATTGATTAGGAAATTAATGATTTTATTTATTTATTTGTTTGTTTGCAGATAACCGGTATACCTTACATGTCTGAGAGAGAAGAAACCATTGCACTTTTGAGCCCACTAGAAGGAAACAGCAACAAGCCACTGCCAGTAAAGATGAGATGATTTTTTTAAACTAACTTGTTTCATTTTTTATGTTTTATGCTTTATTTTATGAAATGCATGTATTAACCTGAATTTAGGTATTTATAGCGGTTTATTTTATTTATTTTTAGAAACTTGGAAAGAAAAGCCTTAACGCCGTAGCAGTTGCTGAAAAAAAACCGAAACGCACTAAAGCGAAACCACTGCCAAAGAGTGAGCTGTTTAAAACTCAGGTAAGTCTAACTTAAAAATGCTATTCCATTTTACCACTACTGAAAACTCGTAGACAAAAAAAAAAAAATTCATTACCTGTACATGACTGGGACAATGATTGCTTTCTTGATTAATGGCTATGTTTTTGTTGTTGACTGGGAAAAGTACAAGGCCATGTTGGATTTTCAAAAATTAAAATAAAAAAAAATTATGGGTGGTTCCCTATGGACTCAACGAATATACACAGGTTTGAACATGATAATGTGAACAAAATGACATGATATTCATTTTTGTTTATATATTGGTTAAAGGGGGCGGGGGGGTGTAAATGACTGTAGCTTTATAAAAAGAAAATAAGTACATGGGTTACTGTTAGTGCCAACATACAATTTATTTTTAATGGTGTTTTGATATATTAATGCCAATTAACGTTAACGTTTTATTTACAAGTATTGGTTGATTGATAGATTGATTGATTGATTGATTGAGTGATGGGTTATTTTGTTTGCTTTAAGGCGTCGTCATGTGCCATTAACGTAATGAACAGACAGTAAACAAGCATGCATTATGCTTTAAAGTACTCTGTGCTCTTGTGCAACGTTAATAACTTACAATAAGAAAAAAGGTTTTATTATAACACATGGCGTTATTACCAAATACAACAAGTGAGCAAGTTGGTTTACCACGTGGGTTAAATTTAAAATCAGAACATGATCGATGGTTAACATTTGAATCCTGGCCTGTATACTTTTTGTCGACACATAAACTTGCAAAAGCCGTTTTTTTTTTACTTGAACCGAGAAGATGTGGTGCGCTGTGTGTTTTGTCGTATTGAACTTTCACACTGGAAAGAAGGGGATGATTCCTTTAGAGACCATTTGCGATGGTCTCCTCATTGTCCTTACATGCTTGGAAAGCAAGTGGGTAACCTAACCGTGCATTCATTTTACCGAACCACAAGGCCTTTGGCCGCTACTTACGTTGCTGAATCACAAATAAATAATAATAATAATAATGTATTACCAGCCAACGGTAGTGTCGATATATGTGGTCCATATGCCGCACTAGCACACCCAGAGTACAGCTATGTTGAAAAACGTTTAGAATCTTATAAAAATGTTTGGCCATTAATATTAAAACACTTTACCAAACAGCTAAGTGAAGCTGGATTTTTTTATACTGGTGAAGGGGATAAAACATTTTTTTTTTTTTGTGGATTTGCTTTAAAGGTTTGGCAAATGACTGATGACCCTTTTGTGCAACACGCTCGTTGGTTACCAAACTGTAAATACATGGTGTAGCTTAAAGGTCAAGAATTTGTGAACGCTATTCGTAAAGAAAACGTGATTGCAGCACAAGACATAAAAGTGCCTTTAGAGTTAGAACACGCGGAGCAAATACATAAGGCTGAAAGAAAAGACTTGTGTTACGAACAGATACAAAAGTGTGACCAACAATTATGTAAAATTTGTTATCAAGATGAACTAGGTGTTGTATTTTTACCCTGTGGACACATGATAGCCTGTGTCAAGTGTGCATTAGAACTTAACACTTGTGCTATATGCAGAAAAGTAGTATCTGCTACAGTTAGGGCATTTCTTGCATAACTAGTATAATTTATTCGCCATGCATAGTGCGAAATCCCTAATTGCACAATATTATTAAAGCTGTTTTAGAGTGTAATAGATATGCTTTTGTTTTGTTTATAGACTACTACAATGAATGTTTTGAATGCTGTGGGACAATCATGTGGCTTAGAGACAAAGAAGCTCAGCGAATTGCCAACGCATATTCCATTCCGCATTATCAATATTCAGAAATTGAAAACAGCATATGGTGATCGTGTACTTTGTGTATGTGAAAACTTTGAAATATTTCTGCCTATACGGTTTAATGATATGTTGGAGAGTGTTTTTGATTAAGTCAATAATGCTGTGCACCCTGTACACTTAATATAAGAAGGTTTTAAAAACAATAGGTGCATGGTTCGTTTTAATTAAATAAGTAAAAAAATGTGAAATAATAATGGAAAATATAAGTAATGACAATATACTGAAAAAGAAAGAAAATATGTGTATAGAATAGTAATGTTTTAGTGTTTAGTGTTGTCTTTAAAAATATTATGATGAAACCAAAAAAAAAACAAGAAATGTATATAAAGTTTGTAAATAAATGCAAAATGACGTTACAATGTTGTTTTATTTTATACAAAGTTAGTATATTTAACATTGCAAAGTATACATGATTATGACAATAAATGCACACTGAATACAAGCCTTTCTCACTTTACAATAGTCTGTTATAGTTTTAAACACAAGGCTTGTTGTAGATTATTTTATAGCAATGTCCATTCAATGTTGTTTTCGAAAAGTGGGGAAGCCGCAATGGTTGTATAGGCATAAAATCCTTATTGTTATTACTATTTAGTCACTTTGATCCCCTTGCATATCAAGAGCAGATGACCTAGTTGTTCCACTCTTTAAAACGACAACAACAACACTACTTCTTGCATAGTTTGTGATGTTGATGGCTCTTGCGACGTGGAAGATGGATTAAAAATAACTTTTAGAACAGGGGTTAAACGTTGCTCATTAAACAATGCACTATTTCGAGTAGCAATATGGTTTTCTTGATTTTTTGTCGACGGCAACTGTGTTTCATGCAGTACACTACATTGATGATCACTGACACTTAAAACCTCACTATTTTTACTTTTTAGGTCACCACGACAATGTTTGGAACGTTGCTTTGAACAACGCCAAATAGCAGTTCCATTTTTATTGGTTCGTTTCACAATATACGAATATCCTTTATAGTATGCGTAAGGCTTACCATACCTAGTCACTGATACTTCCATATCAACTGTCAAGCATAGACTAAGCTCTAGTAAAGTCAACTTGGTAATAAGAATAATAGTTTAATGTGAGAGCAAATATGGATCCAAAGAGTTCAGGTAAAAGTGGAAGCAAATAAGCAAATATTAGAAACAAGAGTTGGGGTAAAAGTGGTCGCAAAGTGGTAGACCCATTACACAATAATTTCAGCACGACGAAGCTCTTGTTCAATTTCTTTGATTTCCCAGTCGTGACCGGTATGCCCAGCTTGTTGTAAAGCATGCAATTGTCGAAGCCGTTGAATTAACTTACTGGGTTTGTTCCAGTATACAAATTTAACAAATGGATTTTTAGGTGTAAACAAAGCATTACCATTATCATGATCATTATCATCATCATCATTATCATCATCATGATCACCATTATCATCATGACCATCATCACTGTTACTATATATTCCTTTTTGATCCTCTTGCAATACCACTTCATTTATAGTCTGAGTTGATTTTGATAGTGTTGAAGGTTCCTTGGACGTTGACAACTGTCCTAACATGACGTTTTGAGGACATGATAAGTCCTTTTGAATAAACACTGCACTATTTTTAGCCGCAATATCGTTTTCTTGAACTTCCTTTTTAGCATTTTGATAATTGTTTGTAAACAGCAAGCGTGGTTCGTTTAGAGCACTACATTGATGAACACTCACACTTAAAACCTTTCCATTTTTACTTTTCAGATTGCCTCGACATTTTGTTGACCTCTCTTTTGAGCATCGCCAGAATATTATTCCATTCACATTCTGGCGATTATAGTTATAAGAGTAGCCTTGATAGAGTGCACTTAGCCTACCTTTGTTGGTTGTAATAAGTTCCGTAGTAGTAACTGACCTGTCAGTACGATGTTCACACTACAAAGGTTACAACTGTTTTGCTGATGGAGTGACTTACCATAAGCTTATATATTGGCTTATGTGTTGGCTTTTTGTGTTGGCTTTTGGAAATGGAACTGTTATTTGGCGTTGTTCAAAGCAACGTTCCAAACATTGTCGTGGTGACCTAATAAGTAAAAATAGTGAGGTTTTAAGTGTCAGTGATCATCAATGTAGTGTACTGCATGAATCACAGTTGCCGTCGACAAAAAATCAAGAAAACCATATTGCTACTCAAAATAGTGCATTGTTTAATGAGCAACGTTTAACCCCTGTTCTAAAAGTTATTTTTAATCCATCTTCCACGTCGCAAGAGCCATCAACATCACAAACTATGCAAGAGGTAGTGTTGTTGTTGTCGTCGTTTTAAAGAGTGGAACAACTAGGTCATCTGCTCTTGATATGCAAGGGGATCAAAGTGACTAAATAGTAATAACAATAAGGATTTTATGCCTATACAACCATTGCGGCTTCCCCACTTTTCGAAAACAACATTGAATGGACATTGCTATAAAATAATCTACAACAAGCCTTGTGTTTAAAACTATAACAGACTATTGTAAAGTGAGAAAGGCTTGTATTCAGTGTGCATTTATTGTCATAATCATGTATACTTTGCAAAGTTAAATATACTAACTTGTATAAAATAAAACAATATTGTAACATCATTTTGCATTTATTTACAAACTTTATATACATTTCTTGTTTTTTTTGGTTTCATCATAATATTTTTAAAGACAACACTAAACACTAAAACATTACTATTCTATACACATATTTTCCTTCTTTTTCAGTATATTGTCATTACTTATATTTTCCATTATTATTTCACATTTTTTAGCCTACTTTCGATTTTTGCAAAAAATGAAAGTAGACTTATGAGATCAACACAGGGCGAAAAAAGTGTGTCTGTATGTGTGTGTGTATGTGTGTGTGTGAGTCTGTGTGTGTGTGTGTGTATGTGTGTGTGTGAGTCTGTGTGTGTCTGTGTGTGTGTGAGTGTGTGTACTCTGAATATCTGTCCCCCCCTATCAATTCAAACACGGAGAATGCGAATTGAACGAAATTTGGTACAAAGGTAGCACTAGCAAAGGACACCTCAGTGTCATGTTTTATATCGCCGCCATCTTGACGGAAACGTAATGGCGGCCACACAAATGTTCAAAGCTTAAATCAAATTACGACTAACCTAATCATCCGATCTCTACCAAATTTTGCAACAATATACCTTTATGGGGCGGCATCCTTTGACCAATCTAATAGGTTATTAGCCTAATAGTTTGCGGATGGCGGCCATCTTTATGTCAAAATTGATTCCCCCTATTAATTCGAACACGGTGTAACCGAATGGAACGAAATTTGGTACAGAGGTAGCACTAGCAAAGGGCACCTCAGTGTCATGTTTTATATCACCGCTATCTTGACGGAAACGTAATCGCGGCCACCCAAATTTTAAAAGCTAAAATGTAATTACGACCAACCTAATAATCTAGTCTCTACCAAATTTTGCAACGCCATATCTTTATGTGGGAAACATATTCTGACCAAACTGCAAGAACATCAGCCCAATAGTTTGCATATGGTGGCCAAATATGTGTGCAAATTGATTCCCCCTATCAATTCAAACACGGTGAATCCGAATTGAACGAAATTTGGTACACAGGTAGCACTAGCAAAGGGCACCTCATATTCATGTTTAATATCCCTATAGCACGTTGTATTTCAACAAGCTACTACAACCAACATTCAATTATAATCCTTGAAAAGGACAAAGAGTTATAACAATACCCATGCATTTAGGAGAAAGTAGGCTATATGTTCTTTACTGAACATCTTGTTTATTTATATAATTAAAACGAACCATGCACCTATTGTTTTTAAAACCTTCATATATTAAGTGTACAGGTTGCACAGCATTATTGACTTCATCAAAAACACTCTCCAACATATCATTAAACCGTATAGGCAGAAATGTTTCAAAGTTTTCACATACACAAAGTACACGATCACCATATGCTGTTTTCAATTTCCGAATCTTGATAATGCGGAATGGAATATGCGTTGGCAATTCGCTGAGCTTCTTTGTCTCTAAGCCACATGATTGTCCCACAGCATTCAAAACATTCATTGTAGTAGTCTATAAACAAAACAAAAGCATATCTATTACACTCTAAAACAGCTTTAATAATATTGTGCAATTAGGGATTTTTCACTATGCATGGCGAATAAATTATACTAGTTATACTGTAGCAGATACTACTTTTCTGCATATAGCACAAGTGTTAAGTTCTAATGCACACTTGACACAGGCTATCATGTGTCCACAGGGTAAAAATACAACACCTAGTTCATCTTGATAACAAATTTTACATAATTGTTGGTCACACTTTTGTATCTGTTCGTAACACAAGTCTTTTCTTTCAGCCTTATGTATTTGCTCCGCGTGTTCTAACTCTAAAGGCACTTTTATGTCTTGTGCTGCAATCACGTTTTCTTTACGAATAGTGTTCACAAATTCTTGACCTTTAAGCAACACCATGTATTTACAGTTTGGTAACCAACGAGCGTGTTGCACAAAAGGGTCATCAGTCATTTGCCAAACCTTTAAAGTAAATCCACAAAAAAAAAATATTGTTTTATCCCCTTCACCAGTATAAACAAATCCAGCTTCACTTAGCTGTTTGGTAAAGTGTTTTAATATTAATGGCCAAACATTTTTATAAGATTCTAAACGTTTTTCAACAGAGCTGTACTCTGGGTGTGCTAGTGCTTTAGTCTTGCAAACTCCCAATTTTTCAAAAATCACACGCCAATTCAACACTGTCTATGGCATATGGACCACATATATCGACACTACCGTTGGCTGGTAATACATCATTATTATTATTATTTATTTGTGATTCAGCAACGTAAGTAGCGGCCAAAGGCCTTGTGGTTCGGTAAAATGAATGCACGGTTAGGTTACCCACTTGCTTTCCAAGCATGTAAGGACAATGAGGAGACCATCGCAAATGGTCTCTAAAGGAATCATCCCCTTCTTTCCAGTGTGAAAGTTCAATACGACAAAACACACAGCGCACCACATCTTCTCGGTTCAAGTAAAAAAAAACCGGCTTTTGCAAGTTTATGTGTCGACAAAAAGCCTACAGGCCAGGATTCAAATGTTAACCATCGATCATGTTCTGATTTTAAATTTAACCCACGTGGTAAACCAACTTGCTCTCTTGTTGTATTTGGTACTAACGCCATGTGTTATAATAAAACTTTTTTCTTATTGTAAGTTATTAACGTTGCAGAAGAGCACAGAGTACTTTAAAGCATAATGCATGCTTGTTTACTGTCTGTTCATTACGTTAATGGCACATGACGACGCCTTAAAGCAAACAAAATAACCCATCACTCAATCAATCAATCAATCAATCTATCAATCAACCAATACTTGTAAATAAAACATTAACGTTAATTGGCATTGATATATCAAAACACCATTAAAAATAAACTGTATGTTGGCACTAACAGTAACCCATGTACTTAATTTCTTTTTATAAAGCTACAGTCATTTACCCCCCCCCCCCATAACCAATATATAAACAAAAATGAATGTCATGCCATTTTGTTCACATTATCATGTTCAAACCTGTGTATATTCGTTGAGTCCATAGGGAACCACCCATAATTTTTTAGCCTATTTTCAATTTTTAAAAATAGGCTTATGAGATCACCTTTTGTCCGTGTGTGTGTGCGTGTGTGTGTGTGTGTGTGTGTGTGTGTGAGGTGTGTGTGTGTGTGTCACCTAATAACCTTTGAACGGCTGGAGCGATTTCAGTGAAAGTTGGTAAGATCATAGCACCATTCTGGCCGACCACGATCGTGCCCTTCAAATTTTATTGTCTCTCACCAATCCAACATGGCGGCTGTGCGAAACATTTCACCACCATTCAGTATCTCCGAAACTATTACCGATATCACCCTGAAATTGTGTACGGAGCTAAAGGGTACTACTAGAAATTCACCTGTGAGACTTTTAAAAACCTGGTATCTACAAAACCAATATGGCGGCCAAGCGAAATTAAGACTTTTAGATAGACTTTTCTCACGATTTAACCATCCAAACGTAATGAAACTTGGTACAGCAAATATTTATACACATTGTAATGCACTGGCATCTAATTTAGTTCAATTGTTAACATAACCTCAAAATGGCGGCTGTGAGAAATATTTCACCGGCATTCTATATCTCCTAACCTATTACAGATATCACCCTGAAATTTAGCACGGTGATAAAGGGCACTGCTATAAGTTTATCTATGTAACTTTCATAAACCTGTAATGTGCAAAACGAACATGGCGGCCAAGCGAAGTTGAAACATTTTAATAGACTTTTCTCGTGATTTAACTCTCTGAGCGCAGTGAAATGTGGTACAGTAAATGATTATACATATTGTAATGCACTGGTATCTAATTCAGTTAAATTGTTTACATAACCTCAAGATGGCGGCTGTGCGAAATTTTAAAATTAAGTTTTATTTCTTGTGTCGTAATTATGCGATCGAAGTGAAAGTTTGAATAATGAACCTACGCAATAATTTTCCTTTAATGGTACATAACTCTATGGCCTATACATATAATAATCCAAAATGGCGAGCATCCGAAATATTTAGACGGTTCTTAATATCTACGAATCTTTTACAGCAATCAAACTGAATTATTTTACGTTCATAGAGGCTATGAACATAAGTTCACCTATAGGACTTTCAGTAACATGGTGAGCAGAAATCCACCATGGCGGCGACCCGAACTATTCATATTTAAATGAACGTTTCTCGCGATTTAACCATCCGAGTGCAGTAAAACATTGCACGTTAAATACTTATACATGTGTTAATCCACTGGCTTCTAATTTATTTCAATTGTTTTCATAACCACAAGATGGCAGCTGTGCAAAATTTTAAAATCTCGTTTTTACTTGTGTTCTAATCATGGGATTAAACTTTGAATACCACACGTACACAATAATCTTCATGAAATAGCACATAAATAAAAATCCAACCTGCGAACCATCTGAAATATTTAGGCGGTTTTCAATATCTACGAATCTATCACAACCTTCAAACTGAAATATTGTATGTTGATAGAGGAAATATACACGGGCAGGACATATGAAAATAGGCTATTTAGTTCTTCACGGAACTACTTGTTTTATTTTATTTTTAGAAAATCCAACATGGCCTTGTACTTTTCCCAGTCAACAACAACAACATAGCCATTAATCAAGAAAGCAATCATTGTCCCAGTCATGTACAGGTAATGAATTTTTTTTGTCTACGAGTTTTCAGTAGTGGTAAAATGGAATAGCATTTTTAAGTTAGACTCACCTGAGTTTTAAACAGTTCACTCTTTGGCAGTGGTTTCACTTTAGTGCGTTTCGGTTTTTTTTCAGCAACTGCTACGGCGGTAAGGCTTTTCTTTCCAAGTTTCTAAAAATAAATAAAATAAACCGCTATAAATACCTAAATTCAGGTTAATACATGCATTTCATAAAATAAAACAAAACAAAAAAATGAAACAAGTTAGTTTAAAAAAATCATCTCATCTTTACTTGCAGCGGCTTGTTGCTGTTTCCTTCTAGTGGGCTCAAAAGTGCAATGGTTTCTTCTCTCTCAGACATGTAAGGTATACCGGTTATCTGCAAACAAATAAATAAATAAATAAAATCATTAATTACCTAATCAATAAATAATTGCTTGTAAATATATATATATAAATCAATAAATGTATAAATGAATAAATATATAAATAAATACCTACCCCACAACAAGGTTAAGTATTTTCCACCAACACCAAAACTGTTAAACAAGACCAGGGGTTTCACGCAACGCAATGTGTTCAAAGGTAGTCACCTAAGTGAGAGTGGAAATGATAACGACACATCATTATATATGTTACATTGCATGTATAATCATTTTTCCCACGATTTGAACATCCTGTTATCGGTCACGTGGACAGCTAACACCCAAAGTGAACACCTGTGCCGGACCAAATTTCACATGAACTTGCATTTTGTCACGTACGAAGCAAAACAGGATGTAACTTGTTTAGCGTACATGTCATCTCACACGAGTATGCATGCATTTCGCTCTTCCCTGCCACCACGATGGTCAGATTATTTCACCTTCAAGTGTCCTCTGCGTCTTTGTCATTTTCCATTGCACCTGTTGTCAAGTCAGATCAGCGCATTCCAATAAGCTCAAATGACATTCACATCCTGCTCCTCTGCAAGTTTGTTTTCTGTACTCGCTTCGACCAACATAGAACCAAGTTCTCATCACCGTTTACACGTT
Organism: Meconema thalassinum; assembly: GCA_946902985.2. Taxonomy (NCBI): domain Eukaryota; kingdom Metazoa; phylum Arthropoda; class Insecta; order Orthoptera; family Tettigoniidae; genus Meconema; species Meconema thalassinum. The sequence goes on along the minus strand of OX336391.1, from coordinate 411,019,325 downwards.
AAAGATCATCTTCGGGGTAAAGTATCAGAAAAAACGCACCCTCGCTCTGTCATAAACCGACCTGTCGAAAAAGCGATTGATCTATTGAGCACAGCCACCGTGGTTAGCGACAGGTTCGTTGAAACACACACACCCAGCAGTATCGTCTCTCTCAAGCATCACGCTTCATGAACATTATAAACAGGTATCGATAAAGAATTTTTTTTCAACATGTATGGCGTTAGTCCCTTTGTCAAAATGTCAAACATAGTTTCTAAAAGGGGGCGTGATCCCGATTCCAGAACACCTCGTACACGTCTCTAGCGTTATTGGTTCGTGAGATATCGGCAAAAATCACAAAAAACACATGTTCACCCCAAAATCGAGTTTCCAATATTTTTTAAAAATTATAACGAGTGGTCCATAGCAAAGAGAATGTCACCCCGAGTCCTTGGACCCGTCGTACACGCCTCTAGCATAATTGGTTCGCGAGATATAGCAAAAAGTTTAAAATCACGGTTTTCCCCCCAAAAAACATGTTCTCAACATTTCACCTTTTCGACACCTACATTCCCGTAAAGAGCGCAACGAGACGAAAAAAAAACGAATCCAAGCACGCCTTCCTAGCATGACTCCTTCCATTCCAAGGTCGCAGGGGCTCACAACTTGCTTTTGGAAGCAGCTTTACCCTTACCACACTACTACAGGTTTTTATCCTAGAGACTTGAAATTTATTTTGGGGGTAGAGGGGGTAGGGATCATTGATTTACATGAAACAAACTTTTTTTGTAGAACTCCTAGTTTCCAAAATATAGGATTTTCAAAATTCGAGGGTTTTCAAAACAACATAAAAAATAAAAAAAAATATTACAAAAAATAAATGTCATAATGAACATTCGTATGAGCCATGGCACAACGTTCTATCATCTTTGGTTTTCAAACTATCGCCTACTTTCTAAAACAAAAATTTTCTAATTTTTTTTGAAAAATACAATACATGGTCCATAGGAAAGAGAACGTCAGCTCGAGTCCAACGACACCTCATTTGTCAACATCCGACCATGGGTTCACGACATATTGGCTTGGACTCACGCGGCGGCCATGACACTGGTTAGAACCATCACTACTCCACTATTTGCTACTACTGAGGGTGGAGACTTACTAACATCACGTATTGACCGACTGAAAATCAATGCATTTATTAAACTACGAAGCCAGCACTGAAGAACGGCTCCTAAAATGTATATAGAATATAAAACCTAGTTATATTTCATTAAGTTGATTTTAAGCAGTCACATCAAGAGAGTAAAACTGACACCACCTGCGTATCACGAACTCGAATCTTCTGCATTCCAGGAAGATGTCTTTTCCGTCCACACTACAACGGTCCACGCTCGAAGAAAGCTAACTTTCAAGTGTTTGGAAGAAGGGAGAAGGAGTAATATAGAGTAATGTGTTGGACATCGAAGAGATAACCATGATATCCGTAGGTGATACCAACAAAAAGCTGGGCGCAGAGTGCCTGGCGTAGGAATGTTGAAGATACGGATTTGATTCCCGATGGCTGTCTAACCTTCACGTATTATTCAGAAAATAAGTTCTGCTCTTATTGTGAGATTTGAAGCCATTTTTCAGTGTTGCCTAAGTAAACAAAAGTTTGGTGCTTTTCAGTCGGTCAACACGAATGTACCCAAATAGAGCTCGGTTATGCCCTAATCCTGAAATAAATTACATGAGATTAATAAATATGTTCCGTATCTTATCGCATTCCTATGTTAATTATAACGTGTGTCTACTCGTCTTCCACTCTGTCGAATGTAATTAGCTTGACAACCAGTGTCTTGGCATATAATAGAATATACCCCTGAATTTGAATACTGGTCTTGTTTATTTAGATTACTATTTTGCAGGTGCCTCCCGGTCGTTTTGTGCGTTGTGAATGCTATTTTTATGCCTTGCTTTTTGAAAAGATTAGTGACTTTATATGTGTTCGTATTCACATAGTTGAAGCGCGCAAATTTTTTCTCATTACTGTCCGGTTTGGGAATCGTTTTATCTTTATTTTTCTGTTTGGCTATAATTTGGTATATTTTTATTGTCGGGAAATTGTATTCCTTTGTTATTTGCTTAATGGTTGTTATTTCCTTATTACAGTTGTCTTTTGAAATGATTATGTTTAAAGCCCTGTGCACCATTGAGTTGAACCCCGCTAATTTGTGCGTACTGGGGTGATTAGACTGATTATCGATTGTATGCGTGGTTCGTGTGGCTTTCCGGAATATGGAATATGACAGTTCGTTATCTTTACGTTCAATAGTTATGTCGAGATAATTTATTTTTCGGTCTGTTTCGGATTCCTTAGTGAATTTGATTGAGTGGTGTAGGCTGTTAATGGATTGGAGAATTGTTTCTTCGCTTGTTAGTTCAGTATCGTAGATGCAGATTACATCACCTACGTATCTTTTCCATATTACTATTCCCTTTATTGAAGTCTTTTCTAGTAACTCATTTTCTAGTGCATTAATGAAGTTGCCAGCGATTAGTCCGCTTAGTGGTGACCCCATCGCTCGGCCTTCTGTTTGTGTGTACATTTTATTGTCGAATTGAAACACGTTTTGGCTGACAACGACCCTTTGTAATCTCACAATCTCTTCAGTATATTTTGCCGAATTGTTGGATTTTAAGTTGTTTTCGATAGTGTTGATTGCATCAATAATAGTAATGTTAGTGTACATGTTAGTTACGTCGAAAGATGCAAGCCTCAAGCTAGGCTTCATTTGTAGGGTGTTCAATGCTGTTACTAATTCCGTTGTGTTCTTTACAGAGTTGTTTTTGTCGTTGGAAAGGCGGTGTTTTAAGATTTTTAGTAACTCTTTGCTGATTTTGTAATTAGGAGCATTCCTAAAATTGAATATTGGTCTCATTGGGCACTCCTATTTGTGTATTTTAGGTCGTCCCCTCAATGACGGTATTTTCGGGTTCATGTATGTTAGTTTTGATTTTTCAGCTTTGGTCAATATGTATTCTGTTTCTTTCAATGTACTTTTTATTTGTTTTTGGAATTTGTTGGTGGGGTCTTTTGTTAATTCCTTGATTTTGTTGTTGTTAAGGAATTCGACTGTTTCTTCAATGTATTCTGTTTTGTTCAAAATTACTGTGGTATTTCCCTTATCTGGTTTTGTGATGATTAAGTAATACCCATGTCAAAAGACAACTATAATAAGGAAATAACGACCATTAAGCAAATAGCAAAGGAAAACAATTTCCCGCCAAGAAAAATAGACCAAATTTTAGCCAAACATAAAAATAAAGATAAAACGATTCCCAAACCGTACATTAATGAGAAAAAATTTGCGCGCTTCAACTATGAGAATACGAACACATATAAAATCACTAATCTTTTCAAAAAGCAAGGCATAAAAATAGTTTTCACAACGAACAATACGACCGGGAGGCACCTGCAAAATAGTAATCTAAATAAACAAGACCCGTATTCAAAGTCAGGGGTATATTCTATCACATGCCAAGACACTGGTTGTCAAGCTAATTACATTCAACAGAGTGGAAGACGAGTAGACACACGTTATAATGAACATAGGAATGCGATAAGGTACGGAACACATTCAGCCGTATGCGAACATATGTGTGACACGGGGCACAGCTTTACTAAAATCGAGACTGTCCTACTAAATGAACACACTTTAATGGAGAGTTCACCCCTTTTCACTCTACTAAAAACACACCCTGTCGGAAACAAGACACAACTTAGCGATATAGCCAAGCTAGATAAAAAAAGGGGGGGGGGAGAAATAGCGGTGGTTATAGGTACATGTTATCTGGATCAGGTGTACTATGTACTTTTTTCTGCAATAAACCTAGGCCGTTATGCGCGGCAGTATTAAAGGTGCCGAGACGTCTTCAATAGACGGTGTACCGCTTAGTTGAATGGCTTTTTAGTCCACGCGTGGCGAAGACAGTTCCACGGTCTTAAATAGTTGTAGATCCTCCTGTATTCAATAACATACATTCTTATCTAGACTTGGCAACGTCACACAAATAAAAATTTCACTGACCTCAGAAACCACAAAGGAACAAAAGGGGGGGGGGGGAAGGGGAAAACCAGTTTCGTCCAGTTAACACCCGGGTTAGTCGACCGAAACTGGTGACAGAGTGAACACGAAACTGCTTTAAGTCCCATTAAGGAAGACTAACCGGTTAAGTATCAGCCTGTATTATTACAGTATAACCATAGTTGATTTTGTATAACCATATAATCACCCCAAACAGACAAACTCCTGATTTTTATGACCCTTTTAGCATTTCACCTAACATTAGATATACTACAATTAGCATACACCGACAATTGCATTACCAATACTGCAACTAAATAATTGTACATATTGTAAATATTTTTCACCTGTATTCTCAAACATAGATGCTATAGCCTAAGTGTAAAGGATCTGATGATGATCGCTTGTCGATCGAAACTGGTCATCCTAGTGTATTTATTAATCTCATGTAATTTATTTCAGGATTAGGGCACAACCTAGCTCTTTTTCGGTACATTCGTGTTGACCGACTGAAAAGCACCAAACTTTTGATCTGCTCTTATTGTTTTCGTTTCGGTGGTGATGCTTCGCTTTTTACTAGGGGCAGTTTTGTTATTAACTGCATGATCTACTGCACGTGGGATTTACTGATACTGTGCCCGATAATCTGGCTTTGGATTGGGTGGCCCGACACACACGTCAATCCTCACCCAGAATTCGGTACAACTCGAAAAGAAAAAAAATCTTGAATGTCCGAATCAATTTTGGCACAAAAAAATGTCGGGAATGAGATTCAAGAAATCCCGGGGTCTTCATAACGGTACGGTACAACTGGGGTAAAATCTTAAAGTTGATGCGGTGGACACACAAGTATGACAACGAACAAGAATGGCAAAAACTCCGCTGTTTAAGTAAAACTCATCTACCATTTATTACAGAACCACACCACGAAACACATAAAATCAAACATAGAAGCCTACCTTCGCTCGGAGACTTCTCGAAATTACTGTTGATGTGCATATAAATTAACGACGCAGAAACTAAATTCAAATGAATGAGGAAAAAATCTCCGGGCGTCCTAAACATTGGATGCAAAATATCTTACGGAGATCAGAGCTATATCACCCTAATATTACAACCATTACTTCAAAATGTTATGTCACCTCCCCGTTGAATAGTCCATGAATGAGCAGGTGCATAAATAAGAGAAAATATTCAAAGGAAAATTTATTGCCTTATTCGATCGCCTTCTAATTAAATGTAATCACCAAAAGAAAAATTATATTTATATATGGATGTCACTAGCGTTAAATAATTCATTTACAAAATTTTAATTCATGGATTAAATACTTTCATTATTATTTTCACTGGTTTCCGTTCAGCTGTGCCTTATTCAGAAAATGACTGGTTGTTGGCTGTTACATTTATTTACATTGTAAAATGTTTATGATTTCAGATTTTTTTCGTTATCACTGCGGGCTCTTCACACATTTATAAATACACCATAAACATTTAAATAGATGGCCTTCAGCCTATCTGTATTATTTTTCAACTGGCAATTGTCCCAAAATTTCTTATTCTTTTACCCATCACGTAACACTAATCATAATCATTTATTTTATTCACCTCACTATAGTGAGAACATTTAGTTTCATCATAATTTAGTATTAGACAACCTTACTATTTTACCAATGCTGTTTCATTATTCATACAACCTTTTATCAGTTACCTACCAAATACATCGACTCATGGTAGCATGTAAAGGAAAACCTCAGTGACGTGTGAGTGGTTAGAATAAATATCATGATGTACACACAAAAGTGGCCCCTTAAGTGTAAATGTTCCCCCCCGTAATTTAAGCATGTTCAAACCATAAATTGGCATCAAGGTTGCACCATTTCAAAGAACACAGCGACGTAACACGCAGAAAAATCCATGTACTCAGATTATATTTTAAAGCATCCATGTATCTCATTTTAAATCCTAAATATGACTGTAATAATCACTCAAAAGAAAACTTAAATTTACTGTCCTAATAATCTTGTCATGTTATCGCATTTTATTTTGATTAAATTTTATTTTGATTATACGCCCATCTGCTCAAATTTCAGTAACCACTACCCAGTAACCACTACTTATGAATTAACATGGTTTTCAGTACCTTCCGGTCGCCTCGGTTCTGGTTCCGCTGACACGTTTCCTGGGGGGTTGGTTCCACGTTCTTCTGATTGAACATCCTCCCCTCTCGCCCTGGATTCAGCTCGCGACCCTCTGGGTATCCATGGTCCTGGCTCGCCTTGGTTTCCACGTCATCATAACAGCTTCCACATTTCTAGATCTAGCCGGTCATCTCTTCGCTCGTACAGTTCTTGTCACAGAACTCGCACTGGTCTGTACTGATAGCCTTTATGTCCGTCCAATACATCGCTGCAATCTTCATGTCGAATATGCCAAGTAATATCAACTTATGGCCTTGAATGTCACTCTATATTTGGACTACATCCCGTTTTTCTCTCATAGTTCACTGACCCTGGTGACTGACACTTGTCTTCTTGACAAACAAATGCACATCGCTTCGTTCATGTGTTCTATGCGTAGATTATATCGCGCTCGGCCCATGCAGACCCGTACATCGTAAAAGCTTAAGACACCACGTGTGTTTGCTCACACTTCGCTGTACTAATGACTAGTATTTCACAACGTAATGCATTATGATCCGCGTTATAATATCGCCTCGCCACATTTGGCTTTAATTTTCGTTAATACAGAGCTGTTCACGCAATAAATAATACTGAGTCTTTCAGCTACGTTCCACACACAAAAGAAAATACGAGCCTTACAGTAGTCGCATATGATGTGTAACATCTGACATAGAGGAAACCTCACGTGAAATTGTTGATACACCGGTATTTTACAGTATTATAGGCACAAATATTAATCTATTGTAAAAGGGAGTGTTTTACAGATATTGTAGTTTATAATACGGAACTCATTTTATTAGATGATTTGTAGCTTCCACCAGCACTAACCTAAATAAATAATACGATACGGATCAACTAGATTAATAGACGCGACACCGCTCATAACCTTACATTCCTTATAAACATGTCCTCTTCATTCACAGACCAACACGTAATTTCATATGGATTCTGTTAAATTGATATGATAAATATCGTTTAAAATGATAATCTGGTAGCAAAAATATCTACCCCGCCCAGGATTCGAACCCAAGATCTCTAGATTCACAGTCATACGCAATAACCCCACGGCTATTTCGACTACGCAATTATTGTGCACAAGATGGTGACTTATTTCCACGTTCCAATAATACTGCATTAAGGAATTAAGTTTCATTTATATTTTTCTTGTTTCGATAATGTTCCTGAGTGACATTGAGTTTAAAATGCCTTATGCCAATGCAATGCCGACTACTTACAATGTTTGATATTAAGGCATTTTACCATTTAAATACTGATACGAAGACTTTGAACATGTACCATGTCATTTGTTTAAATCACTTGACACCAGAGTTCGCAAGAGCGTTTTCCGTTCAGTATATCATATACATTCCACATGGCCGAGAGTGCGTCATGGTATCAATTTTCGACACCGCGCGCTGATTGTTTCTCTTACCAGTGCCAGCTGGATCGATCAATCGAGTTAGCAGTGCGTCTTATACTTCCGTTCGATCCACCACTGCCAGCTAGGGCACAATTCCATTCGATCGATCGAGCGGGCAGTGCGTACTTCCGTTGTCCACCACTGCCAGCTAGTACCCTTCCGTTTGATCGATCGAGCGGGCAGTGGATACTACCGTTGTCCACCACTGCCAGCTATTACACTTCCGTTTGATCGATCGACCGGGCAGTGCATACTTCCGTTTGATCCACTACTGCCAGCTCGATCGTTCCGATCCACTTCCATCCCCAATTTTCAAAATCACTCCCACAAAACTATCCAGCAACCGAGCGGAAAGATGTTACACATCAAAAACTATCGGAATACCGCACTGGTTCCAAGTTACCACGGTACGACTGCCTCTACACACATGCTTGCAATTTCGGCGCACGGCGATACAAAAGAAAGTGAAGCGACTTGACGTTACAGACAGTTGGGAACAAGGTTCCGAGTGAAAGCCGAAGTTAAACGATTGACTTCGCGTCACCACATGGTAGCTTTACGATTGGTTACGAAGTGAGAAGCTTATTATCCTCCCTGTTTCAAAATAAATCAAGTGATTGTGCCAGAGCTTATCTATATTTACGACACTTTACTAAATGAGGCGCCTAGAATCAAAACCCGCCAATTTCATATTTTGTGAAAATTGAGATAAGCATTGTTTCATATAGCTTTTGCTACGCTGAATTCGTTAAAACTATTATTTTGTTACAAAACCCACTACATCCTACTGTAAAACGAAGTCAAAGAGTAGGCTTAGTTGCAATATCCGCCAAGTCCAACCAACGACAGTTTCGCCATTTTTGGTCACAAAACCCGCCACATCCACATCAGCCAATAGGAGCACCCAGATTCGCCATCTTACCTTCCATGATGCTTTGCGAAGTGTGTACTCTTTACCTACGTGCATTAGTCGGAGAATGTACCCCTGCCTGACGTGATTAGAATGGTTTATGTTGTTGTACTTTCTGATAATAATTTGTTTTGGATAATTTTGACAAAGAACGAGAAGAACAATAACATTCTGGTCTGGGTGATGTTTTCCACAGAACTGACATTTGCGAACACAAACGTGTCACGAAACCTGATTTTGATATGACTCACGTAAAGCCAGAAGCCATAAATAGAGGGATTATCCTTCAGGCACAAGAAGTGAAAGATGTTTCGAGACTGCTTTCGAAGCATTCTGGAGAAAGATGGAGGGAAAATGTAGAGCTGCAGTTTTAATGCAATCTACAAAGTCGTGGAGAACACGAAGAGAATGATGATGATTGAGAAACTACTATTGAGGATGAGGTAGAAACAGAAATTGTGTAGCTATAACTTCCAGTAAAGAATGTGATTTAATAGTTGAATGACGATAGTTTTGTCTCTAAAGGCCTGGACCATAGTAATTGAATATGAATTTAATTTGACGCTTTTCCTTATTATTGTTCAGTACTGTAGGCTACAGTATTGCCGGCCCCGTGGTGTTGGGGTAGCGCGCCTGCCTCTCACCCGGAGGCCCTGGGTTCGATTCCCGGCTCCGTCAGGGATTTTGGAAACTGACGTGAGGGCTGGAACGTAGTGCACTCAGCCTCGTGAGGACAATTGAGTAACTGACAGTGAGGTAGCGCCCCAATCACGAAAACCAAGATTAACGGCCGAGGGGACCCGATGCACTGGTCATGTGGCACCCCAATATCTGCAGGCCAAATGGATGGGGATTAGGCCCTTCACGGGCTGTAGTGCCAGGGGTTATTTACTGTACAGTATTATTACCCTTTCAGGAATTGATTGCCGGCGGTGGAGATGGGAACTACTCTTTATGTAATTGTGTCACACGTCAGCTTGCTTCGTTGACAGGTACAGTTGCGCGTGTAGGATATGACTCAGCTCCAGTTTTGGATTTAACTGTCCATGGTGACATGAGCTCCTGTGACGCTTATCTGACGCAATGCAGCGTGACCTATGTGCAGATTGCACTCTGTCATCGCTGTGTCCTCCGCTTCGCCCCGCAGAGCTCATGCTACAATAGACACAAACGCTGGCACAGCCACACTCAGCGGCAATCAAATTTGTATGGGTAATATTAGTTTTATTCTTTTTCTGTTTATTCTAATAAAACACAACCGCCCCTTAAAACAACAATAACAACAACAAAACACAAAAATTATACGTTTTTTTTTAATTTATAACCTATATTTAGTTAACTTTCATTCAAATATTAATTTCTGAATAACGCTTACGCAGTTTCTACAATCTCTTCGCAACTTCAAATGTCTTAGGGCTCTTTGGTATCAAAACCTGCCAAATCCAAATCTTAGTAACAAAACCCGACAAATCCGAATTATTGCTTTATATTTTTCTACATCCATTTTAAACTATATCGGGGATCAGCTTCGTACTTCGTCACTGTTTTTAAAAATAATTCATTCATTTTTTAGTGGAAAAAGTATTTCGTTTTGGGTATTGGTTCGTTTATGCCACTTTGCCGAAAAAGTGAAGGAATGGATTTGGCGGGTTTTGATTCTAGGCACCTCAAATGTAAAATACTGTAGTGTAATATTCAACATGATCATATTCTCAGAATACATTTGAAGTACCGTACCTCCATTTTCTGGAGATTGCGCGTCGATTTGTTGGTCTGGGGGTATAATTCCTGCTTCGGGCGCGAGAGGTCCCGGGTTCAAACCCAGGAAGTGCCCAGCATTTTTACTTTTGTTTTATGTCTTGAAAAGATTCAAAAAGTGTATAAAAGAACCTTAGGAACGTTCTTTTTTTCGGGCGAGACTTGTGCTTATACCGGTAATATAAATACATAGTTTGAGGTAAACGCTTCTTTTTTCCCCGTCGGTTTACCCTCCAGGTTGGCTTTTCCCTCGGACTTAGGTTGGTTGGTTGGTTGCTTCCTCAGTTTAGGGGCTGTGACAACGCGGTCATGTAGCCCCGTGTACTTTGGGTGGGTGTAGAATCTGTCTGATAATCGGTGTTAATTGTGATGGCTGTATTAGTGTGTGTTACCTGTTTTTAATTCAAGTAAGGACTGCAGACATTGATTTTTGTCAAGAATTTTTCCTCCTTTTGCCTCCAAACGCCACCATCAACAACTACTAGTTCAGAACTTGGTTACTAGACGCCACCGCAGTCGGCTCTTGGCCACGAACGTTGGAACCCAAGAGCGTTATCCAAATTTTTAACCTATAATTTAGCTTCACACAGGTTTAATTACTGGAAGGTTCTTTAACATGCCATAAATCTATGGGTCGCATCCGTAGCGTAGCGGTCAGCATGGTTAGCTGCCGCCCCGGAGGTCCTGGGTTCGATTCCCGGCTCTGCCACGAAATTTGAAAAGTGGTATGAGGACTGGAACGGGGTCTACTCAGCCTCGGGTGTTCCAAATGAGTAGAGGGGGATCGATTCCCACCTCAGCCATCCTCGAAGTGGTTTTCCGTGGTTTCTCACTTCGTCTTCAGGAAAATGCCGGGATGGTACTGTCCACGAATTCGTATAAAGAGATACCCGGAACTGATATGAAAGGCAGCCTTAGAAAAGGGAGCATTTAATTAATATTGGAATAATGAATTTTGGAACAGGTCCATTACACAAGCTTTATGTCATGAAGTATTGCCCAACAAGAAGTTTGTTAGCTGAATGTAATCTCCTCCTAGAAAGGGCGGATTTGATTGGATCATCCTACGAGATAGACCACAGCTGGTACTTGAAGAAAGAGAATGGGAATGGAAGATCCGGTGAGCGAAGTTAGAAAAGGAATGTTTTATTTTATCTAGTAGGCTATTTAATGCATTTGGAAGCATTGACCATGGGAAATAAATTGAAGAAATTAATTAGGATATAATCAGGAAATGTCTTCTGTGGATATTAACGCCCGAAGTCTGTAAGAGGATATTCATGTCCGAATTTGGGTTGGCAGCATTGAGGAAGGGGCAGGTGGTTCGAGAAGGCGAGAGAAGTATGACGTCAGAGTGTGTCAGGTGACGTGAGGGAGAGTCTACTGAGACAGAGAGAGGCGAGCAGAGCGCTGCGAAAACGCGTTACGGGAGTGGTTGTTCCTGTGTAATGATTAAGGAAGTGATATGAACGTGTGAAACATCGTGTCTAAATGTGCTAATGTATTGCGAAGCACGAAAGTCTATGTGTGATTTTGAGTGGGTTCTCGAATATCCCACGGTAAAGACCGGTGGCATGGGGAGACAATGAATTGTCAGTCAGCACTGTGTAACGTATTCGTGGAGAAAAGGGAATTGTGAATATACTTCATGAAAAGTCTCTAAGTGTATGTTTGTAAGGAAACACATTGAGACACGTTACTTCGGAACGATATGTTCGAGGAGGAAGTGGTAAGCAATAAAATGGAGAACATTATGGACACGTGGCCGGAAGGAGAATGTGATTTGTCAGAGGAAGTCATGGTATATTGTTAAATTATGCTGAGGGAAATGTGGCCTGCATCATGAAAGCGAGAATTCCTTCGAGTGGACTCACTTAGAACGATATGCGGAAAAGCAAAATTCACGCAGCCACTTCAAAAATGCACAATCTACTAGAGAGCATTATGAATTTTGGCCAACACAATTATGGAAGGAGACTACATGATTTCCCGGAGGGACGAGAAGAAGAAAACGCCGGGACGAAGACCAGGGATCGAACGAGGTGTCTGTCAAGGGGCGAACCGAACGCCGTGGCAATCAGGCCCTCTCAAGAACTTGGATGGCCGATAGCAGGGAACGAGCAGTTTCGAGGCGGACTAGGGAAGAAGGCTCGTGGTTTGAAGCGAGACTACCCAGATGTCAGCCGAGTGAAATGGAAACCAGCACCTGTTCTGAACGTGTATGGCTCTTCACATTGTTCGTCTCCGATTCAGCTGAAAGTAAGACAAGCCCTTCAATATTTGTAGCCCCAGTTCGTAGTTCTGTGTTCTTGTAGATGCTTTGTGTGATCATTTTATTTCAGTAGAATTTTTGTTAAGTAGTTGGTTTAGATCTTGTGGTCAGTGATTTTATTCATCGAAGCAAGTTACGGTGTGCTTTTAGTAGGCTAGTAAGCCTCAGTTCCAGCATGTTTGGGGATCTTTGCAGGCGAGTTAACTTCTTGTTGACCGTGCCTGGGTTAGTGGAGTTCTCGCTTCGATGATTACCGCTGGCATTCAACCATTGTAAGTTTTTTTTTTTCTCAGATTTGAATTTTCGACCTCTTGGGTTTTCGCAATTAATTAGTTTTGGATTTAAGAGTGTTTCGGGATGAACAGTTTCTGGCGCACTTTGCTTCTTTGCATTTTCTTATTTTCGCGATGTTGCCACTTCGCAACTTCAGAGGAGTTAGTTTTTGAAAATTTGCTTTTGAAAATTAGATTTTCTTAGATGATGAATTTTGAATTTTGGATTTAGCTATTTGATCTTCGATGATTCTTTTCATATTGTGATTTTGCACAATTATCTGACTTTACCATTTGAATTATTTTCGGATTTTTTATTTTGGATTTTGAAATTTTCACTCTGAAAATTTATTCCATTTTGATATTGGAATTTGAATTAAATCTTTCCTCGGATTTTCAGAAAATCCTGATTAAATTTTGGATTTTGAGGAATTTGGGACTTCAATCCTGACTTGAGATTTTCCAATTTGTTTTTTCTTCCTTTGGAAGTATAATTAATTTTCAGTTTTGACTTTTAGAAAATTTCTCGTTGATTTAAAGTTAGTCGCTACTCTGATCGTTCAGACGAAGAGTTCTTTCGAAACCAATTTTGAATTATAAAATGTAATGATGATTCGAGTGATGTTCTCCACTGTTGTTATAGGGTGACACAGTGTATATACATAATTATTTATTTAAATGTTCAATGAATATAGTGCACACATAAGTGGAAAATGTTTTTGAGTTGACACTCACAATCAATGTAACTTGAAACGGATTATAGTTAGAAATATATCGTGCTTAGTTAACACGCACTAGGAGATTGTCATTCGATCTGTAACTGCTATGGCTTTTAAAGCGTATTTAAAATTAGTATCAACGTCATTGAATTACTTATAACTTGAGGGAGAGATGGTCATTTTTGATAGTGTTGGATGGTGGTGTTTACATTGAAGAGGTGTGCGATAATACCAATTGTTTTTTTTTTTGGTATTTCGAAGGTCGACCCTGTAAGGGATGTTATGTCCTGGGAACCTTTCCTCTGTCAATGGTTGTTGTTGTTGTTATTTGGGTTGCGTTTAGTGTGTGTGATTAGGATTGCAGTCTTGTTAGTCAGCTTTGAGCTGTGATTGCCGTTCGTTGGAACGTTGAGTTATTAGGGTTTGTGGAATTTTTTTCGACTGCTGTTAGATTATTTTTACTGTGTTTGATGACAGTATTTCTTTCTATTCGTATTGTAGGACCATTTTGGTTGTGTTTGATGTTTATCTGGTAGGCTGTCACGTTCTTGCAGATCAGATGGTTTGGCGATACCGGGGGCTCCAAAAGTTTAGTATTCAAGACTTTGATATTAATTCAGTTTATGATTATTGTTATTGGTTTTGAAGATTGGATAAAAACAGGAGTTCAGTGGATAGCACTCTCATCTTCATTGGTCGGAATGCTAAACCATATTTTGCCCGATAACCTCGATGTTGATCACCGTCAGTTAATGTTGATGAATCATAGGTCTATATAGATTAGTGGAGGAACATTGGTGTAGATAGTGATAATATTAGGTATTTCTTAAATTTTGTAATTTGAATTAAAAGATATTTCGGTAATCCAATAAAGAACAAAACTCAGGATCTATGTATGGAGTAAAAATATTGATACTGTAAATAGTGAGAGGCCGTCACTATTTAATTCTATTAAGGTTTTTTTTTCTCTTCATAAATATTTTTTTTATTGATCCTGATAGAAAAGGCATTGTGATATGTTGCCATTTTATTTATTGTTGATCTTTAAGTCGTTATTTTTGTAATTTAGCTGACGTTATGTCAGAGTGTGTGCCATAAGACATCAATTGTAATGACATTCAGTTATGGATCTTCGATTTGCTTATATCCATTTTTGCGGTGTCTTCCCTTTTTTGAATAAAATTTGGGCACGCATTTGCGTATGATTATACCATTTTCAATATACTCTTGCGTTGTGATTTATATATAGTGGGAGGGTAGGAACATGCCATGGTTATTATAGCGGCTTGAACCATTTTATTCATTCCTTTGTCCCTGTTACGCCCGTTTGAATGAGAGTCTTGCGCTCAGGTGTGTTGTCGCTGATCCTGTGGAGGATTAACCATTGCGTGTTGATAATATCGCCTGATATGTGTCCACGATTTGCAGAGTGTGTGATGCCGGATATTACGGTAAGTATTATTAGCCGGGGTACTGCCGTTGGTATTTGATCCGCTGCTATCTTGGATTGTGGCATTCACGACACTGCTGAAATCGGGTACAGTACCTTCTTCAAGGCCACGGCCGCCTCCTTCCCTTTTCCTTGCCTATCCATCCTGACCATCCATTACCTTCCCTCATGAGGCCCCTGTTCGCTTTGCAGGTGAGGCCGCCTGGTTGAGGTGCCAATCACACCTCACCAGTTGTATCCACTCCAATTAGATGTTCCCAGCTCTAGGACACTGCCCGTAGAGGCGGTAGTGGTGAATTCCCTCGCTGAGTCCGTGGGTTCTACCAACCTGGAGGGCAAACGACTAAGAATAAGAAGAAGATAAATATATGACATGGGACCGCCGGCTTTACTTCCCCTCCGAAGAAAGGCATACTGAGGGATTTTTAACGCCGGCTTCGGCCGGGTTTGAACCCGCGATCTTGGGCATAGAAGAACAGCATGTACCAACTACGCCACCAAAGCCACTACCCTTCCTTGGACTCAGCGAGGGATCCCACCATAACCGCCGCCAGGGCAGTATCCTGGAGCTTGAAACACCTGGTTCGGGGATACCACTGGGGAGGTGGGGCCAACCTCCTTACTTCTTCCTTGCCTATCCCTCCCAATCTTCCCCTCACTTTCCATCCCTCATGAGGCCCATGTTCGCTTTGCAGATGAGGCCGCCTGGGCGAGGTGCTGGTCCCACCTCCCCAGTTTTATCCCTCGTCCAGGTGTTTTAAGCTCCAGGACACTGCCCTGGCGGCGGTAATGGTGGGATCCCCCGCAGAATCCGAGGGAAAAGCCAACCTGAAGGGTAAAGCGACTAAAATAAAAAAAATGCGTTTGACTTCAAATTATGTATTAATATTACTGGCACACAGTAATTACAAGTCTTGCACGAAAAAAAACCCGTTCCTAATATTCTTTTATACACTTTTTGAATCTTTTCAAGAGATAAAACAATTTTCTGGAAATTGCGCGTCGATTTGTTGGTCTGGGGGTATAATTCCTGCTTCGGGCGCGAGATGTCCCTGGTTCAAACCCCGGAAGTGCCCAGCATTTTTACTTTTGTTTTATCTCTTGAAAAGATTTAAAAAGTGTATAAAAGAATATTAGGAACGGTTTTTTTTCGTGCAAGACTTGTACCAATCGTAAAGCTACCATGTGGTGACGCGAAGTCTATCGTTTAACTTCGGCTTTCACTCGGAGCCTTGTTCCTAACTGTCTGTAACGTCAAGTGTGAAGCGCCTCTCCGACGTGACCTTCCCACCCAGACTTTTCCTGGAGCTCATCAGCGCCCTCTACCCTTCAGGAACCATCGCCTAGTCATGCTGTCGACTATGTCCATGACGTAAAAGCATCAACCTCAGGTTACTACCGCTTGCTTTCATCCTCCTGCTATGCGACGTTGCCAGAGCTCTCAATACCATGCGAAATCGGCGACATTACCGTATGTTATTGTGATGTCTATTGTTGTGTAAATAACAGTAAGCTTTTGTTGTTTCATTTGAGAGGCTTGGGCATCGTGCTTATTTATCCCCGTGTACTTGGGAGTGTGTGTAAGGAAGTAAGTAAGTAAGTACCGTAAGTATGCAAGCAAGTAAGTAAGTAAGAACGTTTGTCTGATAACCAGTGTCATTGTGGTGACTGTATTAATAATTCAGTTGAGAATTACGAAGGAAGTGACCGTGGCCTTAAAGTTAGGAAGTATCCCAGCATTTGCATCTAGTCGAAGTGGGAAAACCACTTCCAAGATGTCTAGAATGAGAATCTGTCCCACATCTTTTCAGTTTTGCCTCACGTGACTGGGTGTGTCCCGTTCCAGCCCTCAGACCATAATTACATATCTTGATAGAACCGAGAATGGAACCCGGACCTCCAGACCGACAGACAAGAATGCTAGTCGCTACACCACGTGATGGTCATAACAGTAAGTAATAATAATACTAATAATGTTATTTATTTTACGTCCAGAAGGGGATCTTTTAAATACCAGTAAATCTACTGACACGGCTCCCTCGCATTTGCACTCCCTTGAATGCCAATTGACTGCGCCAGGGCTCGATCCTAGAACCTTGAGAACAGCAGGTGAGAACGTTACCGCTGAGCCACGCAGCCAGTAATATAACGAAAACCACTTAGGTATGTATCCAATGGCATTGAAATAATGTACTGTTCTAATCGAGAATTTAGCAAGAGCGTGTATGTAAAATAATCTTGGAAAGTTATGCACAGTAAGGTTGAATCTGGTCAGCTGGGTAAAAATTAGAACCTTGAACCTTCCTACGGCGCATGTACCTAATAGTCGTCGTTGCTTTTGTTGATTCATTGAGTTCTTTTTTTGGATATCATGTTGTGTAGCCCCGTGTACTTGGGTGTGAGATGAATTTGTCCGGAAACCTGTGTTATTGTGATGGCTGTATTAGTGTGTGAGGTTGTAATTGAGATGGTGATGATTGGGAAGGAGTCGGCCGTGGCCTTAATTTATGAAACCACGGAAAACCACTTCCAGGATGGGTGAGATGAGTATCGAAAACGCCCCTTCTGAGTGTTGCCTCACGAGGCTGAGTGTACCCCGTTCCAGCCCTCAGACCAGAAATCATATCTTGGCAGAGCCGAGATTTAAACCCGGGCCTCCACGGTGACAGCCAAGAGTGCTGGCCACTACGCAACAAGGTGGACTAACTACTGTCGGGGAACAAAATATAGATACTCGAGTTTAGACGTCAATGAAAACGCTACCCGCTACGATACTTTCTTCCCACATAACCAACCGATTAAATATCAATTCACATAAAATCACCCAACACGTGTAAATAGAACATAGTTCTTCGTTTAGCCTTGCATTGCTATGAGCCACATAACAAGTAATATTTCATACTGCTACGACCACCCAGGCCCGAGAAAAAGTTGGTTTACAAAATTGAAAACAGCTATTTTCAGAGCCTTCTGATCATATTAAAACTCCGTATATACGTTAACAATAAGTTCCTTCAAGACGTATTCAAGTTTCATTATGATCCGATTAATACTTTTAATGTAATGATCTTTCTAAGTGAGCTCTCCGTTAGAGTTGGTAAAAAAGACGGCACCTTTTTTAATTCAAACAGCTATAACATTTTAACGGGTTACAATACAAATATTTACTCTACATAGCTAAACGCAGAATAAAATAAGGACAATTTTGGTGTAGCTTGTTTTTAAGTAAGACTGTGGGTAACGTTTTTATTGGCATCTAAATTCGAGTATCTACACTTTTCCCCCCGACAGTAGTAGTCGACATGGAGTGTGACTCTAAACACTCATGTGTGGAGGTGTGTTAGCTCAGTTCTGTCTGGACAGGGAACGAGATGTTATGCTACTTTTTAGGAATTAACTGCAATTTGAGGGTCATTATTATCTTGATGAAACCCGTTATGTAAATCATTGAGGCGTTGCACCCAAACCAATGTAGTCAAAACATGCTGATAATCTGTTGGCACAGGCTAGAGTAAATATATGTCTTTTCACCGATGTCTCAGTCTCACTCATGGCTCTGATTATATGGAAGCTACTGAGGTATGGGTGGTGCTTAGTAATGCCATTCAGGGCACAGTCAGTGCCTGTGAATGCTGTGAAAGGTTCTACTCATAGAGTTAGTACTGCTGTTCTGACTCAGTGAGGAAAGGAATGGCAAACTACCTCACTCCTCTTCTTGCATAGTACACCTCAATATAGCGCTTTTGTGGGTATCTACCCATATAACCTAACGGCGGTACATTTTGAGGATCCAACCAGCCTTCGGGCTGACTACATAACAGACAGACAGACAGAATCTAAATGAAGACCAGTCCGAATCATTAGTCATTAAAATCAAATGTACTTGTATAATCGAGATTAACAAAAGGATAATTCGTGTGTGGTTTAATAATCATTGTGTTCGGGTTGATCTGATCCCTTTATTGAACGCCCGCTTCTATTGATAGGCTATCAGAAGCATTTCCGCCCCCGTATACCAGCCAAATATTCGATGAGCATATATCAGACACGGTTTTTATCAAAGAGCTAATCCATCTATAACCTAGAACAGGGGTTTCTACGTATGGGCTGCAGGCCACACATGGCCCACATGAAATTTATCTTGTGACCGTTGAGCGTTGCCTTAATTCTCCGTACATGTATGTTGTTGATTGTTTTAGGGGCTTTGCGACATCGTGGTCATGTAGCCCCGTGTATTTGGGTGTGTGTGCAGAACTCGTCTGATATCCTGTGTCACTGCGATGTCTCTATGAGTGTGTTTTCTTGTAATTGAGGTAGGATTTGGGTAGGAAACGGCCGTGGCTTTAAGTTAGGTACCATCCCGGCATTCATCTGGAGTAGAAGTGAGAAACCACGCCAAACCACTTCCAGGATGGTTGAGGTGGGAACCCAACCCACCTCTACTCATTTTGGCTTACGAGGTTGAGTGTACCCCGTTCCAGCCCTCAGACCAGAATTGAATGTCTTGGCAGAGCCGGGAATCGAACCCGGACCTCAGCGGTGACAGCCAAGAATGCTAGCCACTACGAGGCGGACTTCGTACATGATTGTCTACCCCTTAGCTTATTATGCCCGTTTTAACGGGGGCCAGTGATAAGATGCAATTAACGTTTATATGACGCGTAGTTATTAGAGCCTAATGCCCTTTTAACACCAAATTCATGAGAGGATTGAAGATGAATGCAAATAGTCAAGGACTAGGAAGAAAGTGGCTGAGGCCAATTAGAAGGTATCGCCCTGGCATTTGCCTGTAGATGAAAATGGATATCTACGGAAAAGAATTTCAAGGATGTCGATGGGGAGGTTTGAATTGAATTGAACGCATTCGTCAACGGAGTCCACAGACAGACCAATTCCCCGTACACGACGAAATTAAATTAAAATGAAAGAATGGTCAATACTACAGACATACAAATGCAGAAACGCACGGATTTATGAAGATATCAAGAACATTTTGATGTTTATTCGTTTAGATGTTTGGGGCATCTTGGTCATTAGCCCCGTGTACTTGACTGTGTGTTCAATTTGTCTGATAACACTGGTCTACAATGCAAAATCATCGAGGATGAGGATTGAACTAATGTGGGGCTGCTGATTTCAAACCTGTTGTCGGTATTGACCTAGCACGTATAGTTTGTGCAATGAGGAGGGAAACTATGTGGAAATGGTACAAATATGAGTAAAAATTAAATTATATGTTGGACCACAGATCCGAGAAATATTGGAATATGCAGCTTTCTTTAGTACTTTGACGGACAAAGAATAAGAAAAAACTTGTTGAGTTTTAATTCACGGGCTGTGAAAGCCAATATCCCATCTTTTTAAAGAACAAGAAGTTTAGAAATATGTCAAATGGATTTGCAGAAATTTTTGGGTATCGTATGTCACAAAAGGTTCATTTTATGCATTCCCATGTGTACTTCTTCCCAGAAGATCTTGGTGACGTAAGTTATGAGCAGGGACAGCGTTTCCACCAGGACATAAAGTCAATGGAGCAGCGTTACCAAGGTTTCTGGAATGATTCTATGATGGGTGATTAAGGCTGGATGTTATACAGGGATGTTCCAGACACCACGCACCATAGGAAGAGAAGGTCAAATATATTTCAATAACAGAAGGTATGTTTATCATCGTAATTAATGTCCTAGATAATGTATACAACAGTGACGGATTTCAATGCAACTGTACTGGTAAAACTGTACGTGCTAGGACAACTTGAACCGGATCTTCGTAATCAAAGTCGCAAACTGATCTATATACGCATAGTTTTATTTCTGATGTTGGCTGTAGTAATGTGCATAATTTTAATCAATAGGGTCGGGGAAAAGATACAGTAGGTGTGCCGGAAATTGAAATAAGGTACTATCATGGCATTTGCCTGGAAGGTGTGAAAAAATCCCAATAATTACTCATTAAAATCAGATGTTCCACTACAATAATCGAGATTAACAAAAGGATAATTCGTGTGTGGTTTAATGATCATTGTGTCCAAGTTGATCTGATTCCATTATTGAAAGCCCACTTCTATTGATAGGTTATGAGAAGCATTTCCGCCTCGGTTTCATCAGTCAACTAGAAGCAGTTGCCAAATAGTCAAATAGCCATTATAGCCGCTTTCAGCGCAATGATTCAAACCTCCGATTTTTGGACTTGCTGCAGCTCCCCAACGCGATCGATATGGAAGTCAGCTTGCAGTTTTACGTGACCGTTAATATCGCGATGATGAGCCACGGGACCTCCATTCTTACATGAAATCTGATCCTCAGGATGTGATATTCCACTTCGAAAATCACACATGCATTGACCGGGAATCAAACCCGGTCCGTCTTGGCAAAAGGTAAGCAATTTGACCACTGTTCTACCACGGCCCTATCGCGGTCATATTTAGTGATTTAACGCGCATGGCTACGCCGCTGGGTAGTCTATATCAGGAAAGGATCTAATACATACGTCAATACTTCTTACGTCACTGTGTGATTATTTTCGTCGCCCTTTACTGGAAAATATTTCATCAATATTGGACCGTATCCAAGAGTTTATCGTGCAGGCGGCAATATGTGCGTATTTTGCTCCTCGATTGGGTTTATCTGAGAATTTGTGGACTTTCCTTCAAATACAGTGGAGTCTCGATATTTCGAGTCACCCATCAATGTGAGCCTCGTGAAACAAATTTGTTCCTTGATGTCTAAAACGCAAAACGCGAGTGTGGGTGTCTTTACTGTTGCGATCCGTTTCCCCCACTCGCTCTGAGCACAACAAGGCACTACAAGTTACAGACTCTTCTATAGCCTAATGACATGATCAACATCCCCCAACGCAGTGCGAGAGAGAGATGACGGGAACGAGACCGATACTGTATCGCTGAATATTCACACAGATGGCGATGGCTACGCTGCACTTGAGGCCACCATTGGCTACGTTCAAGAACAGCCAGAGGCGAAACCAACCGACACACAGTGGGGCCCCTTGCAGGGAAAAGCTGGCAAAAAGTCTAAAAATCAAATCCCAGACTTCTTAGTACATGTTCCGTTTCCATACAGTAGACTGCAAAAGTCTGAACTATCACGTCACCCCCACGCGATTCATTGAGTAGTTGATAAGCGGAGAGAGAGCGCTGTGTTTTCAAGTTGTTACCATCCGTTCTGTGTTCACCTAAGAAATATTAACCACAGTGGAATCGTCACCTGGAGGCATGCACTAGAATATAGTTCATAGTTACATTCCTATGATTTCAGTAAGGCTCCGGGCACGTCCGGGCTATAATTTTAACTTTTTCTGCTACTCAAGATGGTCATATTATAATATCAGTAAATGTTTGCGAATATGTGCGTATCCCTGCCGTGCAATACTTTCTTTAAGGCCTGTCGTGGCCCAAGAAGCCAGCAATAAAGTAGAGAACGTTTCACAGGAAATATGTGGCAAGCGAAGACGAATCACGAAGTGCTTAGTAGGCTTCTGATTGCATCTGACCCATACATCTCAAGCATGGACAAGGTACACACTACAAGAAAGACATCTTTCGATAAAGACATTTTATATATGTTGCTGTCGCCAAACATTAACTCTAAGTGCGGTAGTGAGTCAAGTGGTAACAGTTCAGATTCTGTCTAAAAGCATCTATATGCAGAGTTAATTAGGTACGTACAATAAATGAAGCTGTTATTATGGTGTTTGAATCCACTTTTCAGTGTTGCGTTAGTTAACAAAGTTTGATGCTTTTCGGTCGGTCAACACGATTGTCCCCAAATGAGATGGGTTATTCCCTAATCATGAAAAAATTAAATAAGATTAATAAATACAGTATTTCCCCCCGCCGGTACTGCCACCTAGAAGAAAGCAATTTGTTATTGCCGGGTGTTTTGGGGGCTTGCGAGCTCAAATAATCTTCAGAGCTACGCCAGCGGGAGCTTAACCTCCTGGTAGGGTCACCCAAGCTGGACAGGTCTAAAGTGATGAGCCAGGCTAAGAGCGGTACCCTGGTCCTCCAGGTTGGGGGTTGGGCGTGAGGCCAACAACCCCACACTGTAAAATCTCAAACGTTACGAAACTCTCAACGAAGCCTCGGAATTTGGACGGAATTAACGATGATGAATCTGGAAAATGATTAAGGACAAGGAAAAAGGATATGACTTTGACAATGGCAACATGGAACGTACGAACGATGTTGCTGATAGGAAAAATGGCAGAAGTAGCTGAGGAAGTTTTGAAGTATGGAATGGATATAGTAGCGCTTCAGGAAGTGAGATGGAGGGGAAACGGTAGGATTGACAAGAAGGACTATACAATGTCATACAGTGGTCCTGAAGTAAGAACTGGTCAGTGTGGAACAGGCTTTATCATTTGTTCAAAGATAAAAAGAAGTTTTCTTGGATTTTAGCCTCTAGGAGATAGAATGTGTAAAATGAGACTAAAGGGACGATTCAGGAATCTGACACTTATATCAGCGTATGCACCTACAGAAGACGATAGTGAAGAGAAGAAAAATGCATTCTATGACCAGTTGGAAAAGGAATGTAGTATGATACCAAAATATGATGTGATAATACTTCTTGGGGACTTCAATGCCAAAATAGGTAGAGAGGACTTCTTGCAGTATGTAGCAGGGAAACATTCTTTACATACTAATACTAGTAAAAATGGGAAGCTTCTATGCCAATTTGCAGAAAGTAATAGAATGGTAATCAAAAGTACTTGTTTTAAACAAAGGACATACACAAAGGAACCTGGAAAATGCCAGGCACTGGAGTGGTAAACCAAATTGACCATGTCTTGATTTCAAGAAGACATGCATCATCAATGATTGACGTCAGATCTGCAAGGGGCCCCAACTGTGATTCGGATAATTTTTTGGTGAAAGCTCTGTTTAGAGAACGAATTGCGAATGTAGAATGTGACAGAGGAATTAAGAGGATACAGTGGGACGTGGAAAAGTTTCAACAAACACAAATTATTAAGCAATATGAGGACACATTGAACAAGAAGTTGGAAGAGAGATTAAAGAATATGAATGAGTATGACACTGTAGAGAGGAGATGGACTGGAATAAAGAAAGCATTGGAAGAGACTGTGAAAGAAACTATTGGGGAGAAGAAGAGGAACAGGAATGAAGAATGGTTTGATGATGAATGTAGGAAATATATAGAGCAGAAGAATGCAGACAGATTGATTATGATTCAAAGTGAGACAAGATGGAATTGTGAGAGATATAAAGAAAGTAGAAGAACAGCAAATAGAGTTCTGAAAAGGAAGAAGAGAATGTATCTAAGAAGACAAATGGAAAGATTTGAAGAATTGAACAGCCAGAATGAAAGTAAGAAATTGTACCAAGCAACGAAACGAATGACAAAGGAATTTCAGCCACGGGAGAACTCGTGTAAGGATAAAGATGGAAAAGTGATTGGAGAGGAAGAGAGAGTTCTTGAAAGATGGGCAGAGCACTTTAAATATACGTTAAATATAGAACGTAAGGACGAGATGAATGAGATCCAGGTGTACATGAACGTAGAGCCACAGGTCGCTAAACCATCCATAGATGAAGTTAAGGAGGCAGTGAAGCGTCAACGAAATGACAGAGCACCAGGAGAGGATCAGATCATAGCGGAGGTAATAAAGAATGGAGGTCAAGGGATAGCTAGGAACCTACATGAACTGATTGGGGAGATATGGGAAAGAGATATAATGCCTCAGGATTGGAAAGTTGGCCTTATCTGTCCCATCTTCAAGAAAGGTGATAAGTTACAATGTGGAAATTATGGAGGGATAACATTACTAAGTGTTGTATATAAGATATTCTCAAGTATATTGCAAATGAGACTGAGCAACTACGCTGAAGAAATACTGAATGAGAACCAGTGTGGATTCCGGCCAGGAAGGGGAACTACTGACCAAATATTTGTTATGAGACAAGCTATGGAGAAATGCTATGAATATGGTGTTGATCTGCATTTGCTATTCATTGATTTCCAAGAGGCGTTTGATAGCATTGATAGAACGAAGATTTTGAACGTCCTAGAAGCATGTGGGGTGCCAAAGAAGTTGATCAGACTAGTAGCAATGACAATGGAAGGATCGCAGGCCAAGGTTTATGTAGGAGGCAAAACTAGCAGGAATTTTGAGGTGAATACCGGAGTGAGGCAAGGAGATTCATTGTCTGCAGTGTTATTCAACTTGACACTGAATGAAGTTATGAAAGAACTGGGATTGGGAGGGACGATAATAAGCAAGTCCATGCAGGCGTATGCATATGCGGATGACATTGTGTTGATGGCACGGAACTGGGAATCTCTTAAAGAAATGTTCAAGATTCTGGAGGAGAAGAGTGGAAAGATGGGAATGAGAATTAATGAAAGGAAAACGAAATATATGAAAATGTTAGCGGGAAAAGATAGAAGAGCAAGAGAAAATGTAGGAATTGGTCAGTATAAGTTTGAGAATGTAAAATGCTTCAGTTACCTTGGTACTATACTAAATTGTGAGAATTCAGTATCAGAAGAGATTCATAAACGGATCATGAATGGAAACAGGGCTTAAGGTCACCACACACAGAAAGCTAAGCTAAGCTACGCTACGCTATGCTATGCTAAGCAATGCCAATCTATGGTGTGCTATGACACGAACAGAAAGCTAAGCTAAACTAAGCTAGGCAGCATATTTCTTATTACATGATTTCCTACTAATGAAAATGTATAGTATCTTTATTGGAAGAGATCCTACAAGATTAATAATATTGTTTTAATACTGCTTTCTAAATTAATTTTTGTGTAATACTGTATATGTAACATAAAAAATAGGAACGTAGCCAGGATTATGTTTAGGTGGGGGTCCAGGTGTTGCTATTTTATTAATTAAAATTGTGGCCCACTATAGCTATGTATAAGATACGTGTTTTTTTTTAACTATTCAAATTTGCCTATACGTATATAAAATAGCAATAGAGTAGATACTTATATATTACCGTATTTGAATAGCCTATGTCTTCATTTAAAATGATATTATTTGATTCTTTGCGTTATCAACTATATTCAATACTATAAGGATTACCGTATTTGACAAAATGAATTTAAAACGGTAATAATACCGGCACTACTAACAAGAAAATAAGAATAATACTATAATATCACAATTGTCAAACGATAAGTTTGCCTCTTGGTTCAATTTCGGAGAGAATCCGGACCTCCTCCCCCCCCCCCCCCTCCCTCCTCTGACTACGTATCTACTACAAATTAAAACTAAACAATTAATTAATTAATTGCCTCCGTCTTATTCGTCAGTTATAATTACATTTTGTTGTTGGAGGCTGGATAGACCACTATGGGTATTATGTGAAGATAATACAAGAAGATTATTATTCCTTAAAGCTAAATATTCCTCTTCTGCAGTGGATACACTAAATACTTTAATGGAGAAAGGGGAATAAAACATATTAAAACTTATAACATTCTCCATGAAGTCTTGAAATCTAACGCGGAATTCGGTTCTAAATTCTGATATAATTTCTGCGTACTTTTGAGAATTTTGATTATCACAGTTTTGTAGGGCTGGGAAATGAACGAAGTTGTTCTTTTGGCCTGTCACCCATTGTATAAATAAAACGAAGTACGGTACTACCTGAATCACTACACTACACTCACAAACACGGCTACGCACACAACTCAAAGGTCTGCGACAGCCCACCAGATCAACTGTTCCGGAATGAAAAGCGCATGCGCCAGGCCAGCTACAGCCAAGAAAATCGCCTGCCTAGCGATCTGTCTAGCTTAGCTTAGCATCGCTTCGCATAGTATAGCTTAGCATAGCGGCCTGTGTGTGTCACTCTACTTAAATGCATTGAGAGCGATATTTTTCATAACACCGCGTAGCTTAGCTTAGCTTAGCCTAGCTTTCTGTGTGTGGTGGCCTTTACTATGCTAACACTAAGCTCTTAAAATCAAAACTGTTAAGTAGGAACTTGAAAGTTAAACTCTACAAGACCCTTATTAGACCAGTGGTGACCTATGGATCTGAGACGTGGACAATGTCAACAAATAATGAGAATGATCTCAAAATTTTTGAAGGGAAAGTTTTAATAAGGATATATGGCCCGGTAAAGGAGGATGAAGGGTGGTGAATCAGGACAAACAAAGAAATTGAAGAGATAATCAAAGGTGAATATATTGTGACGTCTGGATTGGCTTGGTCATGTAGAGAGGATGAATGAAGAAAGAACACCAAGGAAAATATTACATGGAACTATGGAAGGGAAGAGGAGACGTGGACGACCGCGCAAAAGATGGCTACAAGACTTAGGAGAAGACCTGAGAACTATGAGGGTTGGAAGATGGTGTGAGAAATCTCATAGAAGGGACGAATGGCGAGGAATCGTGAGAGAGGCCAAAGCCTACCCCAGGCTGTAGCGCCGAGGAAGTAAGTAGTAATAAATACAGTACACTTGGATGACCAGTTTCGATCGTCAAGCGATCATCATCAGATCCATTACACTTATGAAATCTATGTCTGAAAGTATGGGTGAAAATATTTAGAATATATACACTTACTTAGTTGCAGTATTCGTTGAGATAATGTGACTCGTCAATATTTGTTATTTCTGGTCTATGTGATGTTTTGTTGAGATAGTGGAAGTGGTGATTGACCTCCAGAATTTGCTTGTTTGGAGCGAATATGTGGTTGTTGTAAATGGTCAATTCAGATTGTATTGTACAGGCTACTTATCTGGTTGAGTCTAGTGCGGTCCTGTTGAGAGCAGTTAACTTGATCACTTTCTGCACTCCCTTATCTCGCATTCCTAAGTGCTATGTGTTTCTCGTTCATAGACATAGATTTTATATCCTAAGTGTAATGCATCTGATGATGATCGCTTGATGATCGAAACTGGTCATCCAAGTGTATTTATTAATCTCATGTAATTTTTTACAGGATTAGGGAATAACCCAACTCATTTGGTACAATCATGTTGACCGACTGAAAAGCACCAAACTTAATTTGTTATAATGTGTTTCTGTCACTTACGTTACTAATGTAGCGTTCATATAATTTTTGCTATCTTTTTCTTCCTTCGGCCCCACTGTGCAACATCCTGCTCTTCAGACAGTGACGTAAAATCGCCATGTGGAAACGTAGCAGCTTCACCAAACAAAAGACAGTCTACCTTTTTTTCACGAAGTGTAAATTATTACTAGACTTAAGTTAAAACTTTTATTTTGTCAATAATAATACACGTTCAATTTTGACGCACGTATTCCTTTCAACGTCATATTAGACTACAGTATTTATTTTTTCCACATAGGCTACATTTCATTAGTCCAAGTTTTGAATAGTTTGAGATGGTCGCGGTGCCGTTCACTTGGAACTATCGAGACTCTACTCTATGTGCAATTTTCCCTGGCCTCTTATTTATTTACGTATTTATAAAAGTAATTAGGATGCCAGTGTCCAGCGAGAAATACGAGTTATTTTTAAATTGAATTTTCGAATTGTTTTGACAAGCGATGGCCCAAATGGTCAACATTGAAATATTGTCGTGTCATCTGGTATTTACGTGGGGCTCGTGCTGGTACAATGGACTAAGTACCTGTCTGCACTGCCCTGGTTTGAATCCTGGTGAATGCAGTCTTAAAATTTAATCTAAATTATTGACGTCTTTGTCATGAGTCCCGTGTAGTTGGGTGTGTTTAACTTGTCTGATAACTTGTATTTCTGTGATGATTGTAGTAGTGTGTGCTACTGTATTAGAAACGGGGATGAGGTAGGTGCCTCGGGACTTGAATTAAGGTACTGTCCCGGTATTTCCCTGGAGGTAATGTGGAAAAACCGGGGAGAAACACACACAGGATAGCCACTGTCAGCACCGGAATTCAAACTTTTGACCTCCGGACTTGCTACAATTGCCCTCGTGGCCATAGTGTAGAATTTAACAAGCACTGCTACACCGTGGGGAAAATCTAAAGATCTATTCTAGCATGCCATACAATAATAATAATAATAATAATAATATTAATATAATTATAATAATAGTAATAGTAAAATTAAATGAAATTCGAGCTGCCATATTCCCACAGATGGGTACATGAACAGCGGATGATCTATCAATATTATTTTTTCGACAAATTACAGTGGGCTTTAGAAGTTGAGATGCTGAGCTTCCTTAACCCTGCGGGACTACATACTGTGCCCGTAATAAGCGCTGTCAGGGTTGCCAACAACCGAAATGGCTTCCCAGACTCCTCACCTGCCGGACCCATGTGCCTAGAGGATCAGGTGATTTTCTTATAGGCCACAGCGGCACGAGAACCTATGATCCAAGGGATCCGTGGTAACATGGTGGCCAAGGTCATAGACGGCCCAAGAAAGTACACCTTAAGAAACTAGACTGAGAAAGGAAACATCCAGACTTATGTAAAACTTGTAAAAATATTTAATTTAAAATATGCAAGCACCTATCCTACTGTCGACCAAAGTATTATGTGCACTCGAGTTTGAAGCATAGTTGTGAAGTAACCAATAGACCTACATAAAATCCAATAACATCATCATATTCGTCGTTCTATTTTACGTTAGTTCATGTCGGTTTGGAATTTTAAATTTATATTTTAATATTTTTTATCGCAGTTGGAACACAAAAAGTGCACGTTTTTAAGCGTGTTTCAACCATGCGTCACATTTAAGAATTATTATCTCAAAAGCCCGTCATCAGATCGAATCCAAATTTTAGCACAATATACATTGGAATGTTGTATAACTGGTTTATTAATTTCACAATTTTATGTGTCCAAGAAACAAAGTTGTTATCATTGTTGTAAGGTAACTTTTCTCGGCTCGGGGTTGTTGGAAAATGTAGTTCTTGGTTGCGTTGTAATCGTTATACATCAAAAGATTATGCTGTACGACTGTGAAATACGTAAATTAATTCACTTATTTTATATCGGTTTGTATTTGTACGAGGAAATAACACATGGTTCACCACCTAGCCACTCCGGGAAAAGCTGTACAGCGTTGCCGAAATGGTGCCCACACGTATCATGGCGCGTCTCGCTCGGAAGTGATGGGCCCCAACTCAGGTCTGATTAAATCTGTCTCACATATGAGTGTGCTCTCGTTGCATGCTGGGAAATCTCATCACCTGTCCGTGACATTGAGCTAGGCTCTTAACTTACTGTCCCCTCGGACGATTATAACAAACACAATAGACTTGACTGAAGGCGGCAGTTCTCTCCAAAGAAAGTCCTATGAAAAACTGGCCTTATAATTCATCCCAGTATAACATTTCAATAACACAATTATAATGCTTAAAAGGACGCCCTAAAAATATACATAAAGATGTAGCATGTCTTGCCAATCAAAGGAAAGTAAAATATAGTAATCTCACTCAATCTTAATGTCTTTGCAATTCGCAGATATGTCACTTCATAACTGCTCAATCTAATATATAAAAGTGAAAGTCTGTATGTATGTATGTATGTATGTATGTATATATGTTGGTTCCGTATACAAATCTACACCGTTCCACCAATCTCAACCATATTTTGCATACACATAGTTTAGGACCCAGAAGGAACCGCTGGCTACATGAATTTTCGATAGTATTTCTCATTCTTCTGATTTCGGCCCTTTTTCACTCAAAAACAGGCTAATCAAATCATAAAATATACTCATGAAGGAATGGCAAGGCAGATAGTTTCCATGGCAACATAGCTCAAGTCGAGACACGGCCGACTTGATGCCAATTGCGCTCAGCACTACCGGTATAGAAAATGAGGATCTTTACTTGAAATCCCCGTTAGTTACTCAACTGCTCACACAGCACTGTCAACCGAGTTTAGCATAACAAAGACTTGACACTATCTTCTTTCTACTATATATTTGTCAAATACCACTCACTCACTCACTCACTCACTCACTCACTCATTCATTTATTCATCACGAAATCTCAGAAACCACCGAACGGATTGGAATGAAATCTGGTATGCAGCTTCCTCAAGGGCCGCAAATGCCCACTAAGAGAGAAATTTTGGCTATTCAGGTTCTAAAGGGGTGTTAAGGGAGTAGACCTGCATTTAATTGAATAGCAATATCTCCCGATTGGTTTCATGGGGGGATGTGATACTCGGCATATAAACTCATCATTAAAAATAAGAAGACATGTGTCTGAGGGTTTTTCGATGTGGTGTATATTATGAGGTGAAAGGGGTGAAAAGTGGGGATTAAAAGATTCTTAACGGAGCGTGTGTCTCTTAAACGACATAGGCGAGGAGTTTGAAACACAGCGAAAAAAAAAAATCAACATAAAAAAGAAGTAAATATGTGTTTGACAGTTTTTTCATAAATCCAATTTAAGGGGCCCATGGGGAGAGATGAAATTCTGGGGGGGGGGGGGGACAGGAAAGAAAGTGTCCTAACTGATTGACTGACTGGCTCACTCATCAAACTCAGGGGAAAAAAACTGCTTTAAAGTAAGTAAATAGCTGTTCGACAGTTTTTATTTTCATAAATCAAATTTAAGGGGTTCATGGGGAGGGGTGAAATTCTGAAAAAAGAAAATTGAAAGAAAATGTCCAGACTCACTCATCATCGCCTAGCCAAAATTATTGAAGTTAGAAACATGACAGTTTGGGGATATGTTCATTGTATGTCCAAACAGTCTACTAAGGGAGGATTTTTGGATATTCAGGTTCTAAAGGGGTCTTAAGGGGGTTAAACCTGCATTTCATTGAATAACAATATCTCCCGATTGGTTTCATTGGGGGATGTGATACACGGCATATAAACTTATCATTAAAAAGTAACAAGACACGTGTCTGAGGGTTTTTCGATGTGTTTATGAGGTTAAAGGGGTGAAAAGTGGGGATTGAAAGATTCCTAACGGAGCGTGTATCTCTTAAACGACATAGGTGAGGAGTTTGAAACTCAGTGGAAAAAAACAGCATAAAAATAAGTAAATGTGTGTTTGGCCGCTTTTCCATAAATCCAATTTAAGGGGCCCATGGGGAGGGGTGAAATTCGGGGGGGGGGGGACAGGAAAGAAAGTGTCCTAACTGATTGACTGAGTGACTCACTCATCAAACTCAGGGGGAAAAACTGCTTTAAAGTAAGCAGTTTGTTTTTCAATCAAATTGAAGGGGTTCATCGGGAGGGGTGAAATTCTGAAGAAAAAAAAATTGAAAGGAAATGTCCTGACTCATTCACTCACTCATCATCGCCCAGCCAAAAATATTGAAGTTGGAAACATGACATTTCGGGGATATGTTCGTTGTATGTCAAAACCGTACACTAAGGGAGGTTTTTTGGATATTCGGATTCTAAAGGGGTCTTAAGAGGGTTAAACCTGCATTTCATTGAATATCAATATCTCACGAGTGGTTTCATTTGTGGATGTGATACTCGGCATATTAACTAATCATTAAAAATACGCAGACATGTGTCGAAGCGTTTTTCGATGTGGTGTATTATTATGAGGTGAAAGGGCTGAAAAGCGGGGGTTGAAGGATTCCTAATGGAGCGTGTAGGCCTATCTCTTAAACGACATAGGCGGGAAATTTGAAACTCAGCGAAAAAAAATCAGCTTAAAAAGTAAGTAAATCGGTTTTCGACTGTTTTTTCCATAAATTAATTTAAGGGGCCAATGGGGTGGGGTGAAATTCTGGGGAAAAAAGGAGAGAAAGTGTCCTAACCGACTGAATCAGGGGAAAAAGACAGCTTAAGAAATAAGTTAATAGGTGTTCAAGCGTTTTTAATCAATCCAATTTAAGGGGCCCATGGGGAGGGGTGAAATTCTGGTAAAATAAATGAAAGAAAATGTCCTGTCTGACTCACTCACTCATCACGCCCAGCGAAAACTATTAAAGTTGGAAACATGAAATTTTGGGAATATGTTCGCTGTATGTCGAAAACGTTAACTAAGGAATGATTTTTGTTTATTCGGGTTTTAGAGACGTGTCAAGGGGGTAAACGTGCATTTCATTGAATAACGATATCTCATGAGTTGTTTGTTTGGGGATGTGATATTCGGTATATAAAATAATCATTAAAAATAATCATACATATGTCTAAGGGTTTATCGATGTGGTGTATATTATGAGGTGAAAGGGGTGAAAATTGGGGGTTGAGGGATTCTTGACGGAGCGTGTATCTCTGAAACGACATAGGCGTGAAGTTTGAAATTCGGTGGGAAAAAACAGCTTAAAATACAAGTAAATAGGTGTTCGAACGTTTTTTCATAAATCCAATTTAAGGGGCCCTTGGAGAGGGGTGAAATTCTGGGGGGAAAGAACAGGAAAGAAAGTGTCCTAACTGATTGACTCACTTACTCACTCATCAAACTCAGGGGGAAAACAGCTTTAAATAAGTAAATAGGTGTTTGACCGTTTGTTTCATAAATCCAATTTAAGGGGTTCATTGGGACGGGTGAAATTACCAAAAATAAATGAAAGAAAATGTCCTGACTGACTCTCTCACTCATCATCGCCCAGCCAAAATTATTGAAGTTAGAAACATGACATTTTGGGGATATGTTCGTTGTATGTCGAAAACGTCCACTAAGGAAAGAGTTTTGAATATTCAGGTTCTAAAGAGGTGTTAAGGGGTAAATGTGCATTTCATTGAATAACAATATCTCACGAGTGGTTTCATTTGGGGATGTGATACTTGGCATATATTCTAATCATTAAAATAAGCTGACACATGTCTAATGGTTTTTCGATGTAGTGTATATTATAAGGTGAAAGGGATGAAAGTGGGGTTTGAAAGATTCCTAACGGAGCGTGTATCTCTTAAACGACATAAGCGAGGTGTTTGAAACTCGGAGGAAATCAATCAGCTTAAAAATAAATAAATAAATAAATAAATAAATAAATAATTAAATAAATAAATAAATAAATAAATAAATAAATAAAATAAATAGGTGTTCGACCGTTTTTTCATAAATACAATTTAAGGGGCCTATGGGGAGGGGTGAAATTCTGGAAGAAAAACGTCCACTAAGGAAGGATTTTTGGATGTTCACTCTCATCGACCAACCAAAACTATTAAAGTTAGAAGAATGATATTTTGGGGATATGTTTGTTGTGTGTCAAAAATGTCTACTAAGGAGGGATTTTTGGATATTCAGGTTCAAAAGGGGTGTTAACGGGGTTAAACCTGCATTTCATTGAATAACAATATGACACGACTATGACGCGAGCGAAGCGAGGCTAAAAATGAGATGGTGTGTGTGTATTACTCAATCACGCATACCACTGGTCCGATTTACATGAATTTTACATGGAAGTAGCTGATTTACCTGGTTAACATATAGGTTACTTTTGATTTCAATAATTTGCAGTATTTAAAGATGGCGACCATTTTAGTGACGTCACTACACCCTTTGGTTTCAAACTTTCATATTTCCATTTCAAATAAAAAGAGAACGCTAAGAAATAGCAAACTTTTGATGGCATATAGGCTACGAGGTTTAAAATTACATTTTCTATCCGAAAGGTATCTGCAACTCTTAGCGAGTAAAACCTAAATTTGTGCTATAAAACATGGTCAACGCCGAGCGGTGTAGTTGGACAAAATTTTCCATCCTTAATCTCCCTCTGCGCAGCACCTCGCTTATCCCCTGTTTTAACTGTCACCTTCACATTTTAATTTATTTATGACGCGTAGCGAAGCACGGGTACTTCAGCTAGTATTTAATAACCAACAAAACATGTGTCTGATCACCTGACACAAATAAACATAGAAAAAGGCGCAAAATCTCACATTCGCTCAGTTTGCTAATGATACGATGAGTACAGGTTTCGATGCACTGCTGCAACGAAATATTACTTCCCTGACTGTGTTCTTCACTTGAACAGGATGGCTTCAAAGCTCATCTGAGTGAAATATAATAGCAAAGTTACAAAACTGATAGTTCCAGTCGACTATCAACCGATACGGTCTCATCTAAAGAAATCGGTGGCGTGTTCATAATGGCAAAATTAATCTCGGGAGTTTCCGCCAACACAGAGTTCCTCATTTCTGTACTAGAAAGCGCTATAGTGTTCAAGGAGCTTAGATATCTAACCTCCTTGATTTTCATAGTGATTCAAGGATCAACGAAATTCGACAAGCAAGCTATCCTCTGGGTGTCAAATAACAAAGCTTGCACCCGGCATCCGAGGCCATACGATATTATTATTATTATTAGTGGCGTGACATACATTTAAATTAAAAGGGTGTTATGAAAATAACACTGACCATGACGTCCAATCGCCATGTCAAAGAAAACTATACACAAAAATCCCCCATATCAGGGTTAAACAAAGTAGTACAGAAGACTACAGTCACGTTTAGTAAGCGAAAAGACTTGACATCTATTGACGTCCATCAGAGTACACCTGATTGAACAGAGTTCAACCACAGGGTGTCTCACAATTACTGAAAGTCAATGACAACAATTAGTGCTAACAATACAAATCCTACATATGGCTGTCATGGAAGTTCGGTTGATTCTACAAAAACTACACTATTCTAAGCTACCACAAAAAGAATCGTACATGGAAAGAACAATCAGACTCACAAGATTAGGACGTCTACACCTCGCTCATCCCAACGAACTGAGGGGTACAAATTATCCTCTGGCTTCCGGACAAGGGTTGTCCAAACTAGGCCTCCATCATAGGCCTTATCCATGACCAGGGTCTTAATGCGTCCTCGTCGTTGACGTCGTGATGTCTTCTGCTTCCTTCCCATCGTGGTAGTGGTCATATTTCTCGGTCTGGCATGTTCATCTCCTACTCTCGTGCGATAATCCTGGATCTTCTGTCATGCTGTAGTTCCTTAGAACGGCTCCTTCACATCATAGGGTCTTTATCTCATCATTCTCATCGATGATAAGTAGTGAAATGCGTCGAACACGTGGTCAGTAGAATGAAGCATGTTTGCAGATAATATCCACTTGAAAAATACGTGTTTATAACACAGCTTATTACTGAAGCTAGGGGTATTTGTAGAAAAGAATTCACAGCTTCTACACGGCGCAGATTGTTATAAAATTTGCCCATACACTATGCTTTTTCCACATCACAGATTCTACAGTTACTAAATCTCGTGGCATCCACACAATCCACGGTTAAATTTGCTGCTTTTGCGGCCATAGTAATTTTCACAACTGATATCGGTGAAATCATACACTTGAATAATTATTAGTTCACAGTTACTAACATATTTCGATGTCACACGAAGGCATAGCATTTTCATCAAGCACGTGGTAAAATGTGGTATTCCAAGGCACGAAAATATTCACAGTTTTTGATGAATTCAAAATAATTATTACACAAGCTCACACTGGCTTTAAATTTCACTTGGTAAGCACACAAATAAGTGCTCATTAATGCACGATGCACTTTGATAATATCCTCGCCTACTGGCGGACTGCTCCCTCGTCTTTTCAAGACGGACTTTATCACACGTCCTACAAGGACGGAAAACCATACTCGAGTGCGTGGAGCGTTGTTCCTCACTGCTGGATCTAGCAAATACTTGAGTCATGCAGCGACTGATTCCTTCCGGTTCGCGTGTCTGCGATGATAATACCTTACGATAAAAATAAAGTACATTCACAAGAATGTTTCGATTATACAGAATGACGAAATGAGATGATCTGAGCGTTGTACAAAGTAGAGACATGTTAATAAGGACTCAGATAAAAATATAGTGGATTTCTTCAAAGTCAAAAGTGCAACCATAATATCTCCAAATACTGACAACAGCATGGCTGGTCAGTGGGTGCGTTCTAGGATGATGCATCCCATTATGAAAATGCGTTGCAATAAAAAATACTGTATCACATGAGCCTAAGCTCAGCGGGCTCAATACAGTAGGCCTAATTGTGACATAACCCAACAGACCAGTTCCAGAATACTTTAAATTTTTAAACCCACTTGACGGTGTGGGCTGCGAATACTTGCTTTTCCTCGCATGTGGCTAATATGGCCATTCAGATACCAGGCACGCTATTTTCTCCGAGGCTGTGTTCTCTTCGGTGGTTTTAACGATGTTTATTGTTTTAAAATTGATATCACTCTAGTTATTGACCCTAAAAGATGAGGATGAACGGATGTGCCTTTCATTTATCAGGATATAAACAAGATGTTCAGTGAACCTGTCATGCTGCATAGCCGACACAAGCATAATTATATCATACAGTGTCCGCTAAAGCCTCCAATATTTATTACGATATATTGAAATATATATCGGATACTCCTCTTTCACCCAGTTTCGTAGTAATTGCGCAATAACATCCTCAGTTGTTGATTTCAAAGGTTTGGTATTACATCCTCCCGTCACCTTTGAATATGTCTGAGCCTTGTAGAAAGTTGAGACATGCTAATAAGGACTCAGATAAAAATATAGTGGATTTCTTCAAAGTCAAAAGTGCAACCATAATATCTCCAAATACTGACAACAGCATTGCCCTTGTGCGTTTTGCAGTTATTATTATTATTATTTATTTATTTATTTATTATTATTTATCGAATGGCTTTTAGTGCCGGGAGTGTCCGAGGACTTGTTCGGCTCGCCAGAGGCTGTAGCTGCTTCAGGCGGACACCACTAGGTTGAGCTACAAGTTCTGTTCAATTTCAAGTAGTTCCAACTTTCGCTACCAGATATCAATGATACCTAGTGGAGAATGTTGGAACTTTGATAGAGCGTTACGACGAAATCTAACCTAGAAATTTAGCTCCACACAAGTTTAGTCTCTGGAATGATCTTTTACATGCCATAATCCTATGACATGGGACCGCCGTCTTTACTTCCCCTCCGAAGGAAGGCATACTGAAGGATTTTAACGCTCTTAAAAAATCCGACTTCTTCGGCCGGGTTTGGACCTGCTATCTTGGGCGCAGCAGTTCAACATGCTACCAACTACGCCACCGAAGCGTTTTGCAGTGAAATCATCACATACGTTTCTACCTCTCTCTTATATTTTGATGACCGCCTCCTGGTGTAGCGACTAGTGTTCTTGGCTGTCACCACAGAGGTCTGGGTTTAATTCCCGTCCCTGCCAAGCAATTTAATTCTGGTCTGAGGACTGGAAAGGAGTACACTCAGCCTCGTGATGCAAAACTGAGAAGAGGCTGGTTCGATTTCTACCTCAGACAACATGAACGTGGTTTTCCGTGGTTGGAAAATTCAAACATATCTCGATGACGTTTTTCGTTGTGAACGGAATGAAATGAAATGTTTAGATTTGATTTACGTACTAATATGTGTGACACACTAATGTGTGAAACATGACAGGTTAAATTGTACGGGAAAAATCCGCAATCTTTATAAAAAAGAAAAATAACATCAGCTATTCGCAGTATTCCCACGATTGAGCCAGGCCTGCAGTATACAAGTTCTAAGGTTAGTTTCCCGATCAGCATAACTTCCAACATTCTTTTTGCTATGTCTCACTGAAGAATTATTTCTCCAGCCGCCACTGTGCCCAGGAGACTCAGGGTGACAGTTTCAATGTTTCATCTTGTCTAAGTAGATTGATGCCGGTACTAAGGAGAAAGTCGTTCTCTCAAAAAGAGCCTGCACGAGGTACGGTTATACTGTAGATGGTGCTCTTAGAGCTAACATGATTCCCAACTGCTTGACTCTAATCTGGAACCAGAGATACGGAGAGAGAAAAAAGAACGAGTCTCAAGTTTGGCAAACTGCCTTCCGGTTACGAGAGACTGTTGCTTCAACTCCATTTCCGTCTTCTTTCTGTCTAACTTTGTCCAGATAAGTGATACGTGATTCTCAACTTTAATTTCACCCTACGTGATGAACAACTTTTAGAATATCATATCCAGAACCAATCCTTTAATTAAGTTAAATTTACCTTACACAACCTGGAATGATTTTCACTAGGGCCTATATCCTTTTAGGGTTCTACGGGGCGTGGTGGCTCAGCGGTCAAGCTGTTGGCCTCTCACCAAGGTGGACTGGCTTCAAAGTGAAATGCCATGTCCTATGGTTCGGATCCCACCTAAAAAGGAGGTCGCGTGGCTCGTAATCACAAGATTCACGGTCACGTAAAACTACAATCTTCCTTTCCTTCCTTTTAGGGGTTTTCAGTGTTGAAACTAATTAAATGATCTTTTAGTACCTCTATAGGGATGAGATAAAGTTGGTGGAGCCCTACGTTCCCTCAGCAAAGATGTGCGATATGCTTCATATATAGTTGCTGTTATTCTTTCATTTGAGGGGCTTGAACATCGAGGTCTTTCAGCCCTCGTGTACTTGCGTGTATGTAGACTTTGTCTGATAACCGGTGTTTTTGTGGTGTCTGTAGTAGTGTGTAGCAAAAGCCTGCTGACGAGTCTAATTTGTTGCATCTAGGCAAAATCCCGCAGCAGACACCGTAAAATCCATGAAGAATTGCTGGTATTTCGTTGAAATATACCAGGGTAGTCATTTTGCTAGGAATTTTGCCTGCTTTGTTTGTAGAAGAATGCGTTTTAATAATGTGTGGCAGTGAGGTCACAAAATGAAGAAATGCTTCTCTGTCCGTAACTACAGTAGATGGCTGACTGGAGCCACTTATCACCAAAAATGGCACATTGTCAGCGTAACTACATACAGTGGCACATTTCAACACGAACAAGTAGTTCCGTGACGAACGAAAGAGCCTACTTTTCTTAAAATTATAGAGACCATATATCAACAGTTGGCAAACCTGGCGAATCTAAATATATATACTTAGTTCCATTTCTTAATGTACACAACGCACGTGCAAAATTTGGTTGAGGTCCAATAGATAGTATGAACGTTGTATTTAAATATTGAATTTATCAGCATGCGTAAACTCAGGTTGGCGACACTCCCATAAATGGGATGCTCAAACTTAATTGAAATATTATGATCTATATATGTGCCAATTTGGAAACAACTTCATTTATGAGTATGGAAGTTAAATGTGATTCAACATTAAACTTATCAGCACGCGGATAATCATGTTGACAACACTGTCGTCTATCGGTTACTGAAAATTAACCTACATTTGCAGATACTATATGTATCCAAAGTTGGCCTGCATACTTTCTGATACATTGAGATTAGGATAAATGGTATAGAGTGCATTTTTTAACAGTTGCCAGCGCTGTTGAAACTTTAAAAATGCATATTCATATCTGCTCTGGTGCCCAAATCACATACCAAATTTGGTTGAAATCCAATGGATAGTATGGAAGTTACATGCATTTATGACTGGGTACTCTCATGTATGGGCTCCTGTAAATTAGTCTGATGTAACATTATCTATATGTGTGTCAATTTTGGAACAATTCCCATGCATATCTTCCGAGATATCCAACATAGACCTCAATTTTCAATTGTGATTTTTCAGAATTGGTAGCACTGACGTCATTTCCAAATATGGCCGTGAGATATTTAGGCATAGGTCTTGACTAATAACAAATTTGGTTTCGATAGCTGCAGCCGTTTAAGAGTTGATAGGGGGAGGGGGGACACACACACACGCACACAGACAGACAGACAGACAGACAGAAGGACAGACAGACGGACATACAAACGGACAGACAGACAGACAGACAGACATCGATCTCATAACTCTACTTTTTCCTCATCTTTACAAACTGTGAAAAGTAGGCTAAAAACCCCTAACTGTAAAGAATACAATTTATAGCATACTTTTCACATTTTACAAAAATGATGAAAAATAGTACATAATGCAACGAGTCTATAATGCCAATAATTCAGACACGAGTATGTTTATAAAACGAGCGAAGCGAGTTTTATAATTTCCATACAAGTGTCTTAATTACCATTATAGGCGAGTTGCATACGACTGTTTATGTTCGACGATAATTATAACTTTATTTTATAATCGAACAGAAATATTCATAAATATCTGTCGAGGTTCTGTCAGCTGAGTTTAGTGAACAGAGCGCATTCGCTGGGTTCCCAGTAAGGATCAAAGAGCTTCACAATGCCATGTTTCCAAGGCTTTGAAACATTTTTATAGTACAATAGGGATATCCTGAACTAGCGCCAATAGGTAGCGCACAGGTACTATGTGGGATCATTATGATATTTAGTTCAAATAACACACGATAGGATATTACAAACGCTTTAAAATTGTAATGTATCGTATTATCAAATTGTTATTATTGAAATTCGTTGGGTATAGAATGTCAACTGAAGGCAAATCAATGGAGTCCTACATAGAACAGTTATGACATCTGTAGGAAAAGTTTCTCATAAGAAATCCCTTTACTGAACAGAGAGCTGGGTTATTGATTTCTGTGGATCAAATGCCATGTTTGCTGCCTCCATGACGTTCTAGTGTGGTTATATCAACACCAGCATTCACTAGAATTGTCGCCGAACTTGTACGAAAGCAATGCCCAGTGTATAAATTGGAGTTGGGTATATTAAGGTACAGTGCTATTTCATTTCCCATATTCCCCAGTTTATTTGTGTGAACATTTGGGTGAGTGCAGTTTCCATGCCGGTAATTTATATAGGCTAGAAGGATGGAGTTTTGCAAATTTCTGGACGTAGATTCATATAAATTTCTTGCATATTTTATAGTACTTTCTTGTTACCGTAAAGGTTCGTGCTGATATTGTCTTCATGTTTGGGATTGTAACTATCCGATGTCCTTTACATTGGCAACTTTCAAACTATGTAATTCATGTCCGACATGTTGGATTTTGAGTGCGTTGAGCGTAGGCGCGAAGCTTCCTTACCTAATTGGTCAAAAGGCTGTATCGAAATAAAAATCTGAGCTCTGATTTGTGGAGAAACTGTATCATAATGAAAACTTGTACTTTAATGTGCCTCATTATGATGCAGTCTTCTGGCATATAATTTTTACATTTCGCCATGGGCGAACATTAATATACTTATGACAAATGTGTGTGTCTGTCTGTCCTTCTGTCTGTACATGTCCTCCACTCGGTCTCGGATATATTGGTCGTGCATACGTTCACCGGGTCGTCTCCACACTCGCACAGATCTATTCTCATTGACAAATGCGAGCGTATACAGCAGACATATATGCACGCAAGAACGACTAATGGGTTTGAGACCACTACGACTCTTGGCCAGCAATATGTAAAACTTCTTTTGATGTGTGTAAATACATTTTATTATAGCATTGACTCATACAGTGTAAAATACAAGTGAAATATGGAAATATACAACATACAAATATCCAGTTCACAGTTCAATACAATTGTTTGGTCGTTGGCGGTGATAACAAATACAAATTATTTTCCCGAAGGGAGATATCAGCTTACACGTCGTAAGTGATTGTGGGGATGTTGACATACCACGGCAGGTGTGTGTGGAGGCTCTCTGATAACTTTTATCACTGTCATGACTGTATTGTATGTACTGTATGTTTATCCTAGCAGTATTCTTTGGTAAATCTCTTATAGTTAAAGCCCTCTGCAGATGCGGATGCGGATATGCGGATATCCGTGATCCACAACATTTATCGCCATGCGGATATAATTTGAATGGCTGTGTGGATTGCG
Source organism: Meconema thalassinum (assembly GCA_946902985.2). Classification (NCBI taxonomy): domain Eukaryota; kingdom Metazoa; phylum Arthropoda; class Insecta; order Orthoptera; family Tettigoniidae; genus Meconema; species Meconema thalassinum. Next base: position 410,976,759 of record OX336391.1, on the reverse strand, counting down.
GATAATGTTTTGAGTAAATTTGCGGATAGTTTTTTGAATACAGTAGGCCTACAATCCGATGTTTACCGTTATGTTCTCTTTTCATGACAAATGTAAGATGATGATTTGAGCTTATCGCATTTAAATTATGTCATTAAGCATAATTAACACTCCAAACTGAAAAGGATTGCAATTCTGGCTGTATAACATTCATTTTAAACAGAACACATGACAGACATAGCCTAAGGGGACAGCTTTCTCCTCAAATGTCTAAATGTGTTGCTTTAATGTATGTCTACCCCTTATTATTCCCGTTCTCCAATGGGGTCGGGGATGAGATGTGATGTAAGTCATTGTGGCGGATGGTTTTTACGGCCGGATGAAATGTGTTGCTTTAATACTTCATCTAATTAAAATATTATTGTAATGCCAGTAGACTCGAATAACAAACGTGCGGATGCGGGGCAGATGCGGATAACAATCGTGCGAATGCGGGGCAGATGCGGATAACAATCGTGCGAATGCGGATAACAATCGTGCGAATGCGGATAACAGTCGTGCGGATGCGGGCGAATGCAGATAACAGTCGTGCGAATGTGGGGAGGATGCGAATAACGTTTTCCTTATCGCTCTACTTACAGTGTAGTTGGATGTGTTTGGTTTATAATACAGTATGAATGTGAGGTGGTAAATAAAACTTGAGACTTGTGCGAAATGCTCACACGCACGGAAAAGAGAGCTGGAT